>VYXD01006588.1:837534-940296 GCA_013397195.1 Hylia prasina
AATTGGCGGCTCTTATAAACTCCCAGGAATTTACCACGCTGCCGGCTTTTCACACTCTTCCCATCCCTCACCTCGCCAGGTGTTTCTGAGAAAACTCCTCATTTGCAAGTGTGATTTGCTTCTATGGTGCTATTTCTTGCTCAGATACATCATTTTCCCCTATGCACAGCACTTGCCCTGTACTCTGCTGGTGAGGCCACACCTCAAGTACTGTGTCCAGTTCTGGGCTCCTCAATCCACAGAGGATGCTTGAGGTGCTGGAGCAAGTCCACAGACAGGAAACAAAGCTGGTCTGGAACACTAGTCCTGTGAGGAGCAGGTAAGGAAGCTGGCATTGTTTAACCTGGAGAAAAAGATGCTCAGGAGAGACCTTATCGCATTACAACTAAATGAAAGGAGGTTGTAGTCTCTTCTCCCAGGTAACCAGTGACTGGACAGGAGGATGCAGTCTTACACTGGGCCAAGGGAGGTGTAGGTTGTACATCAGAAGGAATTTCATCACAGGAAGGGTGATGAACCCCTGGACCTTGGAATGGACTGCCCAGGGAAGTGGTGGAATCCCTGGAGGTGGTTAAGGAAAGACTCGATGTGGCCCTTAGTGCTGTAGTCTAGTTGACATGTATGATCCTGTGATTTAATAGCAGAATTCTATTATTATTTCCTTTAAAACACAGCAGAGCTGATGAAACTACCATCAGATGTTCACCTCTGGTCCTACGGCACCTGCTTAATCTACATAATGAATCAAAATGCAGCATCGCCCTGGAGAAACTTAACAAGATTATATGCATGAGAAATCTGAAACTTTTTTTTTAAGCTCAAAACAGCTGTAATTTCTGCTCTGGACTCCTGGGTATTTAAAGAAAGAGTGTTATTATTAATTCACAAAAGCTTGTAGCCTAACTGGCAGTAAAATGTCAATGTTTCAATTAATATTTTGGACGGGTGAAGAGAGACAATGTTTTCCTTTACTGCCCTGTGTTATATATAAGCTATGGTCAAACAGACCTGCTGGTGTTACCTGGACCAAACCCAAGCATGAGATATTTATGCCTTTCAGCTTCAGAAACGTTGCTTAAAACAGCCATGCTGCCTGCAAAGTACAAGACAGATAAGCTGAACTTTTACTGACCCAGGTTGATCAGTGACCCATGGTCCAGAGCAGGACCTTGGCTACCTGATGACTTCACTGTCATGTATTAACTTGTTTATTGAAAAGTTGCTCTTCTATAGGTCCTGGTATCTGGTGTGATTTTAAAGGCAATACCAAGTCAGTGAAATTTTCCCTTCATTCAGTCAGCACAAGTAATGCTTTTCACCCTCTGATTATCTGAGTGGCAGCCCGAAAGATAGATTAAACGCACAATCACATTTAGTTTGCACATGAATTTTAACCCAGGAAAAGATGTTGAACACCGCATTTCATACACTCATATTTTGATTCCAACTGGAAGGATAATGAATGTGTAGATTCCAATAACTCCAGCACTGATTTAATGTCTGGAAGAGAGTGGGGAAAGAATAATGTGGATATTTTTTTCATTCTATCAAGTGTCTCCACCAAAAGCATGTCTTGTGCCCAACAAAGGATAGAGGAAGAAAGATACAATTGTAATGTTTTTTGCTGACTTTTCTGTTTTCCTTTGTAGCAGAGATGTCTGTTCTTCTGGTGCTGCAGGCCCCTCAGAAGCTGTTTGTGGAGGACCCAATTCTCAATTTGTGTGTAGAAGAAAACCGAAGGGTATCTGTGGGCTTCTTCTATGCCACAGTTCTTCAGCTTGTTATGCACAACTTTGTTGTGCACAACAAGTTTGTGTAACAACAGGAGTGTAAACCCTTTGAGCAAAACACGTATTCACTCCTCTGACATTCTCCTGTTCTGCATCCAACTCAAGGTACCTTCTTCTGGTATAGTGCTGGCTGCCATCTCCATATTTTGTACAGTATAAGTCCATAACTTCTGGTGCCATCTCTGTGTGCAGCAACAGCAATACTACTTAACCAGCAGACGAGGCAGGGACAAAGGGCCTTTAACAGAAATACAGAAGATAGGAGGTGTATGAGGCAAAACTTCACACTCCCACTAAAGAGGTAGAGAAAAAGCAAGAGGCACTTCTTCAGGTATATACTGTGCTTTTCCAATTTTTTTTAATTGAGCTTTCTGTTCTGACAGTCCTGTCACTTTCTCTGTTTTCCCCTCTTGTATGAAAGTGGGAATGACTTGTCCCTCCTTCCCTAGCTCTTGCTCTCAACCTTGAGTTTTCCAGCATTTTAACCCCTCCCTAGCTGCATTGTCATAGCAGCATACCCTTCTCATTAGTGGATTAACTCCCCTAATGTGTACTTCCCCTGCTACACAAAAAAAAGAGCCATCAGTAGCCAGCCTGAGAATGTCCTACTTCTGTCAAGATAGCCAAGAGCTTGGAGGTTTGACTTTGTAGTAGATGGCAGCAATCACTGACAGCTGGTGCTTGCTGGGAACAGTATGGTGAGGGATGGACTGTAAGCTAGATATCCCTAGGTGGAGACCCAAAAATAGTGACCATTCGGGACCATCTTTTCTTCTGCAGGTTCCTGATGAATCTCTGTTCACAGCATCTTGGCTCTTTGATTCTGATCACTTTGTACCCACTCAGCACTTCAGTCCTATGCATCCATTTGGTAACTGTTGCACAACCCTGCCTGCCAAAGCCATTCCAAGGTGAATGTGGACAGCAGGTGTCAATAGCAGAGTTTGCAACATCCTTTGATTGCATTCTCTTCACTGAAACAATTGACAGCTTGTACTGGTATCACCGTTTAATATCATAAATATTTATGATATTAAATGGTCAACATATGCATATTAATAATTGCAACAGGAGGTTTAAGCATTCATGTAGAGAAAGGTAACAGAAGAACTCAGAAGTAATAAGTAGCTCTAATTGAAACTGTCCTTAAAAGATGACCAAGGATTTCTTTGTTGTTGAAATGGGAATCTGGAAGCACCTTTCATTGTGAAAAAGATAAAGGAAGTCTTAATTTCATTTGAATGACTACCTAGCTAAATTACAGCTGTTGGAATTGATAGTGGTATAGAGAAGGCAAAATTGTTATAGGTGTTCTGATAAAAAGAAGGCCAATCCTGCAGGTGTTATTAGTAGTGCTATTTACTGTCTTTGAGTGGAATGAGCATGTTTTATACCACTAATATGTTTGTCTTAGTACAGGACAAAATGTGGCTGTATGGTGTTAATTTTTGTTTATTAGTTTGATGTCTCTCCAGGCCACAAAGAAACTAGGAACACTTAAAGCTAGAGTAATTATTCCTGTCACTTTACTTTGTGTATTTTTATATTCAAGAGAAAGGATAGCAGCAAGCAATTGACAACAAGCTGTTACATGGACATCAACATGGCTTTGGTTTCCCTATAGAGTTTACTAAACAGGAATGTTGTATGGGCTGAAGAATGAGAAGAAAACTGTATATGGAAAGAAACATACCCCCACCTGATTAAATACTGTGTTAAAAGTTTGTCCCTACAGCTTCTGTGATTCTTCATATTCTTGGCAGTACAGATATTATCACTTCTAGGCATAGTCTAATAATATTTATGAAGCCCTATGCTTCACTAGGTAATTTTTGTTTTACCCAAAGTGAACACTCTTTTTGCTGAGTGTTAATGGCAAAAAAAATAACCATGAAGGAAACAATAAAGAGGATATTTCTGGTTTGTACTCAGAGCAGGCAATAAGAATGATCTATGTAGTGCAATAGAAGTGAAGAGGATTTTTGGGCTCGCCAAAATTCTTCAAACAAGTTCCTGATATCTAGTGCAAACAATTATGTAAAACCTCTTAAGCAACAACCAAAATGTTAAAACAAATGGCCTCTTTTCCAATAGGGAATAAAGAGACTCTCAGAAAGCTGATACTGGGGAGCTATACAGTTTTTTAAAAAACTGCTTTATCCTGTTCTTTGGTGGCAGAAAGTAACAATTGCCAAATCCATTAATTTACACAATCTAGAACACTGCTATTATTATGAAATACACCATTTATATAACTTTTTTACTGTTCAGTAATGTCATTTAGACGCGATTTATTTTAGTTGTGTTGTAGCCGAGACTGAAGGCTTTGCCTATCGTCTTACCCATTGTACATATACAAATGTCAGCCCCTTGCTCAAAACTCAGTTTTATGTTCATTTAAGAGAGACATGAATACTCAGAATGATAGACAGATTTGTAAAATTAAATTGGTTTTACCTTAAGTGATACAGCTCAGTTCAGTCTTGGAAAATCATAATGCATATTGAACATGACTGCTGGAGGAAGGCTACATGCTGTATTCACAAAAGGATTTTAACACTGAAAAGTTCCTCTTTCAGGGACCTTGCTTCCTTTTTTTCTCCCCTTTAATGTGTTGCTAGTTATCTCACAGATCCAGCATATGAACTTTAGCAGTTGTGTCCCCAGGTTTCTCTGAAGTCTCTGTAGTTGCTTCCCCCTGCAGCCCCTAAGGCTTGCATTTGTAGTCAGGCTGAAATTGCTGTAATGCCATGGGTGATGTCTACCTCCAGTTGCTTCTGGAGTTGTGCATAATCTTGTTGCACACAGGAAAGAGCTGTAGTTCTCTTTCCTCCCTGTGAGAGCTGTTCCTATTACATATTCCTGAGCTCTCATATATAGAAAATATATTTTAGTCCTTAACATGCCTGCACTTCAATTGACAGGTGTTAGAATTAAACACATATACCCTGGTTTTGGTTATTAAATCCAACTAAACTAAACTAAATCTTCTACTTCAAAGTCAGCATATATGCACATACATTGTTACTTCCTGTGATTGCCACAGCTGTGTAAGTGTATGGGCAGCAACAATTCATTTTCTTCATGCCAAGGCCAGCTCTGCAAGTTCTACTGGGATAGTTTATCCCATTGTTGGAGGAGAAGGTAATGTAAAAATAAAAGCTAAAATAGGGTAAGAGGGTGGATATAACTATGTTGTTATAAAGATCCAAATGATGATTTTCCTTGCTGTATGGGACTAGCTATCCCAGTGTAAAAGGACCTTTATACAAATACGGCTATAGGTTTAACATGTCAGAAGTTGAGACAGCAGGGAAATGCCATTGCTTTAGTTCTAGCACAATAATTAAAATAGGACCTATTTTATTTGGGACAAGCCCCAAATAATGTGGCAATAAAAAATTACTTCATTTGGCAAATGGTTTTCCACAAAGAAGCTCATCCTTTTGTGTGAAGTAAACTTTTCAATCCCCCCCACTTCCATTTGCTATCCATCATTACTCTTAACACCCTTCCAGAAGTGCACACCACATCAATGAATCAGTTTCTCCTACTAGCACATTTTCATGAAGAGTAATTAATGAAGGGAGCAGTAAAGATCAGAACAGGGGGGGATTTTGTGTGAGGGTGTGGAAAGGAGAGCCTTGATGGGTGGCTTTCCAGGACTAGGTCTGCCAAATGTCATGTGTCAGGAAAGAGGATGCGTGGCCAGGGAGGAAGGGAGGGAGGTAGCCCTTCTGCCCTGAGCTCCTGCTGTCACCTCTGGGCTCACAGCAAGATTTCAGACAGCCCATGCCAGGGTGATCACACTGCCAACCCACCCCTCCTGCACTCTCCCACCATCTTCCGGTGTCTTCCATCAAACCCAAGTCTCACTGACAGATTTAGTTAGGACTAAATTCTCAGTGAGTATCCAGTTAGGGGAAAGTCTCCCTGCCCTGAAGACAACCTGCTGGTGCTCCCTAGCTCCCGGGCTTTCCCTCCATGTCTGTCCACTCTTCCCTTGCCAGCTGTACTGTGGCTCAGCATTCGGTGTCAGCTGGCCCCAGCCCCCATGCCATGCACTGAGGCTGTGCACAGTGACCTTGTGCTCCCATTCTCCCTGTGCAAGAAGAAGCAGCTCCTGCTGCTGGCAGTCAGGCAGACACAGCCTGCACTTCCTCAAAATCCACCCAGGCAGAATCCTGATGGATGGAAGGGGATGCGTGTGGTGAAACTCGGACACCTTAGCAAGGAATAACCATGCCAAGCCCTGGGACTGTGGTGGGTGAAAATGTGACAGAATGATAACTGGAGTGGTTTTGGTGACCAAATCTCAGCAGGGGATGCAGAGCTCCAATGAGGGTGGAATATCATTGTGCATCATCTTCAGCCTGCAGTACTGGCTGATCTCCTACCATGCTAACCCACCTCTTCAACACCATGCAGGGGGACAAGTACCCCTTCTTCAGCTACCCCCACTCTGCAAATAAAAATTCCAGGACATTGCTCTTACCTTCCCCATTCTTTAATGACATCCCAATCCCTCAGGCTAGCACCCCTAACATTTCATCCCTACTCTCCCCATTCTTTTCTCTTGAATACTTCCTTGTCCCACTGTAGAGCCCACTTTGATCCCTGCTGTGTGTTTTCCTTTGTAAAGTGGATCCCAGCACTATGCTGAATGTGAGGGAAAGGCACCACACCTGGACACTGAGCCTCCCACACTTTGACCAGCTTGCTGAGCATTCCCAAACAATACTGCATGTGTCACAGGTGAGCAGTTTCTGCAAGTGGTAGCAGAGGACCAAATCTGTAAGATGCCTTCAGTCCAGTTGTCAGCTAGTGAGTTACCTGCTGTAAAAAAGTTTTTTAAGACATTGCCTTCTGAGTGGTCATGAGGGCTTTCTCCCAGTATGTGGAAACCAGATTATTGCTGAACTTATTTGATCCATTCATAGGGAGTATGGTCAGTAAAAACTCCATCTGGTTTCTGACATATACGGGCCTGGCAAGCATCCACCTTCCACTGCTGGGGACTGCTGGGACTTGCAGTCCCCATCCAGCCACTTATCAGCTGATCTGTCACAAGAAAGATTCCCCTGGCATGGACAAAAAGTCACTTCCCTGAGGCATCTAGTAACTGGTCCTGCCTCTATTCTGGTAACTGGAGTGGCACACTTTTAGGCTCTAACAGCTCAAAAAGGATTTATCAGCCTGCCCCTTCTGCTCAGGCACTCAGAACTGTCTGTGTACAAGGAAACTGTGTAATGGGGAGGAAAAGCACTGGGAATTGAAAATTAATCACTCTTTTTTTCTGTAAGAGCTCTTTTGTAATGCTTTAGAGCAGACAGGAGTTAGCTGGTTAGGAAAATCAGCAAACTGAATGCCTTCTTTTGAGATAAAATGTGAATCATTTGCAGCTGTGCAGACACAGTCTTAATCCACCCCACGTTTATCAGGTTCAAAAGCATTTTTATCAAATTCACCAGAGCAAAAGAAGTGCTGCAGATTTGAGCTCAACTATCCTACTGATACCTGTAAGTCAAGGCTGAGACCTTGGATTTTTCCTTTCATAGAGGGGAGCCCACTTCCCTCCCTCTTGCTCTAAGTTTGTTGAAGCTCCTGGCCTGTTGTAGTTCATTGTGATTACAAAAGTGACTCAGTTACTTTTCAAAAGCATCACATTATTTCAACACAAAAATATTACTGAGTAGTATCAAGACCTGTTTGTCAGGTTTAACTGATGCTTGGGGTTATTAGTTTTTGTATTGTGTGTTTCTGAATTTTTCCTGCTCAGACATATCCTGTTGGTGTGCTCTTCTCCCTCCCTGCTTTTTGCCCTGTTGAGCCAAAATCCAATCCAAAAATCCATGTTGCTTGAGGCAATTAAGCTTCCCAGTCTTGTTCAGTTGTAAGATTATTCTTAACTACTTTTTAGGAACCCAAAGATGCAAAGGACACCTATTGATCCATTAACCTATGGACATTTAATGTGTGGGGGTCTGGAGATAAAATTTTTGCTCTTTCTGGGCTTTCAAAGTCTCATGTCTTTTTGTAAAATAGACACTTAGACCATTCAGTGTGAGTAAAAAGGCTCAGAATTGGAGGTCAGAGTGACAGACAAAGTTGACCTAATTGTGGAGGTGTGTGAAGACTGTTTCAGAGTAGCGGGAAAAAATGGGAATAAAGGAGGTCAAAGAGTTTCAGAAGATGCTTCTGACAGGGTATTTTTGCCAGGTCCTGAGCTGTAACGGGAAATATGGAGTGTAATTCAGCTCCAGATTGTAGGAATCTAAATATAGATATTAAATGTAGGTGACTGCCTGTGAGCCACATATCTCAAGTTCCATTTCAAGCAATGGAGATCAAGTCCTTAAAGTTACTGGGGCCTGGAGAGCTACTGAACTCATCCTAAATTAGACACCTGCCAGGCCAGTCTGCCAAAGACCCAGTCATGCTGCTGCTAAGATACTTCTTAAACTTTGATAAGTCTATTTTGTACATCCCAAGATGCCCAGGATTCCCCAAAGACAGAATAATCACACACATCTCTCTGGTAACTGAGTTGGCAGGGGGAAACTATGATTGTGTTTGGCCAGCCAGAAACACACCAGATGGTTGGAACAAGTGAGTGTAATGCATCCTTTGGGGCACACCTCCTTGAATTTCCCAAAACCTCCTTGTTTACTTGCTCATTATACATGATAGATACAAGAAGGATGTTGACATGGCATCAAGTGCTCCTGGGCAGCCAAAGAGCCTCTGCTGTTCAGAGCCTCTCTGCCAGGCCCTCTCACTATCATGACCATGGTCTCATCTGTGGGGCTGTGGGCAGGAGCTGTAGGGCTCAGGGCTCTCTGAGGTAAGAGTGGCTGGATATCTCTGCACAGTAAACACTATAAACTGCTAAGTTATTGCAGGATAACCCTGGCACTGTATACACATGGACTATATATAGAACCTATATGGAAGGCTAAACCAAAATTTTATATCTCCAGAATTAACATCTGTAGCTCACTTGTTTGTAGGAGAAAGGTCATGTTCATCATGTGTTTCTCTTTTAGCTTACCCTCTACTCAAAAGGTTAAAAAAAAAAAATAAAACCCCAAACACACTCACAATGACATTATCAGAGCTTATTTTTATCTCTTTGTTTGTATAGTTCACTTACAAGGTTACAAGTCTTTTTGGTATATTGCACAAGAATTACAAGAATTCAACGCTCATCTCTGGCTCTCCGTGGAACACGAGTACAGAACATTTCTGGGAACACGGTATGTTCATACTGTTCAACATAAAATGTGTGAACACACAAATATGTAACAGAGTATATTAAGAACAGATACCATCAGTTGATAATATAGGAGGATATATAGGTAATTGACTTGCACTTCATGAGAAGGTTCTTGGTCCCCCACTGCTCATTGCACATTCCCTTCACAAGGTATTTGTGGTACACATCTGCCTTGAAAACATCATCAGCTTTGTCTGTGCCACTGTTTTTACAAGGTCTTGCCCTTTCTTGCTGTTGTCAGGCTTCTGTTTGCAACTAAAGGCTACTTCCATCTACTGTAGGCAAAAATGTGCTTCTGAAAGACTCTCACTGTCCCTTGGCAGGATGCCACAGAAATGTTTCTCCACAAAACCAGTAGCTGTCAGTGCTGCATTTTAGGAACTAAGGGATCATCTTGAATACTTTACAGCTTACCTTTATGCAGGTTCCTGCGCAATTTTCTGGGCCTGGACTTCTGAGCCTCTTACATTTTCAAGGTGAGAAAAGTGACTGATGTACAGTTCACTGTTCATGCAAACACAGAGGAGCCTGACAAACTGTCGTGCTATGAATCTGCTTCCTTTTCTTACTTTGAAGAGATCTTGAAAGAGAAGTGTTTCATCTTTTGTAACTCATATATATCACTGTACTACTAACAAAATATTTCTTCTCTTCAATAGTCTTTGTAATCATTATTGACAGCACAATTTTTCTGACTGTTCATCAGATTTATAACCTGAGACAACACTTAAGTGGGTACAAACAAGCTGACAGGAGAATACAGAAAATCAAGAAGTCATTAATGGTCATCATGGGGAGGACAGTACTTCCAGCACTCCTGCAGCATAAGAGTTTCAAGATTTTTGCTGGAAAGCTTTGAAAAGCACAACACATTCAGTCCCTAAGTACTTGTGGCATCCTTCACTCATAAATGTGATGGCTGAAGGAGGAAGTTCCAAAGGGATGCATTGAGAAATGCAACACGTGACCAGTTGTTGGCTGCAATCAGCATCTTTATGGAGAGTGAGGGATAACAACACAGTGCAAACATGCTAAAGAAGTTCTTGAAAATGAAGACAAGGGTGTATTTGATGAAAGAAAAAAGAGCAGAGAATAAATGTGTGGACTTCAAAGACAAACTGATGGAAAAGACCTGACAGAAACAAATGGAAGGCAGGAGCTGTTACATAGTGTGGGAGGGTTTAACTCAGCAAGTCCCAAAGCTGCTGGCTGTAGAAGAAAGAAGGCAACCCTCTCTATTTCTAGGTTTTTTGCTCATCTCTGGCTCTCCACAGGTGGTTTCAAGGTGTGCAAGGTAAGGTAAATACAAAGGAGCAGTTTTGCAAGATAGGAAGGGTTAGGAATTTGCATGTCAAATATTTTGGAAACTTTGCACTGAAAAGTAATGGTCTCTACATTATTTTCTCTAAATATATTTCTCTAAATTTCTCTACATTTTCTCACCTAATAACAAGCAGTACAGTGTGTTCAGATACCATGTTTTTGTTACCAGGACAAAGAGGAGAATAAAGAATATATAGAGGATGTGGAACTCAGCACCAGAAACTTACCTGTATTAGTCACAAATGTGTTAGTCTTACTTATCTTTCTAGAGAAAAAATGTGGCATCTGACTAAGATACTGGTGTCCAAATAAACCCAATTCATGCACAGTCCACATCAGATTATTTGTATGGTACACAAATTTTTTAAATTTGCTGAGTTTTCCCTCCAACCCCTCAGCATCCTTTGTGCTACAACGTTACCCCCAGAGCTTCTCTGCCATCAGAGGCACTCACCATCTCTCAGCCTTTCCCCCCTTAATATAAAATGAAAGAAGTTTTGAAGCAAAAATTTAAATGCTGAATTCTCTTCACCTAACTGTTGTCATTTAAAATTTAGCCTAATAATCTGAAAGTCAATCTACTGATTCAGTTCAGGGTGAATAAATTGAGAGTGGTTCATTTAATTTCTTAAAAATAAGTATATATTTACATTTGCAAAGATATTGTAAGCTCTTTAATATACAATTTTTTTTTTTTTTAAACTTTGATATCAAAACCATGGTTCAGGTCACTAGAAGAAAAATCCTGTATTAATAGTCATTGATTGCCCACATCTGGGGACCTGGCAGAGGACATCACTGCCCACTCCTTTCTCAGGTATCTAGGCTTTCCTTGGGTGGAAAAGACGTCCAGGGAAGGAAAAGGCAACACAAACATCTGGCTTTTCCACTCAAGTCAGGGTGGAGTCACAGTGGGTATCTACTGACATAGTAGCTGTTGTTTGATCTATGATATATATTGTACCAAATAATATCTCTCTCTTTGTTATGTAAGGGTGGTGTTATTTTTTGAGTTGTCAGACAGTCTGCAAATCAGTAACTTCTTTACAAAACAGGTAATGAAGCCCAGGATAGGGAAGACATTAACAGCACTGCATTCAAAGGTCTTTAGCAGCCATTTCTGTCTCTTTCCTGTGTTTTTTATACTCGTCTTTTGAAATTTTATGATGTTGTTTTCATATATTTCCTGTGTTTATTGCTGGAGAATATTTATATATCATTACTGAGCTGTTTAGGTGTCCATGGCCGCTCTTCTCATGATTCTTCTCATTTTTAAAATGTTCATTAATACCTTTGTTTGAGAAAAAAAGAAGCATGCACAATAATTTGTAGACATAGCAAGCTTCAGAAAAGCTGTTTGTGTTTCTGAGCTCTCAGATTTAATTCTGTTGGTCCCTTTAATGTCAGCTGAACACTTAATACTGATGAGAAGACAGCTGGCTGCTCAGACATGGATGTACAACATCTGTTGGCTGCTGTATGAGCATGAGACTTGGAACAGCTGCCACTCACTGTGCACCTGACTTTTCTGAAAATGATCCAGTTTTTGTGTTTGTGAATTGATTTGATGCCTTTATTCATCACAGAGCATCTCCTCATTCTTTCTTTATCCATCCTTGAATGTGTGCCACACCATCTGAAAATAAAAGATTGAATTGGAAGGATGGCACTTGTTTTTTTAGCTTTTGCGCAGTTCTTCCAATATTTTCTTTCTTTAAAACAAAAATAAACGAGTTTTGGAATGCCTGCTAGTCTGTGTGACTCTTTGTCTCCCTTGCCACAGGTGGCTGTAGTAAGAAAATGAAACACCCAAATGCTTACAAGCTTAGAGCTATGAGCAAGGGGATGCTAAAGAATTCATGTAGGGATGAAGAGCCTCTGGTTCTGCAGCACCTGAACCGTGGTCTTGTTTCTTTGATGAAGAAAAAGGTAAAGTTCGTGACTAGGAAGAGTGCCTGAGAGATTAATTAAATCAGGAGTGTTGGAATCCATTGCAATAAAGAAATTTAAAGAGTTTCTGGGTCCCTGAATGTAGCTTGGTAATTCTCCAGCAAGGAGAAATCTTTCTGGGGCTGTAATCTGCACTCAGAATGCTTCCCATGCTGCTGGCAGCTTTCAGCAGAGTATCACAAGGTGTGTTGCAAATACTGAATATGTACATATGCTGATGATGACTTTCTAACCCTGGAAATGCTTTCTTTCCAACACACAACACATGCATGTCATTCTGTGCCACTGTGAATATGTCCATGCAGTTTACTAAAATCATCCTTTATGTTAAAAGAGTAAATGGGGAGATGGCAACTTTGTTTACCATCAACACAAAAGTAAGAGGGGATGCATTTCATTGCTTCTTTCTACTTCACCTAAGGCACTTTCTCAGGGCAGGACCTGCACAGACATACACACCTGTATAATCTCCACACACACCTGTGTAACCTCAAGTGCAAACTGATTTCCAGGCTGGGGTGGGGAAGTGTTGATGTACTCAGTCTCAAGCACTGGGCTTGCAGACCCAAAGCTGGGAAGGTAAGTTCTCCTGGGAGATGCATTCCCAAGCAGCTGGGTGTATATATAGTCAACAGCATGACATCCAAAGTTCCTGTAGCTGTGTTTGCTGCCACGTCACTTGAGTGTGTTGGTCATTGTTACTGGCTGCAGATGGTGCTTCATGAATGCCTCCACACATGTTCTGGGTTGAGGTTATCTCACTTGAGTGAGGGTGAGGGGAGCTTACTGGGATAGGTAGTAGGTATTATCCAGTGTCCAGCATAGCCAGGACTTTGGGTTTTGCCCAGAACCTGTAGGTATCATTGCTATAGAAATAATCCTTTTTGCCTACTTTGTGAAGATATGAGAGGATTTAGGCTAAAGCATTTCAACAGGTGCCTGCTCCTTCCTTTGACAGGGAGAACAAAATTTCTTCCTTTAGCTGCTTTACTGCAGTCCATAGGTCAGGATAGCAAACCCACTCCATCTACTTTTTAGCTGCAATAAACTCTGAACTGGAACACCTAAAGTATGTTCTTGATTACTGGTACTCTTCTGGGTGTGTGTGGATGGAATTTAAATTTTTATTATGCCTGTAGTGACTTTGACAGGTCCCTTCTACACAAATGTGAGGAAATATGGGCACACCAATTTCCATTTTTTTATTGTAGACAGAATCAGATTTGAGCTTATGCCAGTGTTTGTGGCATGGCTAGAGTCTGCGTGGGAAGGTATCCAAATCCTCTTGACATGTATTCTCTATGAAGTCTGAAAGGTAAGGGTAGAACCCATTTGCTTTAATTTAGGTGTTTGAAGGTGAAGTATTTAGCCTTAGATTATATTATGGGTTGTTTTCATAAGCAATGAACAAGGAAATGTACCATCAAAGCTGATATGTGTCATCCTCAAATGAATGCCTGTGAGAAGTTAGACAAGTACAAGAGACAATTCCTCTGTTTCCTTCCATTACCCTTGAAGAGAGTGTGGGATACCAGCTCTGGATGCTATGGATGACTGTGGATTGGTGCAATATTTCAATGTTTGTGGAACCTGGCCATAGAATCCCTCTTCACAGATGACAGAAGTAGAACACAACTATGATGGCTCTCTCACAACTACAACAAGAATAAGAGCCAGAAGGACCTGGGATGACAGACATTTACAGTGACCATCTGGACAGGATGGCTCTCCTCCAGAAGCGATGAAGAGTGGAACAGCTGACTTGCTAACAAATTTCTACAAGTGTTCATCTCACATTTATTATGCCACTCTGAGATGAAACCCTAACCCTGACTCTAATTCTAGCCCTAGGAATACCAGTTAAGTTATAGATATTTTATTTTTCCATTATCCTGAAGAACAGAAATACTGCTAATACCAAACTCATGTTAGAGGAATTACAAAGAAATACCAACTAAGTACCGACCAGAATAGTAATCAGCAAACTCATTGAGAATGACAAAATACTAAGGGGTTTACGATTTAAGAGCAGCTTTCATGAAGAGAAATTCTGACTAATTTTGTGTCCTTTTTTTCCTTTTTTTTTTGGTAGCAAATTAATAAAGGGAGAAAGAAAAGGAGGCAAATAATTTACTGGCTGAACTTTCACACAACAGGCATTAAAAACCACAGGGCTGCAGGAGCTGTTCTGTCGTTAATCAAAACTTGCAAGAGAAGGGAGTAAAGGGTAATAAAATCAGTTTGAAATGAGGCTAAATTTGAATTGTTCAAGTGACCACTGCACATAAAATTTGCTTGTGTGCTATAATCAGAGTTAAAAACAGAATTAACCAATTATTATAAAAAGTTGTATAATTAGTTAGCAAACTGTTACAGATCTAAAAAACTATTCAGTCTAGCACTTACTGTCATCAAACTTCATTTTATTAATCTATGCTGCAAAACCTTCCTACAATATTACTTTATGCAAGAATCTCATGGACTGAAGAAGGATTCCATTTCTTCATACAAATCCCTGGAATACATCCATTGGCTAGGCTTCAGGTTCTGCATTTTTTGGTGTCCATGGAGGAGGATGAGAATGCAGCTGGTTGCAGTTGCTCATGCTTTATACCTCTTGACATCCTAGAGCCTGGCAAAGAGCTGTGAGCGTGCCATCATGAGTATGTTGTCTTGAACATTTGGCCAGAGACGTGCAAAATAGAAACCCTAATGCCCAAACAGTTGCGCTGACCAGGTGTCCTTGGAGGTTGGCTGGGGACACAGACGCTTCTTTTTACACTTTCTAGGAAGCATCCGGATGCCATTGAGTGAGCTGGGAAAAAGAAGCTGTTCTTCGTTCCTTGGAAAGCTGAGGTAGCGTGGAAGAAATGCTTCGGGTTTTCCAGAACACATTCCTAAACTGGTTTGGTGAAGAAGAAGCATGTTTGACCAGAGAAACAGGCAACACAGTGTCATGTTTTTGGGGGAGTGGAGGAACTCCTGCCCTGTGGAAATTACCCGAGGTTGTTCTTTGATGCCTTCTGTGCTTTGTGGAACCACAAAGGTGTCACACAATGGGAGCCACAGGGTCTGTCACTGGTATTGTTACCACAACCTGTGAAGCTAGTTTTATTTATCTGCCCTTTGTTTCCCAGCTGGCTACTGGTATTTGAGTGGAAGAGGTCTAAGGGGGTACCAGCTTCTGGCAGAATAATTTCCTTGTTTACAAGGATGAAAAAAAGGGGTGTAACTCAGTCTGACACTTTCTTAATCTCATTTGAGTCCTGCTGAAGACAGAATCTTGACCTTACCAGTTCTTTTTTGCACACTCCTGTCCTTCAGCCCTTGGAAACAGGCTTTCTGGACAAGAATTTTTTCTGTAGCTGAGGGAGCAGAGGCTAACCAAGTAATCTGCTCCAGAATCACAGTCAGCATCACTGACAGATCCATTAAAGCCTGAGAAGTGCATGCAAGTAAAATTTGTGAAATATCATGGTCATCAGCCTGTATGCAGTGCCTCTTGGATTGTCAAATAAACTGTTGAAGATTATAGCTTTGTTATTCTCTTTATTGTAGGCATAAACCAAGGGTTGGAATAGTGAGGAAATACAAATAAATAATACTCATAAAGTTTTGGCCAGGGTGGCATATTACCAACAAACTTTGCAACATCCCCCCCTTTTTTAATACCTTCATGCGGGGGGAGGGTCCGTAGTGATGCAGAGTCCCCAGGCAGGTGCAAAGGAGAGCTGCTTTATTGCAAAAGCCAGGCTTTTAAGCAGTTAGCAAGTTATCAGTTACACAGTTTTAAATCATAACAAACATAATTCAACCAACCACCATACACCACTATGTGAACACATAATGGTTATATAGCTTGTTTTTCTACCCCTAATTCAGCTGAGTCTCTTTCCCACAGTCCTTTTCTACTTAGCCAAAGTAGCAGGCCTGAGCCATGATTTTACAAGGCCTTCCCTTTGTAAGGTTTTACCTATATGCAACACCTTCAGGTTAAAATGCCATCTGAATTAATCAAAATTAGGAGTGTTCAGCAGAGCAGGAAAGACTGCAGAGTGCTGCTCCTGCGAAAATTAATACAGACATTCTGGAACCCTGGCTCCATCGCATGAATGAGTCTGTAACCTCAACTATCAAAAATTCATTATATATGTAGCTGTGGGGGATTTAACAAAGCATTTCAAAGATTGGAGATTATAAGAAAAATGAAAAATAAATTAAATATATTCATTACAGTACAATTACTTCATTTTGCCTTCAGAAACTGACACGTACAGTTTGGCTGAACAGACATGAAACAATTTATTTTGATCAGTATGAAATACAATGCATTTTACCCTGCTCCTCTTACTCTTTCCATGTCTCAGGTTGCATAGGTTTTGATTAATGTACATGCTTTACACGGGGTAATTTTTACTTTTATATCCCCTGTCACAGCTATGTTAAAAGCCAGTATCTACCCGTGTGTTAGAGAACTCCCTTGTGTTAGAGAAAACACACACATATGCATTTTTTTTCTTTCTCTGAATGTTTTTTTCTACAGTTTTAAAGGAAATAACTTTCAAGCTCCAAATTTTTGCTCTTTAGTGAACATAGTATTGGGCTAGGAAGACAGCAAACGTAGAAATGAGTAATCAGCCAGAGTCTCCTACAGAATACCACCCTGACAGCTACAGGCTTGGTCTTATGGGATGCACTTTAATATTGGCTCTACAACTAGTAATTGAAGGCAACAAATATCTTATTGGCCCTACCAAGACCATTTGATGTACTAATCTAGTTTTAAGTATCCAAGTAAAACTTATTGTTCCCAAAGTTCTGTGTTTTTTTGACTGGAGTGTATGCATTTAATTGGTAAATAAAATTGAAACCAATGGATTAGTTTTGTGGTAATATTTATATCACTGATAAAAGACAGCCTGCCTCCAAACTGAAAATGTTCAATCATCTCTTTTCAATATGGACAAAAGTAGATTTTGTTTCTTTTTTTTTTTCCATTCCATTTTTTTCATGCAAAATTTAATTTTTTCAGTGTTGTTTTTGTTCTCATATAGATATATGCCTACAGGCTTTGAAATGTTCCATGTAAAAGTTATTCGACTTCAGAAGATTAGTCTAATAATCTCCATTGGTGTACAAGAGCTACTGCATTGGAACTCTTTGGGTTGTATCAACATTTACAATAGTGCAGGTGTTGTTAGACACTGACTCCTTGAAAGTTCAGCAACTTTTCAGCTTTTTGCTTCACTGCTTTATTTCTAATGGATTGCAACACTACACTGTGCCTGACTAAGAATCTGCTTTCTCTGTCATTTTCTGATTTTGACTAGGATCTGTATTTCAAGGCAGCAGAAGTAAAAGCAGCTTTTTTTTTTTAACCATCCCACTAACATAAGGACATCAGTGATAAATTAAAAACAAGTCAGTTCACCTCTTGGAAAAGCATTTCTGACTGGCTGTGTCAGTGCTGCTCCTCTGCTCTGGCAGAAGCTGCTCCAAAGAGGCCTGTAGCAGCCATGGAGAGCTTTTTACTCACTGTGAGCAACCACTGAAATACCATGAAGAATCCACATATTAACATCAGGCTAATTTAAAAATGGGGGAGAAAACCCCAAATCACCTAAAACCCTTAGCATCACAGTTTGCATCAAAGGAAATCCTCAGCTTGTATTTGAGCCCCTGGTGCTGCTTCTTTACAGCAACCTTTGCAATTCAAGGCATCTACCCAGAGTAGGGTTAAGACAGAAGGATATTTAGACCACAACTAAATTAGAGGGGTTTGTATATTTTCTTACCATATGAGTGGCTGAGTGGCTGTATTTTTTCATGCTACCAGAGTGCTTAATCCAGTCAGAAGGTCATTTCTGAGATATATGAGGAAACAATGAATATACATTATTTTGTTATTATAGATATACCAACATAGAAATGGAAATCATGATTTGGGAAGCAGGGGATATAGAGGTGAAAAATGTTTTTTGAAGGCTGACAAAGTATTTGGAAGCTGACTTGACAACCTTCACTCCTGCCAGCCTAATCCAGTACACCCGCTCATTCCCACAGGCTGTGCACTGAATGTAGGGGCAAATTCTTCTTCTCAAAGCCATAGAAACACCATCAGGTGTTTCCTGTAAGGTGAAGGCCTCTGTGATTCTTGTGGCCAAGGCAGTATCCATCCACCAGGCCACTGCTCTGGAGCCTCCAGGGTTTTCATTCTGCCCTTCCCACTGTGTACAGCTCAGGCACCAGAAAAAGGCTTTGGCACATTTTGGTGATGAACTCCTTCCACACAAAGGGGCTCTTTGTTGGCATTAGGTGTGCAGAGCTGGGCTCTGAAGCAGCCATGCTGCTCTCCTGGGATTTGCCAGTGCCAGGGGAAAAGGACAGACTGGAGAAGGACTGACAGAGGTCCGTGTTCGTTTTCCAGTCAGTCCCAGGATGGGCAGTTCTGGCAGGCTGCACAGAGCCACTGTGCCAAGGCTGTCACCAGCTCTTGGTGAGAAACAGCAGAGTTTTATATATGTGTGTAAGCACACGAGGAAAAAATACCCACAGCACCCACAGCACAGGTGATAACACACAACCTCAAAATTATCCAGCAGGAAGCAACAGGACTCCTGACACAAGTTTTGTTCCAAACAGGTTTAAGCAAGGTATATGCACGCATAGTAGGGAGCAGACAGATATGCTGAGCCAGCATGACTATGAGAGTGGAAGCAGGGAATATAACATGCACTTAAAAGGAGGTTATTTGTTTTCATATCTTTAAGGAATGCTGTCAGTCTCTATGCGTATCAGACACAGATAGCAAATAAGTTTTTCCAGAAAGTAAGATCTTAACAGCATCTGACTGCACCTGTGAACATTTTTTGAATACAATGACATTTCTATTGCTTTTTTATATAAAGCATCATTGGGAATAGTACTCCATGACAGAGTATTTACTGTAAAAGCAGGACAGAAAAAAAGTGACTGAAGGAGGAAACCCATCTTATTTCAGCACTGTAAACATGGAGCTGGCTGTTTGCATCTGGCTTGAAAGCTGAGATCTTGCACTCGGCACTCTTCCCGTGGCATCCATTTCCAGAGCATGAAGAGGGGTCTCACAGTGGCTGGTGAATCCCCAGGCAGCCTCTGGGCTGTCATGACAACCACAGGGCAACTATGGCCATGGGCTCTGGACGCTTGCACACACTGCATGGCTGTTGGGTTTGTGACTAATTCCTTACCCTCAGCTGACACTTGCCCTCTGCCAATGCTTCTTCCGGTTCAGAAAACATGGGAAGTCATTTCTACCAGACAGCTTATCTGTATTGCTGACCTAATGGTACTTCTCTGATTAGAGGAACCACATTATTTTACAGAAGAAGGCATCAATTGACCATTTTATGAATGGCCTAAAAATAATATACCATCTTTTTTCTCTTTAATTTCAGTGGTGGTCTCTAAACCATTTCTTTTCTAAGCTCAGGACATTCTTGATTGCTCCAGCTGTGACAGAGAACATGAACAGCAATATCCTCACCATGTCAGCATCTCAGTGCAGTATGACTGCAATGCAAATTATTTTTGGACTCAGGCTGTGGCTATTTAGGGGAAGAGACTCTCCATCTCCACCTCAGTACCTTCACAGAGCTTATCAGCAGAGCTTTTCCAAAGGGTGGACAACCTAGGTAATCTCTGCTGTTTGAATCATTCATCTATGTCAAGCACTTCTTGCTTTGATTAGCTTTCAGTTTAATTTATGGGTAGAATAATTCATATTCAGAGCAGCGGTGGCAGAACTGTATTCAAGCAGGATAAATGCTGGTCCTCACTTGCCACAATACCATGCAGTTTCAAGATGCTGCTGTTTGCTTAATTAGATGGAGGGGAATGACGAGCTCTGCAGTCCTCCAGTGGCACAGCAGGGGTGTGAGCAGCCCCTGCTCACCAAATCCACATCTCAGCATTGCTGGGACCAGCACTGAACTGCACCAGGGCCCCACCAGCCAGTGACAACTGTTCCTTTGTGTGAAACGCTCTGAGCAGCTGCAGCGGTGCCGGCCCTGCAAACAGACTCTGGGCAGCTCTAGGTCTCCCTCTCCAGGAGCAAGGCTGATGAAAAGACAGCTGCTGAGGCTGATCATCAGGTCCTTCATTTGCCAGCTTCTTCAGAATGCAAGATTGTGAATCCACCACTGAATAAAATCTTATTGCACTCACACAACTCTTATGAGTTTGAGTTTTCAGATAAAGCAGTTAGAGAGCAAAGCATAGTGAGGAAATACTCAAGAGACAGACAATCTCCTGGGCCTCCAGAGTGAATGGACTTCCCCTGACTCTTTGCACTAATTCATTTATTAGCTGCTGGGAAACAGCAATAATAATAACAAGCATGTGTCTATATTTATCAGAACTTGTCCCTTCCCTATGAAGTGGGGCTGGCTCCTCTGCAAAGCCACGCAGAGGCTGAGCAGGCCCATGAGGGGCTGGCAGTCTCCACGCAGCAGTGGGAGCTCTGCCGAATGTACTGCTACCTGTAGCATTGCTCCAGTTTACTAAATTGAATGGGATGGCAACTGAAAATACTATTAACAAATTTTCCATTAGATGTGGTTTCTATGGCCATTTGATTTCCATGGGAAGGGTATGATTTGACCCCTGAGCCTACATCGATGTCCCCCTTCCTCCTTGGGTCATGGCACTCACATTTCCCTTAGCTGCATGACTTTAGCTGGCAGTCACCTGGTTTGCAGAAACACCTGACCCTGGCCAGCTGGGGTGGTCTGTCTCAATGCTCCTCACACATTCCTGTCAGTTCAAGGGCCCGAGCACACAGACTCTCAGGCACAGCAGAAATCTCTTGCAGGACAGCGAGACGAATGTGCTCCATCCCTCAGTAAGATTCCACGTGTACCCTGAATTGCCCAGAAGCCATTTCATATTTGGGACTCGGTGTCGCGTTGAGAAATGATGCTGCGAGGTGTGAGACGATTCTCGTGGGCAGTCGGACTGCCTCCCGCCGAATTTCTGCCGATTATTTGGGTTAGAAGGTTGGAAGGAGCGGAACTCCGGGACAGCCGAGGGGACAGCGAGGGGCCAGCGAGGGGACAGCCGGGGACAGCCAGGGGCCAGCCGAGCTGAGATACAGCTCCGGCAGCTCCCAGTGCCAGGCCCGTGCCGCCCCCTGCCGGCCCCGGAGCCCCGGGCAGACACCCCAGCGCCTCCGGGACCTTCCTGCTGCCCCCGCTTTGTGCGCTTCCCAAATTATCTTAACAGCGTTTTCAGTTTCCTACGGGACCGTGCATATCCCCGGCATTCGCATGACATCCAGTATGTTTTATCCGACTTTGTGAGGTAAACATTAATATCACATAACCCGAGACTTCGGGAAAAAATACAGCTGACAGAAATGGCAGTCCCTTCTTTTTTCTTTGTCAGAGTTTGTTTCAGAAGTAATCCCTCCAGTTTTTGGCTGTGCCTATAGTATTGTGGCATATATACTGTATACACGCCTGCAGTCTTGATTTTCCTACTTGTCCAGATAAAGGCACTGACCCTAGATTGCACCTCCTCCCTCCTATCTGAACGTCAAGTTTTTTTACATAGAAAAAGCTAACAGCAACAGGACAGGAATGGTGCTTCAGCTTTAAAATCGGGACACAAACTTTTGAGCATCCAGACTCGACAACAGAGAGATGCCCTCGTGCCCCAGAATGCAGTCACATTCTGAACATCCTATTGTAATTGGAGTAGTTCATATTTCCAGGCACAACAACACAAATCTGCAAAATTCTCACATAATGTATGTAGTATGAGACTAAGCTCCAAGTTAAATTGTTGTTTCTGCAAGGATATTTTCCAAAAGTATATCTATCTTCTAAAGGATATCCCCCTACTTCAAGTTCTTTCATTTATCCATGCCCAGAACCGATAGAGCAGAAACTCAGAGAATGTTAACCAGATTTAACTGAAGGGGTAATGCAATAGTAGATGAACTTTATTGTTGATAAATGGGAAATCATTCACCCTTGGGACACCTATACCTGACAGGAGCTCCTATGGGAGGCCTTCAAAAACACCTCTTTTCATTGACTGTATAGCATATGCCCAAACCATTCAGTCTGGGAACTGAGGAAGAAATGTGTCTCACAGGCTGAAATCACCAGGCTGCTTTTAGGACAAGGTACATCATGTATCCATAGCTCAGTTCAGACCATGTAATTATTTAGGTCAGAAAAGATCTTTAAGATCACTGAGTTCACCTGTTAACCCAGCACTGCCAAGTCCATCGCTAAGCCATGTCTTTTAAATACCTCCAGGGATGGTAACTCAGCCACTCCCCTAGGCAGCCTGTTCCACTGCCTGACAGCACTTGAGGTGAAGAAATTTTTCTTAGCATCCAATCTAAAGCTCACTGGCACAATTTGAGAAAACTTTCCCTTTTCCTGTCATTTATCTGGGAGACTGACTTTCACCTCAATACAACCACCTTTCGGGTAATTGTAGAGTGATAATGTCTCCCCTAAGCCTCCTTTTCTGCAGGCTGAACAACCCTGGCTCCCTCAGCTGTTCCTCCTATGACTCACTCTCTAGACCTTTCAAGGGCTCCATTGCCTTTCTCTGAATACACTGCAGAACCTCAATGCCTCAATGTTTTCTGCAAAAAGGGAACTGTAAAGAAGGCAAGAATACACTTCTGCTAATACAGATGAAAGATGTCAAAACTAGAGGCTGGGTTGTTAGCCCCTGAGTGATCCTGGTGAACAGTTACTTTTCTGCATTTGTTATCATGTTATGTTAATGCAATTAATATGCACAAAGAGTAGTTACTGATCAACTGCTCTCAGAAGGGGCTAATCTTTTTTCTGCCATCAGCAACTGAATTTGTCAAAGTCATGAATCATTTCATTCTTCAGCAATGACTGATTTCAAAATGTGAGCAAACCAGCCTCCATCTACTGGTTAATAGTTAACAATTTCAAGTGCCTGATAAATTCAGGGCCAGATCTCCTGAAGACATGTGAGGGCTCAGAGTTAATATTTATCTTAGCAGGGTGAAAATATAAACGACTTATTTCTGCAGCCTCCTGCGATTTGTTTTCATTCCCAAATGAAACAAATGGGGCACAAGCAGCCACCTATTTTGCCAGGGAGACAATAAAAGAGCTGATCAGAGAAGTCTCTCAGAAATAGAAGACCAGACAGGGGGAAGCTACATGGATCAGAATCATAATTTACCACCACTAACCAGGAAGTTTAAGACCAAACATCTACCTACCTAAGCTTAGGTAAAATCAAGTTATGCAGAAAGTTTAAGACCAAGCATCTACCTACCTAAGCTTAGGTAAAATCAAGTTATGCAGATGTTGCAAAAACTTTTCCAGTCTAAAATCTCTAACTACTATCTCTATATTTCTTTGCTCAAATCCAGTATATATTATAGTGCTTCTGAAATCCACATTACTTATTTTTTTTTTCTCCTTTCAACTACCTGGATCATAACAATATAAGTTTTATGATCCTTCCGGTTGGGAAGCAAGAGAACACCTACAGCTTGAAAAATAAATCCTTGAACAGTTGTTAGACTCCATGTGGGTCATATAGTTCTAGTAGCTTTGTACTAGAGGATGTGGCAGGCCAGAATCTGGGAGACATTTGCAGCCCCTTTTTACAGTCACCTCTTACCCTGACTGCCTCAAATTTCAGTGTCCCACAGAAGGCACAAATGAGCTGTCATTTTTATCTTCTGAAATGCCACACCTGTTAAGTTAATGTTTTAAGGCAAGCTGGCCTAAATTTCAGTTTATGATTATATGTAACTTCAGCAGTTTGGGGGCTACTTCATAAAACCATTCCATTCATAGAGGTGAGGAAGGTTCAAGTGGGAAGCAGAGCAAGCACACAGGAACTCTTTCCAGGTAAATGCTGCTCAGAATTAGCAGCTTTGAGATTTTCTGATTTTCGTTAGTCTAATCTGAGGGGTTTTTGTTGGCTTTTTTTTAATTTTTGACCTCCACAAGGCCAGAAGTTCTGCAATGTACTAATCATGCGATGGACTCTAATCATGCACTGAGAAGAAACAACTACTTCCATTTTACATCTCCTACCACAAGACTGTAGTGGCTTATCTCACTGTTGGTAATTTCCTGCTAGTTTTTCATCCTTTATATTGGCAATTTGAGGACAGAGACGATGAAGTAAATGCTTTTTCAACAAACTCCACTTCCACTTCCTGAATTGCCTAAAATTCTTCAATTTAAAAAAGTCCTTCAGTTTCAAGTTCTTGCAGCTCTTGTGCCTTCGCGCAAACGTTTGTTGCAGATCCTTTCTCCTTCATGATCACAAAATGTACTTGCAATGAGTATAAGCACATTGTGAACTTGTGTGCCTAATGCATCAAAACACAGGCTGTGACCTGAAGCTCACTGAAATGGATGGATTTTTTGCTACTTGTTCTGAAGAACACAGCTAGCAACTGTTCATTGCAACTTCTCCATCTGTACTCAGTTATTTCTTTTTGTTAGTATCCATTATCAGTGTGTCCAGAAGTTAGCTAATTTATAACCCTAATCAAAAACTCATAACAGAATTTAAATTCAAGTCCATCCTTCTTCACTGGAGAATTTTAGCAAAGGTTTAATTTTATGAATGAAAATTATGCTTTTAACTGTTAGTGGTATTCCTAAGAGCCAAGAAAATACTTCAGCACCCAGCTGAATATGCCATGGGATAAAGTCCATACTTGCAATTTCTGATTATATATAATTTTTTTTCTAGACTCACTGATGTCTTATAGTCAGACGGGGTATTCCTATTTCTTTTTATTTTACCCTCTTCCATTCTTGTCTTCCATCCATATATTCTATAAAGAAAGTTTGAAACAATATTTTGTAGTCTTTCTCTTCTCCTTTGGACATACCTCCTTCTGTTTCACCTTTTAATTTCAAGCACTTTTCCCATTCAGTATCATTTGTCTACATTAAATTAATTGTCACCTTTCTCCTTTTTCTGATTTATGAATACAGTCTTGCCATTTTATTTCACAGTAATTCCACCTGAGCTTTAGAGAATTACAAGCTTCTTTATTTGACTTAAATAGGAACAAGCTTACTACAATAATAATAATAATATCTTATGTTAACATTTCCAATATGTTCCAAAAGTTTTCTTTACTCTGTTATTTTTACTCCTTAAATAGACTAGCTTTGACAGAAGCAGGTGTTTGAAGTAAATTAAATTATATCATATTATATCTGGAATGAGTTTCACCCAGTACTTCTGTTTAAATTAGGGATTTAGATTAAATATCAGCTAGCATTAATAATTTCTGCAATGTCCTCTCTCACAAAAGCTGTTTTCTCAGTGTCTTAAAAGGATAGATATAATTCAAATTCACTGAAAAAAACCCCTCATATTAGAAACTTTTTCCTTGAGTATTTTCCTTCCTTCATCCTTTAGGGTTTCAAGTTTTCCCTCTTGAATAATAATTTCTTGCCCTGGGTGTAAAGGAGGGTTAGGATACATTATAATCAAAGCTCTGGAACCAATCAGTGAGCTCCGAGGCCAAATACAAAACTGATTTGCTCTCATAAGCAATTCACAATTTAAGCAATGTTTTGGTGAGGTTGGCTTTAGTGAAAAATGAGCACAGACTGTGGTGCAGCATTTCTGCAATGCTCTGAAGATGGAAACATCATGACAATATTAATTAATACTGATAGCTTAATGCCAAAGGAAGCCAATCCACAATTAGATTCACCTCCCACCTGGCATTTTAAATGGAAAAAAGCATGCAAGCAGATTTTTAAGTATTTTCAGAGCTGAAGCCAGTCCAGGAGGTACTAAATCAATTACTTCAGCAACTTGTTTTGTAAAGGAAATCCTCAGCAGCAGATTTCATTTCTAGGTGACTTCCCAAGCCCCAAGAAACACAGCAGCATCTACAGTCTGGAAAGATGTCAAAACAGCAGCAATTCATAAGTGCCAAAAAATATACTGCTTCAGCAAACATCACAAATTTTCACATAACAGAGCTACATAGAGAATAACTATTATAGCAGGAAAAAAAAAAGTTTAAGTTTCAGCTGCAAGCACTAGACACTGTCAGAGGCAATTTTAAAGTATTTTTGCTCCTGAATTTACAATAGAATTTTCTCTTTATAATTAGATTGGAGAATATATTTTTTTGAGATGACTGAAGGTCAAATTGCATCGTGCTTCTTTATACATTGGCTATGAATAGTTCCACTGATCTCAGTAAGATATCTGGAGGAGTACCCAAGGTGAGTAATGATTAAAACCTTGGTTATTAAAAAAGAAAGGGTAGAAGCAAAACAGAACAGTTTCCTAAGATCAGTCAGCAGCAAATTTTTGAATGCTGAAATTGAAAATGCTTAAAAGAATAACACAAATTAATTCTCAGAAAGACTGTGACATAAAGCAGTGTGCTGGGGAGTGGTGTACTTCATTTGAATCATAAATACATGGTTAAAGATACTGAAAAAGTAGGAAATTCTGACTGCACCATCTTTATGTAAACTCTCTGCAGGATATTATGGTATGGCAATGTTTCAAACGTAATGAGGTTGCCCTCATGCTGTGTTTGAAACTATTTTAGTAAAACTTAGCATATTTTTAGTAGGCTTTAATGCCAAGATAGAATGTCTGAAACAGTGAAAGTCCAACTAACTAGATAGCAACTAAAATCTGAAATATTCTGGGGGGTTTTATGTCTATACAATTTAGAAAGCAACCAGGGAGTCCTCTTTCATATTCTAGGAAGAAAAGATTTTCTGTTACAGAAGCAACTAAGAAAATCATCATAGCTTCATTTTTTTTCCCTAGTTCTAAACTAGGACTAGTGGAGGACTGAAACATTTTATGCCATAAGTTTCTAATTTGAAGGCTACAAACTTGGCGAGAATTTCCAATATTACTCTCCAAAAACATGCTAGTGTAAATTATATCTGTATATTCTAAATTCCACTTTGATCATCCTTTTTTCTATTAATCTCACAGTCACACCTTCACACATGTAAGTAAATCATTACTATCTTTATCCTTTTAATTGAATTAATATTTCCTTTCTAAATAGGTTCTCTTATCCATGAATAGCTGGGGCATCTCTCATCCAAGAGCCAGAAGTGGCTGGATGAAACAAGAGCCCATGAGGGCATGCAATACTTTTAGGAAAAATCATTGTGATACATTTCATTTCTTAGTGATAATTTACACTTTGAAGGTCACAGTGTTGTCTTTCTGTAAGGAGATAAAAAGAGGGTAGCTGTTTTTTCCTGCTAAATTCAATCAACTTTTTCTTGACCTTTAACATGCACCACAAGGAGAAATCCCACTTCTCTCTACAACTGCCAATATGGGTGGGGAGGAGTTCAAAGAGGAAGGAGAAAAGGAGATTGCAATGGCACGTCCAGCCAGGAGGTGAAATGAAACTGTTGTAAGAGGGCTGGAGGCAGGACAAAGTGTAACTCCTGACACTGGATGTGTGTCATGGTTTAGGAATGGTTCCCCAGTTTAGTGAATGAAACACTCCAAACCATGTGCCCCATGCTCACTCCCCCGTATCCCCTCTCTTCCTCTGCAGGGAGATCAAGAGGAGAATTGGAGGCCCAAAAGGTAAAGATCATGGGTTCAGACAAGATCAATTACTGGAAACAGTATTGACATGAAAAACCGAAGAGTAACAGCAACAATATTAATAACGAAGTGTCTAAGAAGCCAACAATTCACATGGAGTGCTCAAAACATAGAAACCCCTGACAACACCCCACCACGTGGCCATGCTTTGACACCAGGAAGGGACCCCTTCCCTCTCTCCAGAAAATGATGTGAGGTAGTATAGAATTACCTCCAGGCCCTAGCCGTGATCTCTTTTGGCTACTGTGAAAATAAACCCTGTCCTGTCTGGAACCAGGGCAATGGGATTTTGCCCTGAGGCAAATTTGTCTGTGATGCTCTTCAATGGCCTTTTCATCGTGACCAGAAACAATGATGGCATGCTTGGCACCACATGAATTTATCCATAGGGAATATCTATGGCTACAGCCTAGAGAAATGACTTAAGGTATAATATGCAAAAGACACTTGATATGCATACATGTCATTAGGAACAAGGTGGTTCAACTAAAAACACACTTCCGTTTCTAACAATTCATATGATGACGGATTGGACTTGCAAATAAAAATTAAATTCTTTCAACTGTCACAAACGTGTTGTGAAAATAACTTCACATTTAAAGGTGACAAGTTGCATTTCTTTTGACTTCCATGTCATTATTAGTCAATTGGATCATGCTTTCTGATTCTGCCAAATCTGCACTCACATTTCCATTGCGGGCTGCTGCAGTCCATAAGATGTCTCCTAGATACATGGGTCTGCTTATCATGGACAGGAATCTTAATGAGTTTATAAAAACAAAAGCAAATTCTGTCTTACTAGTGGCTAACTTATTCCATCTCCTTCAGGATGCCTGGAAGAGTGAGAATATAATGCGTTTTTTTAATAGGCCATAATTCTGTAACTTCTTGTAAGCATACGGGTACCTTTGTACACATCCACACACAGTGCCCTATTAAACTTCAGGAACATGACAGTAAGAAAGACTTGGATTCTCGTGAGTTGGTGGAGTCAGACTTGATCTTAAAATGCTGCAGTTTTAAAAAAAAGGAATCTATGCAAAACTCACATTTTGTGCATTTATTTTGTGATCACTTTGAATCACAATGCTTACTTTTTGACTGAATTTCCAGTCCTATATTTCTGTGTCCCTTATTGAGTATATCCACACTAAGCCCCCTGAAACTCAAGTAAAAAAAATGTTTTCTTTCACATATTGGGAAGTCTAGAATAACTAGAGCAACTGATTCCTTCCTAAAGGGAAACTCATCAGTCTTGCTACAAGATACTGGAGGGCTCAGATGATTTTGGTGAGCAGGAAGTACTAGCAAGAGAGAATCGAGCTGTCTGGTGCAGTGGGCACAGCAGAGCTGCTCCCTTCACACAGTGCCAGCAACAAAGACTAAACTAACTTCCTATTAAAGACCTGAGTGAGGAGTTGCTCCTGAGCTCCTGTTTTCATCTGCATCTCTAGCATATGTGCATCAGGAAAGAGTTTATTTTTGCTCACTCAGTGGCTGAGTATATCTATAGCTCAAGTTGCTTCATGGTTTCCATCTAAGACCTGCTGTTCAACTGCTTGTAACACAAGCAAGTTCTAATCATCCAGGTCAGGCTTTTCTGTGATAAGGATGTCTTGAGCTGGTTGGTTTACCATCTCATTGTCAATGTGGTGTGATTCAGACACCTACCAGGCAGAAGTTATTCAGTGAAACACTTTTCCAATCCTGGTGAAAAAAAACCAGTCCTACAATTGAGGTGCTCCAAAACCTGCAAGGTTTGAAGATGAGGTAGAGCAGGGGCACTTGCCAAAGGAAAGTAAAGGTCTATGAGCAGCCAGCGCTGCTTAGCTGAAGACCCAGGGGACTGAATCTCAGCAGCTCCAACCATGGGCTGCTTCATCAGCCTCCTCTGTGCCGATCACAAAACCAGCAGAAAATTACTCACTGTCACTGCTGAGCTGGTTTTTCATCAGCTCATCAAGCTCAGTTGTCATAGGGAACGGCCAAAGCCAGTGCCAGCCTAAGAAAAATGCCAGGAAAAGGAGAGGGAGAAAGGTGTGGAACTGCACCCCCAGAGAAAGCAGATTAACTTTTGATATGCAGTACAGGCAATTTCCCTTGATTAGGTCATCTAGGTTGTGGACTAACCTGTAGGGTGAAGAGGAAGAACCTAGTATATGTTAGAATAAATATGCAGACAGAGCAGTGGCAACTTGAAGAATAGCTTTTTCAGGCTACACAGCTACATGTTGCTACATATTTCAGGTTCCGTGGCCTGAAAAGCACCTTGAGAGTGAGCTCTAGTTACAGCTGTCTGGAAGATGGTGAGGGCAAATATTTCTGTTTAATGAGCATGCATACTCATTTGCTCCTTTAGAAGAAAGAAGTCATAAAGGAAGGTAATAAGCAGAAACAAAACCAGAAATTGCTGTGGTTCACCAAATGGTACTTGTTTGTAGCTTCTGCAGTGACCTCATGCTTCATGAAGAGGTGCAACAAAGCACTGGTGTGCCAGCACGTATTAAGGACAAGGAATAAACATCCCTTATTTTCCTTTTCTTTGGTTCATAAAGCCTTGTCTAGGATTCAGTAGATAACTGAAATAGAGATGGCTTCAGGTTATGGATTCTTCCATGTTTTAAAAGTAGGATGAGTTTGTATCACCTTTATCATTACAAACAGTCCTATTGAGGTCACCTGTGGTACCTCCAGAAAGCACACATCAGGTCATGGAGATTCAACATCCCAAACCACAGAGACACTGACAGAGGACGAAAAGGAAGCAGGCTGAGGTGCTGAACACCAAGTCCACAGCACACCTGTGACATGTCGAGGGCAGCAGTTAGTAGCTGATGTACATATCCTTTCAACCACTTGCTCAATTTGTCTCCAAAATAAGATCAGTTCAGCAAAAAACANAGAATGTCTTGAGCTGGTTGGTTTACCATCTCATTGTCAATGTGGTGTGATTCAGACACCTACCAGGCAGAAGTTATTCAGTGAAACACTTTTCCAATCCTGGTGAAAAAAAACCAGTCCTACAATTGAGGTGCTCCAAAACCTGCAAGGTTTGAAGATGAGGTAGAGCAGGGGCACTTGCCAAAGGAAAGTAAAGGTCTATGAGCAGCCAGCGCTGCTTAGCTGAAGACCCAGGGGACTGAATCTCAGCAGCTCCAACCATGGGCTGCTTCATCAGCCTCCTCTGTGCCGATCACAAAACCAGCAGAAAATTACTCACTGTCACTGCTGAGCTGGTTTTTCATCAGCTCATCAAGTTCAGTTGTCATAGGGAACGGTCAAGCCAAAGCCAGTGCCAGCCTAAGAAAAATGCCAGGAAAAGGAGAGGGAGAAAGGTGTGGAACTGCACCCCCAGAGAAAGCAGATTAACTTTTGATATGCAGTACAGGCAATTTCCCTTGATTAGGTCATCTAGGTTGTGGACTAACCTGTAGGGTGAAGAGGAAGAACCTAGTATATGTTAGAATAAATATGCAGACAGAGCAGTGGCAACTTGAAGAATAGCTTTTTCAGGCTACACAGCTACATGTTGCTACATATTTCAGGTTCCGTGGCCTGAAAAGCACCTTGAGAGTGAGCTCTAGTTACAGCTGTCTGGAAGATGGTGAGGGCAAATATTTCTGTTTAATGAGCATGCATACTCATTTGCTCATTTCGAAGAAAGAAGTCATAAAGGAAGGTAATAAGCAGAAACAAAACCAGAAATTGCTGTGGTTCACCAAATGGTACTTGTTTGTAGCTTCTGCAGTGACCTCATGCTTCATGAAGAGGTGCAACAAAGCACTGGTGTGCCAGCACGTATTAAGGACAAGGAATAAACATCCCTTATTTTCCTTTTCTTTGGTTCATAAAGCCTTGTCTAGGATTCAGTAGATAACTGAAATAGAGATGGCTTCAGGTTATGGATTCTTCCATGTTTTAAAAGTAGGATGAGTTTGTATCACCTTTATCATTACAAACAGTCCTATTGAGGTCACCTGTGGTACCTCCAGAAAGCACACATCAGGTCATGGAGATTCAACATCCCAAACCACAGAGACACTGACAGAGGACGAAAAGGAAGCAGGCTGAGGTGCTGAACACCAAGTCCACAGCACACCTGTGACATGTCGAGGGCAGCAGTTAGTAGCTGATGTACATATCCTTTCAACCACTTGCTCAATTTGTCTCCAAAATAAGATCAGTTCAGCAAAAAACAACCCTGTTCTGTGACAAACATTTCACTTCATATGAGCTTACAAACTATTGTTAGCCTGAAGACCAAATGAGGACCATTGGCAGGACTATATATATATATATATATAGGGATGTCTGGCAAGGAAACAAATAAACAGACTCTAATTTTCTCTTGCAATACTAAACAGCTTTCATACTGCAGGAGACTAGAAAGGTTGAGTTACCCTGACGTCAATACAGTCATTATTGGCTCAAGTTTTTGGCTTGTGTACAAGGCCAACATTCTTCCTCTTGGGGAGGTCTTACTCTAGCACAAAAGTGGGTAAGAAACTTTAATGTGTTGTCCCTCTTTGTATCCTAATCCAAGTGTCCGAATTTCAGAACATCTGGAGAGAAACCATGGTGAGCACATTGTCACGCTGTCAGGAAGGCTAATGAACAACCTCATTGTAATTAAAGGTGTCCTCAGATGCTCTAAAATGAAAAACAAACACCAGACAATGTATGTAGTCCACATACATGCACTACCTAGAGAGTAAAGTATTCCATATTCCTTCCTATCAAGCAATTTGACGTTCTTCACGCCCATACAGACTACTGGAGACCTCTTGCTACAGACGATTCAGTGATTTGGGGAAATTATCTTGCAACAGGCCAATACATCTGAGTGCTAGAGAGCAAATTACAGGCTCTTAATGTTTTCCCAGATGTTTTCACATATGCTCTGTTATTATTTATATTGCATTACAGACTATCGTGAGCCATTTGACTTTAACAAGAAGTGACTTAAATTGTATGGTGTAGTTGGGACTGCATTCATCCAAGGCGACGTCGGCAGTAATAACAAAACACGCTGTGCTCTGCCTAGTTTTCCTGAGGTCAGTGGGAGCTCAGGCTGCTGAGGACTTCACACAGAGGACTTCACACACTTGACTCTCAAAGGGCTTACTTACCTCAGGAGCCCTTTGACACACCTTGAACCTGTTCAGATCACCGCTATCCTAAATTCTCCCAAGGATCTGAAACACACAGCACCCTCCAATCCTGTTGTACCTGATTATTAGGGACAGATTGCTGTGAAAAAGAGATGACCCTTTAAGTAAGCAGTGAATGGGAGATGAATACTAATGGGATAATGCACATCCCTGGCTGAGCGAGAGTTGTTAGCTGTGGCACCAGGTCCAAACCAGTACTGGACCAGAAGAATCTGGGGCCTCGTTGAGCTTTGCCAAGTTTAACATACAAAATGATACATTGCCATCAGTGACATTTGGCTGGTGACACTTTAAGAAGAGTCCCCTGTCTGTCTGACTGCTGCTAGCTGGAAATACTCAAACACATGAGGATGTAGGTATGTGTTTCAAGAAACTCTGGAAAATATCTGTGAAGGGAGTGGGCTTCTCTTTTTATAGAGCACGTTATTAACAAAGCCTAAAATCCCAGTTGCATTTTCACCCTATTATTCAGACTGTTTTCTGTCCTAACTTCTCTGTATAGGTTTAGAAACTATTGATACATATTTGGAATACCAGAAAGACTTCCATTTCACTAGTACTTGAAAATAATTCAAATACAGCAGAATTTTGGTAAAATTCAGAAATAATTGTTTGAAGTGCTTCAACTGCTAGGATTTGGTAGCAGAAGCACGGCTGTAAATCAATACCCGTATTTGAGCTTTTAGGTGTTTTATTATTCTGTGGACAGTAAAACAATTCATAAGGTAAGAATACATAAACCCAGGATTTTTTTTATAGGTGCAGATCCTTATGGTCTAAACTCTTTGATACAAGACTCTTCTTTTCTCTTTCTGAAATGGCATCTGCCACTTCAAAAGGGTGAAACATATTGCACATGGGAATTTGCACGCAGTCTCCATACAAAGAGAATTTTTGTTCTTTTTACACTTTCATACCAAGCACCCAGAAGAGACCTACTTGCTTTGCTGTATGTCAGAGAAACACCTTGATCCAATGAGTATATTTTTCCCAACTCTGGGAGTGAGATGAGAATCCAGGCAGAAAATGGGAATCTGAGGCAAAGGCAGCACGTGCCACATAAAAATAGTGCCACACAATTCCAAGTGTGGCACAATATCTAAGTGTGGCACAATATCCAAGTGCAACAATTCCCCCCCTTAATCAGTATTGCACACAGCCCTGAATACATCCCATATTAATTTCTTGAAGTCACTTGTAAGACTTTACCTAACCATTTAACATCCCTTCTCTTTTGTTATCTCCAGTACTTCAATATTACTCTGAACTGAAATTACATATCACTGGGTACAGCTGCAAGACTACAAATCTGGTCGGTAAAAGCAGAATAAGCAAAAGTGAGTAGGCATGGCTTAAAAACCCCACACTGTCACACAGTTAATCCTTTTTAGCAGGTAGGCAAAAATCAAAGCATCTCATAAAGATGAAGCCTAGACAGGCTAAAGAAATTCTAGTAGTTTCAACATGAGGCATGCAAGGATGCATCTTCACTTCTTAAGATAAGTGCTTCTATCTGACCACTTTCACGTGGAGAGAGAAAATTAGTAAATGGTAGGTTCTCCTAAGAATACTGTAACAACTGTTCCCCCCCCAGTTGGTCTACAAATTATCCCTTTATTTGCCCCAACTTTGTAGCATGTTTCTATTTTATTAATATTTTTTCCCAGATTTGTTTGGCATAAAGAGGACTGATGCAAAAAGAAAAAAAAAAGATAGGCTAGATCTCTGGGTAATTTAAATGACTGCAATTTCGTCAGCTGTAATGGAATTAATCTGAATTACAGCAGCTGGGCAACTGACTGTGAAATTGGGTAAACCTGCCCCTCGGAAAATAATCTCTCTGATACCTCCCTCTCACCAGGGCAAAGGTGTTTGCCTGGCAGCTGTCACAACTCTGTGATCTTAATTTCGCAGCAACTTTCTGCCCCTCCATGTACACCCCGGGAGAGGAGCGGGATGAGCGGGCTTTGCCTTGGGCTCCAGGAGGGCTGCGGAGATGGTGTCTGTGCCATCTCCAGCTGGAAGGACGCNCCGGGAAAGGGGCGGGAGCGGCCGCCGGCAGGGGACCGAGCCGCGCCGCGATGAGGAAGCCGGACGGGAAAGTGGTGCTGCTGGGGGACATGAACGTGGGCAAGACCTCCTTGCTGCACCGCTACATGGAGCGGCGCTTCCAGGAGACGGTCAGCACCGTCGGCGGCGCCTTCTACCTGAAGCAGTGGGGGCCGTACAACATTTCCATCTGGGACACCGCAGGTGAGCGGGACCCCCAGCACGGGGGGCGGCACGGAGGGGAGGGGCGTCCGGCGCGGGGCTCCCGGCGGTTCCCGGCGGAAGGGTGCTCCCCCAAATCTGCGGCGTGTTTGCTGGCGGGCTGCCCCTCNGCATCCCGGGACGCAGCTGCACCCCCCGAAGGCTCAGCTCGAGCACCCCCCGTGTGAACCGGCTTCTCGGCAGCCGGTCAGCGGCCACGCTGCCCGGGGCGGCCGGGACTCCTCTCCCGGCTCCTCCGGGGCAGGGCAGGGGCGGGGGGCCCGCGGAGCTCNCGGCGTTTCCCGGCGGAAGGGTGCTCCCCAAAATCTGCGGCGTGTTTGCTGGCGGGCTGCCCCTCTCCTCCGGCTCCGGTGAGAGCGGCGCTGCCCGCGGCACCCTCCGTGCCTTGGGATGCGTACGGCTTTCTTTTCCCTAGTTTTGGCTCGGCCCTAATGTACGAACTGCTTATGGGAAATTTCGATTGTGGTGGGTGACCTGGGTCGGGACAGCTTCGCTTTCCGAGAAGCGGCGGGCAGGAGATGCAGACGTGACCCCCGCGGTGCCCCGCAGGCGGCAGCCGGCGCCGGGAGCCCTGCCCGCCGCTTATCGCCTTGATTCGGCAGCACGGGGAAGTCAGTCGCCTGAATCATAGGGTTTGGCGATAGGACAGAGTCTGAAAAGAGTCATGATTTTGACGGGCCGTAAGGGGCCTTATAAGTGCTGATCTCTGATATTTTTGGAATTGCTTTGCGAAATGTGGATGTACAGGGAAGATCGTGGTGCCTGATTGCTTTCTTTCACCCGAGTAGACGGCTACTGACTACAAGTTCAGTCAGGAATGAGAAGTTACAGCTTCTCTTCCATCCCTACTCGTTGTGTACTGTTGAGTTTGATAACAGCTGGTGTCAGACTCGGACTTCCAAACGCGTGCCGCTTGCCAGCCCTTCAGACGTGGCGTTCCCCTTCCCCGCAGCTGTAAGAAATTGGTGCGCAAAGAGTATGGGCTGCCGGCAGTTTCTGTCTGGGATAGCAGCAAGGGGCTGTCTGTCCCAGTGCTGTGGCAGGCAGCATCTCTTGGATGCAGGGCAGAGCGTGGGTTGTGATTTGGAGGCCCGGGGTGGAGGAGGTGAGGGAGCACAGGCTGGAGAAGTGGTTTGTGGTCTTAGTCATATGAATGTCTTGCTCTTTATAATTAAGTCAGGAAGCTCCTTTCTGTCATGTAAAGCACCAGAGTGTCCTGCTGACTTAAGTCAATGGATGTTCTTGCCTTTAAGTTGCTTTCAAATATCATCTTGTTCCATTATTTTTTGTTTTGTTTTGTTTTCATGTTTAGCTGGGTTTTTAAAACTGGTTAGTGGCAATGTGAAGAACGCAGGTTATATGTCCTTGTGAAACTTGTGGAGCTGAAGCATCGTGCAATATTCCAGTTTCCCCTTGATGAAATTTGGGAGGGAAGTTCATTTGCTGTGTCACTTCATGTCACAATCTAGTCCAAAATGGCTTTTCCTGTGTCAGGAATTGAGAAGGAGGAAGGGGAGAAATGAAACTGCCAAAAAGTTATACAGAAACACTTTTGGGAAGTCTGGGGAGGTATTTAAGGGCTTTTTCTTGCATTTAGTAATCTGTTGCTGTCATGAAAGCTCTCTACCAGTAGCTCTGTTTTAAATATACTTTCTATGTAATTTGGAGTATTTTTTTTAATCTACTTTAATTTTGGTATTGATGTGTATGGGGAGTCTCTTGTGGGCAGTTGCTGCTTGTTTCTAGTAAGCCAGACCCCTGTGGGTGATTAGCAGTGGGCTTTATTTCAACAGAAAAACTGTCTTGATGAGATTGTTCCTTGGTAATTTCCATTACACCCTTCTATTTTTTTTTATTATACATAATAAACTAAGTCCCTCCAAGGCTTGTCTGCTGGTTTTAGAGCCCTCTGTGTCAGTTATTTATTCATACTGCCGTATTTTATTCAGTGTTAATTGAGGAATCAGGCTGTATTTGGACTCTTCCACCTCTGGAAGATCTAGTTGTATGCGGAATCTGGAAAGCTCCAGAGGTGGAATCTCCATGTGCCAGGTGAAGCACCCAGGTGATTCCTGAGACAAGTGTTTAGAGCTCAACAATCGCTTCCCCAGTGGCCACAATTCCCTCTGCACCCTGGAGCAGGGCCACTGCCAATGCACAGCTCTGCAGCAGAAGTTCCTGCAGCTCAGCAGGACTTGTGGAGCAGAATTGCTGAAGCTGTATTTGCAGAGCAACAGTTGAAAGTGTTGCTGTGTTGTACCAGGGTGGCATAACACGTCTTCCTCATTCTCTCTGTTGTTGGAGTTAGCACTGAGCCTGGCTGTCCCCTCTTGTGTTTCAGGGGCAGGTGAGGGCTCTTGCACTGTTGGCTTGTGCTCTTGCAGAATGATGGAAGTTGCCAAAACTTGGCTAGACTGTTGGGGCCTGTGGGTTTTCATTTATTAACAGCTCTCATTAATTTTGGGAGAAATAGAAGCTCCCTGGGCACATATGTGCTTTCTGCTGTCCTGGTGAAGAAGTAAGGGACCTTGTTGACGCTGTAACTCTGGTGTTAAGTCACAAGGAGATTCAAAAGTCAGTGTTATTTATTTGTATATTATTTTTATTTTGTGTGGTGTGGACCTCATGCTTTTGCTGGCCTTGATGTGTCTGGAGACCTTGGTTTGCGCCTCTTATCTCTCTGTGGTCTCACTGTCTTATCTCTACCAGGTGGGTACCAAGTAAGCTTGGAATGTGTAGTAAGGAGGAGTTTAAAATTTAGCTTTTTTGTCTGTTTATTAACCTGACGTTGCTGACTACTGAATTCTTGTGAAGCAGTTTTAGGGTTATTGAATACTGATACATTGTTTTCTTTAATTATGTATGTGTAGATATATAGAGAAATCCAGCAACAAACAGTCATCCAGGAGATTTAAAATTCTTTAGCACAGCGATGACAAGAACATGGATCAAAGTTTGCACCTGTCCCACCTACCTAAATACTAAGTGCCAGCTAAGGATGTCTGTCTTAATACCTCAATAGCACTTTATACGGTGCCATGCATACCCTATTTTTTCTAGGACAAATCTTCCATATTTATACACCATATATACATGGTGTATATATGGAATATATAAATATATATATGTAGTTGGCCTAGGAAAAATAGGGTATGCATGATAATAACTACTGTACTAGTTCAATACATAATTAAACAAGGTTAAGTGGAATACATATTTTTTAATTTTCTCCATTCATATTATATTTAGTATGTGAATGTATGTTTATTTTTTGTTGCTTATAAGCATTATTTTTGGGACTTATAGAAGTTTATGTTTTACTTGCAGTTTAGATTGTATGGTTATTTGTTTTTCTGATATGGGGTAGGCATTTGGCTGTAACCATGCAAGCTTCAATACACTGAAGCTTCATTCGTGTAATACAAAGTGATGTTTGTGCACACTTAGACTTCAGTGATTGATGAGAATATCTGCAGTAGTGGTGATGGGTCAAAAGTTAACTGTGCATGGATACTAGTACTAGATGAGTTTAATTGCTGATTTTTTGAGTTATTTAAATTGTGTGTCATTTTCACTGATCACTTGGTTGATTTTGCATTACTTTCTGCTCTGAATTTAGAAAAATCTTGTTTTCCTAGGAAGAATTAAATTTGCTTACCACAGTGCTTAAAATGTGCATTTCTGTGTTATCTTTAATGAAATCAGTGTGCACACCTGACCTGTTCTACCAAGTTAGATTTGAAGTGTAAATCAGTTATTCTAGGCAGGACTCTTAGCTGTGCACACACCCCTCCTTATCTTGGAAAAATCAGCTGCTTAGTCTAGTCTAAATCTTTCATGTTCTTATCCACAAGCCCTGTAAAATGGGTGCGCAGAAGTTGTCAGACTTGATTGTTTTTTTATGTAAATGCTCATGGCAAACAGTTCAACACTTCCTGTTTTCCAGTTTGATGATTATGAGAGAAGTTATTTGAAAGTTGCATTCAAGTCAAGGAAACAAGCCACAGATGGAGGAATACTTGGGAGAAGTTATCATATGCTTGCCATGTTTCAAAGCTCTTTTTCCTAACCATCTGCTTTTGACTGTTTCTCCATTGTCAGAGGCTTGGATAGACAGTCTTGTGTCTGACCTAGCATGGTTGCGGCTGTATTTGTGGTTGGTGGATAGAATTATTTACTTCTTATATTGTGATGCAGCAAATTGCATTTGTTTTCTCTTTGGATCAGTTAATTCAAAGGAACTTAAAAAAAGAGCACAAACTGTACAAAAAGAAATAACTGTACACCTTTGGCATGTTTTAAAGAATTAATTTGCTGGATAGAGGCCTAGTCTCTAAAGCATTTGAGTACATGCTTTGAGAGCTTTGTAGTAGTTTTTGAAGTAGTATTTTTCTGAAACAAGAAGAGAACTTCCTCCTCACACAAAAGGATTGGGGGTTGGACACTCAGGATGTCAAAGTGCTATATATATTTATGTGTGTGTATATACATATATATATTTTCTAGGCAGTGCTGACAGCAGCTGCAGAGTAAACTAAAACTTCCTGCTGGGTGCTGATGGCGTGTAGCTCAGAGCTAGCATGTAATCTTTTCTGTCTGGCAGCACAAAACCTCCTGAGGTCTTGAGGGTCTCTGTCCTATTCCACCATTAAACCTGGAGTAATAATGTGTGGTGGCTACAGCTAATGATATGGTAGGAGTCTTTTGTTTGTTCAGGCGTGTTTTCTGATGCCTTGGTATTTAAAAAGGTAAAACTTTTACTGTGTGTTAGATTTCAGTCTCTTTAAGTTGACATTCGTTCATCTGACAGGTCAGTGGTTTCTTAACCCCAGCAGCAAGGTTTCTTAATTGTTAGTGGTTATGTCTCCTGTGTTGCTGGCGTAGTGTTAGAGCAGTCAACGAGTAAATGAATGACCAGTATTTTAGAAAGTTCACATCAGGATCCTCTAATTCTATTTTAAGAGGCTGAGTTTTGAATTTGTCAGCAGTTATTCATGTAGCAGTATAGTGGGGAAACATAAAGGTTAACTTTATGGAAAGCAAACTTTCTTTTCCTTCTTCTCGTCTTGAGCCATCTGTCAACAAGGACTGACTTGATTTTTTTTTTTTTTATTCTGTGAATACTCAGCTATCAGTTCATATTTTTGCATCTTCCATCCATTTATTTCTACCTGCATATATATATATATATATATAAAAGAAAAGCTTGTCAGAGCTAGTATAGTTAGGACAAAGGAGATGAACAGAGCCTAGAAAAGGCTCTTCTGTGCCTTGGGTCAGCTGCAGTGTATCTGCCTAATGAGTGCTTACATCTCTTGTGACTGTTTTGCTGCTGTCTGATGTTATCAGTGCTGGTGAGCAGTGTGAATTGCTCACAGCTTCTGATCTCTGCCTGCTGGGGTAGGCTGCAGTGCGGGCAGCTGCCTGTGCTGGGCTTTCTCGGACAAGGTGTCAATGTTTAGCTGGTAAGATGTGTTAGATTCCCCTGGTAAAAAAGAATTAGGTTCCTCCCTTGCTTAGTTAGGCTTTGAGGTTTTTGTGGGTTTGTTTTTGTTCTTTTGTGTTTTTTTCAGCATTTATCTATGTTGATGAACACTTCCTTGTGCACACTGACACAAAGAACATCTTGAGCTGAAAGGGACCCACAAAGACCAAGTCCAATTCCCTGCTCCTTGCAGGTTTACTTGAAACTAAACCATTAAACCATACCACCAAGAGGGACCTCCTTGAACTCCGACAGGCTTGGTGCTGTGGGGAGCCTGTTCAGTGACTGACCATCCTCTCAGTGAAGAATCTTTTCCTAATGTCCAGTCTGAACTTCTCCTGATGCAGCTACACTCCATTTCTTGGTAAAGGCAGTGACCCAGGATAGTTCTCAAGGGAATCCTGAGATGGGGTGTGACTTGGTCCTCAGAGTGTGAGATCAGCCCAGGAAGCTGGAACCAAACACTGCCTTGTGTGGTGAACAATATGCAAATTGTCAGAAGGTAGGGAGAAAACATGATCCTCCATCATACTGAACCAGAACAAAATAAGAGGAGCATTTAGGTGACACATTTCCTCACAAGTGAATACTGATAGCAGATACTCTGATATTATTCTGGTTTTGACTTTTGGAAGTAGAGGATTACAGCAGGGAAAAAGAAGCTGCAGATGAGATGGTTGGGTAGGTTGAAGCCAAAGAGGGCTCTGATGAATGTGCCTTTCTGCACCTGATGAAATTCTGCAGCGGTTGGGTGTTGCTGAATGTGTGCTGAGGTATTTTTTGTTCAGGAGGTTTCTTGTTGGAAGGACATAGGGGATATCACCTCAAAAAGTGTCTTGGGTATCAGGGATCGTCAGTGAGGAAGGCTGCTGAGCATGTACCTGTGCTCAACAGGTGAAAACTAAACAACATGGAAGTTGGAAATTATGGAGAATAAAATCCATTAAGTTTGCTGCTGGTGGCTTATGACTTGGGGGCCAGTTACCAACAAGTGTCTTTGATTTTAATTTTTTTTAAATAAAATTTTAAAGCATTTTTATTTCCCTTCTGCCCTTAGGAAAATTATTTTGCAGAATATTATGTTAGCCTCAATTAGTTGTTCATGATTGTTGTATGTAAAAGAATGATGGCTGAGGACCAGTGCCTCATACACACACAGTGTGGTTTCCTTGAGATTACTGTGTTTGGTTATGGGCTGTATATTTTCATATCTTGAAAAGGAAATCGTAAGAATGAGGGGACAGAAATTCCTGAAGAGAGTTCACTGTCAGTGAGCTCTGTATCTAAAGCCTCTGAAGCAGATTCAGAGGAAGGAATAAATGTTTAAGCTTTAGACCATCCCTGGAAACATGGTTTTGTTGTGAAACGGCACACTGGATTACTTTTTTTTGCAATGAATGTTTCCTGAAAAGAGCAGAATAACTTGGGAGGTAATTAAAAATATAAAGAAATAATGAACTGCCTGGGGAAAGTCCTGGAGGAAGTTCTATTTTCTGCCTCCAGCAATTTAAAATACAATGATACAACAGTAACATCAACGGTAACAAATTCACTGCAGCCGAAAGTGCTTTTGCACGCAAATTAAGTAAAAATACGGAAATACCTTGTCAGAGGGAATTGTGAAAAATACGTATCAAAGAGAAACAGAAGACAAGAGTAACTCAATTTATTCAGCTATAGCTGAAGTGAGTTCACTTTATTGAGAGCAGAATTTTATTTCTAATGTGTAATTTTAGTACTGACTTGCAGAGGCAAGCTAATGGGGAGGTTATGGCACCTCGTGAGTACTTGATGCAGGCTAAGGTAAATATTGTGTGTGAACCTCTATGCTACCTTCTGTGTTCCAGCCCCCATGTTAAATCCCCTCTTTGCATGTGGTATTTAATAATACAGTGCAAAGTGACTGAGCTGTTCTGGCCTAAGTGGGAAAGTACTAGACAGCTCGGGTAGGACTCTCCCTGAATAGTATCAGTGACCTGAGAGGTGTGCCTGGCCAAAGCTGTCCAGGATCACGCAAACATGAGCAACTTTGGCATCCTCAAGAGGACTTGAGTTTCTTCAAGTTCTTGAACTGACTGAATATAGCATTTTTTAAGGTCACAAATTCTAGGCTGGAGCAATATGGAGAATCTTCCTCATGGAGTTTGTCGTGCCTCTGGCATTGCATTCTTCTTCCCTGGTTACTTGAAGGAAGAGGTGTATTTTGCAGATGTCTGTCAATTTTGACTCAATAATTGAAAGATTAGTTTAAATATTGTCTGCTTTGTGATAATACTGAAAATGTGTGAGGGAGGGAGGCACAAACAAGAGAAGTGGTTAGTAAAACAATGTAAGTGCAGTGACAAAGCTGCTGACAAAAATTGGAGATATATGGTGGATTGGGAGCTGGTAGGAGAGGCTGTAGAAAATAAGGGTGTCCAAGAACTGGATTATTGGCTTCAGTTAAACTGGTATCCTAGAGGGTATATGCAAAGGCAAAGAAAAGAAGTTTTCAGTGCCCTGTTGCAGTCTTCAATTTGACTTTGTGAAATGTATACCTGAGCTGTCTAAGAAACAACAGGTCTTTCAGATTGAGTATGAGGGGAAAAACACAGGGATGGGACGGGAATGTTTTCCTGGTAGTTCTCTGCCTAGCTGAGTAAATAGTGTTGCAGGGAACAGCAGAAAGCTTCATAAGCTGTAATGTAGAGATGAATGTATACAAAGTAACACGTTGACTCAATTGTGCGTGGTGTTTTTTTTTTTTTTTTTTTTTTTTACTGGGATACAGGCACTTTCTGTAATGAAAAACAAATAGGTATTTAAAATTAGTATTGTGTGCCTAGGTGCCTGAGCTTTGGAAGTCAGGGCTGTGGTGACTTTCTGTTGACTATGCAATTGACTTTTGTTTTCGATTGGAAGTAGGGGGACAAGTGGATACTTAAATACAAGTGTGGGGCAGGTAACTGGCTGCTTGTTGTTTTACAATTACTACTTTGATCATGTATGGTGAGGACATTTCTAGTTTCACCTCAGTACATACACATTATGGTGACACAAATATCAAAACCAGAGAAACTAATAAGCAACCTCACAGTGCCTTGGCTGAGCCTCTGATACTCCATGGGCTAGTTTAAGTATCTTTACTTCACAGTGCAATCACATCTTAAATCTAGATGAGTTGTTTGCTTCACTGCAATTGCTGTCTCGTGTTGAAGCCACTGGCCATGTGAGCTTCCAAGTGGCAGTGTTTTACTGCCTCAACTAAAGGTACACTTAGTAATCCCTCATCTGAGTCACATTTTGCTATTGCAAAATATCCAAACAAATAACCTTTGTTTGGGTCTCCATCTAGAAAGACGCTGAGTCTGTGGTGGATATATTTGGAGCCGTTAAAAATTGTGGAATAGAAAGAATGATTTTCTCTTCCAAGTCTGAAAGATTTCTTTCAGGGAAACACTGGGTACAACATCTAGGGGGTTGATCAAAAGGCATCAAAGCTGTGATAAATTCCTTTTCCTGTGCTTGATTAACTGTAATTTCATATTCAGTACCTGAAGATATGCCTAGGAAATGAGATTTCAGGTTGGTGATTAAACTTATGCAAGTGTGCTGCAGAGAGCAGAGGTGGCCAAACGAAGTGAGTAGGTTTTTGCTCTTAATTTGAATTCTTAACATAAGTAATTTGCCATCCTACTTCACAGGAGATTTAGGATAGCTTCCTTTAGGGCAACCAGCTCAATAAACATACAAGATTTCCACACCTACTTGGGTGTGGAAAGAAACAAATCTAGAAGAGTGCTTATTAACATGATTTTTAAAGGGAGATAGATCATCAGATGTGTTAGTGAGTTTTCTAGTATATCTTTCCATCTCTTAGGAAACAGCTGACAACTGAAGTTGGCTTTGCATGGGCCACCAAGAAGCCACTCATGGGGGATCCCTGCTGAGAGCCTAAAGACCTGTGTGAGCATTTGATGTAGATACTTCTCCTTGTTCCCTTAGCCTTTCTTTTTAATACAGTTACATGTTTTCTGTACATATACTCTGTTAAATAATGTAATATTCCTAACTACTGTTTTTTACTTCAGGAGATGCTTACAAAATAGAAAAGGTATTGCGCAGTCATCCATCCACTTTTACATACTTAGTTTAAAAATGATGGTCTCCAGTGCAGTTGAACTAAAAGGAAAATTTTTGATTTACATTCTGCAGCTGATGACTACTTATGAGTTTTTAGGCATTTATAATATTCAACCATATATATTTAAGTATGTGAGATTTTGTCGTGAAAGGCCTCAAAAATTCAGTTTCTCTTCTTCATAGTGGGATCTGTGATCTGGGCATATAAATCTGTTGTTGTTCTTTTCTTAATTGTTGAAGGTAGAAATAAGGATCTTGGTAATATTTTAGAGGTCTTTTTGTTTGTTTTCTACCTATCCCTTGCTCTCAAAATTTTGGTTCATTCAGAAAAGGGAGAAATTACCAGAATCTGTAGTAGCTTATAGTTATAGTTACAAAAATAAATGAAAGAAAAAGCTGTATGTAGTTGAGTCAGCATCTTCCAAGCCTGATAAAAGGGATTGATCATCAAATCTTGTAGTTTGCTGCAACTGAGACTTAGGTGTTTTAAAACAGAACAAAAAATCCCCACCTATATAATGAGTGAATTTATTTTTAAATTTTGTTTTCCTTCTTGATACAGGCTGTTGCTTTTTAAAAAATGAAATCTCTAATTTTGTGAAACTAAAAATGAAATCTCTAATTTTGTGAAACTCAGCTTCTCCAACCCCTACTAGTAGGATTACTACTTATTTTTATGAGACTGTAAGACTGTCTTTAGGACGTGAGCTTTCCCTCCTGCAGCAGATAGCTGTGTGTATGACATCTGTATTGTTTCCCTTATCTCCCTTCCTGTTCTAGTGGTTTGTGACCTTTCCACATTGTCCTGTTTGACTTCTTTTTTCACTTCAAGTCTTGGAACCACAGTGGAAGTGGAATAGTTGGTGTCTGTCTTCTCTTTGAGTGGCAGAACACTTTGTGACCTAGAGATACTGCGCTGTTATGAAAGAAGAGGATGTAGTGCAAGCAGATCAGTAAGCAGTTCCCCTTCTGTAAGGGGCTTGCCCTCTTGGCATGAGAGTTGAATGGGCAGACACTGGACAGAGTTAACTTTGCTCTTTGTGCCTGACTTTGTTCAGAAAGTTCAGAACTGAAGTTGTTCATGATTTTTAGCGCTACTCCCTTTGTACCAGGTTGGCGAACAATGAGATGAAGTTGTATAGCATGCCTCTTGTCTGATTACAGTTTGTTTAATTTTCAAATTAATGCTCCTAAACTGTGGATTTTACATATGCTCTTAAGTGTGTAGGCAGAGAAGCTAGAAGCAGAATTAAATGGGAGCAATAGTGCTGGAAATGTAAAAGCCATTTGTTTATCTTAGCATAAGCTCTGGAAACGCAAGTTTCACCTCCTGTGATAAAATTACTTTAATGATTTGGACAAGTTTTAAATACATTCCCACAAAACCCAGGTAGCAGCACTGCATCTGGCACAGTCTCCCACTTCTGATACTTGCTGAAGGCAGGCCCACTGGATAACCAGAACTGCCTCCTGCTTCTGACAAATAGCAACTATTTATAAGCAAGCACTCAGTGAAGAACATTGAAGCTGAATGGAAACTGATGGTAGCTGGTAAGGAATAAAAGCAGTTATAATTTTCTTCAAGGTTAATTATGTATTAATTCATTGCTTGTGTTCTTAGTTGAGAACCTGCCTATAAATCGTTGAAAATGTTGAAACAAATCATAATGAGTGAGCCTAATTTTATGTCCCATGTTATTAATATGAGTTTCTCTTCAAAAGAATAAAACAGTAGGCTTTTTCATTGTTTGCAAGATCCATGGCCTTTAATGTTACACATTGAGCAAAGTTTAAATATTTTTCAAAATGAAGGCTGGTTTGAAGTTAAACTCAGTGTTACAAATCAGGAGCTAGCATATAGTTATCTACCGTGCCTCAGCTCCATTTCACCAAAAGATGATTTAACCTTAAATAAGAGGCACTGGCCAAGCAACTGCAGGGGCAGACCAGCTGTGGGTAGCTGCTATTGATCTGATAACCAGAGCTTCCTGGAGCATTTTGGACAACTGTGTTATTTGTTATGTGTGCAAGAGTCATTCCTCACTTTTGAAACATGTGACACAGAAGGTCACTTCTTACAAAACAGCCTGCCTGCTCTCAAATGTGTTTTTGTGAAACCTGGACTCTGCTTTTTGGAATGTGAATGTTGTGATTTGCAGATGCCTTTTCTTCCCCCTCCTCACCTAGTAGTGATCAGTGATGAATGCCAGCGCATAGCTGCTGTCTTGCCCTAACTTGGGTTTTGTAAAAGCTAGGCCTCTAGAAGTGCTTCTAGTTCTCTTCTTCTTGTCCTCTACTCCCAATCAACCTGGAAACATACTAGTAAGATGAAAGATTTATGGAAATAGTGCTTGAGGTGCTGCTTAGATATGAACCTAGTAATTAATTTCATCTTCAAAGGGAAGTGTGGTCAATACACTTAGGTCCCTTTCTACACTGCAGTGCCCCATGCATGTGCTGAGCAAAGCTGTGCTGAAGCTGTGGAAGAAGAGAATGGTCTCTGGCTGTGTGGTAGGGTTGGAAGGTGCATTCCCATGGATATTTGACTTTCCAGACTCATTACTAAAGGCTAAAACCCTCTTGCTTTGGGTGGCCTGCTGCTGTGCTAGAAACAGCCTGGAGATCCCTGAAACTGTCTAAATGATGAACTTCTTGCAGGTTCTTAAAAGCCTCTGGCTGGTGTCCTGGGATGGCCCTGAAGTGGAGCACTGAAGGGTGGGGCTGGGTTCTGTTGGTCTGTCTTTGCTGCTAGTGCTTTTGAAATATTAATGGAAAGGATTATCATGAAAGTGGGGCCGATGGAAAATAGGCACTGCCATAGCTAATGCTCTTGTAAATGAATCTAGAATGGTTTGGGTTGGAAAAGACCTTAAAGATCATCTAGTTCCAGCCCCTGTCATGGGCAGGGATACCACCACTTGGTCAGCTTACTCAGGGCCCCATCCAACTTGTTCTTGAATGCTTCCAGGGATGGAGCACCTACAGCCTCTTTGGGCAACAAGCTCCAAAGCTCTCCTGTGGGTCTGTGGAAGAAAGCTAACTTACTGTGTTATCCTGTGTGAATCCTAGTGGGTGGATGTACGCAAAGGAGTTTACAGCTGCTTCTTGATGGTTTGGCTTCCTATACATGGGAAGAAGGGAAATGACTGACAGCCAAGAGGCAGAAATACATATAATGTGTTTGGGGTTAAAGTGATAATATGGAAAAAGAAGAATGTTTCTGAAAGAGTAGAATATTTAATTTTATGTATGGTTGGATACAAAACTTAATACAAAGAAGGTCTGCAATGAGTAACGATAAACTCTTCTTGTCATGTCTAAAATGTAAATTCCCTTAATTAAGATGTTTATTAAGTTTATGGTGCTTCCTCACTCTAAAAAATTGTATGGTGTACTGTACTGATTGACTTAGTATGTACGTAGTTAACCCTTCTGCAAAAAATCCTATGGGGAATTTTGAGCTAAAAAAAGAAGTTGTAAAGAGCTAAGGCTATAACAAGTTATCTAATGAGGAAGTTAAAAAACCTAACTCAGCTTAAAACAGGAATAAAGAATGAAGAAAAACAGGAAGAATTTCTTGTCCTTGAGGTAGTGGGCAGACTCTGACTTAACAATTCTTTGCAGAGAGCTGGCAGGAATGCTGAGGAGTGGTAGAATTTCAGAGTGCTTATTGAGATATATTTAGGAGGGCAATCTTAGCGAAGCTCCAAGCAGCCTCTTGCTTACTCTGCCCCACTGGTATGGGGGAGAGAACTGGGCGAGTAAAATTGAGAAAAAATTGTGGGTTAAGACAAGGACAGTTTAGTGGGTAAAGCAAAAGTTGTGTGCACCAGCAAAGCAAAGAATCCATTCCTCACTTCTCATTGTTAGGCAGTTGTTCAGTCATCTCCAGGGAAGCTGAGCCCCATCCTGTGTGATGTTGACATGGGAAGACAAATGCCATCACTCTGAACATCCCCCACTTCCTACTCCTTTCCCCCAGCTTTATCTGCTAAGCATGACACCATATGGTGTGGGATATCCTCTGGTTAGTTGGGCCCAGCTGTCCTGGCTGCATCCCAATTTCTTGTGCATCCCCAGCCCCATCACTGGTTGGGTGATGTCACAGAATCAAATAGGTTGGGCGGGATCTCTGAGATCAAGTCCAACCTTTGAACACTACCATGTCAATTAGACCATGGCACTCAGTGTCCTGTCCAGTCTTTCCTGAAACACCTCCAGGGACAGCCCATTCCAATGTCTAATCACCCTTTCTATGAAGAGATTATTCCCTAATGTCCAGCCTAAACCTCTCCTGGTGCAGTTTAAGTCTCTGTCCTCTTGTCCTGTTGCTGGTTACTCAGGAGAAGAGGCCGAGCCCCATCTACACCTTTCAGATGATTGTAGAGGGTGAGAAGGTCCCTGCTGAGCCTTCTGTTCTCCAGGCTGAACAACCTGGAGAACCTCCCTCAGCCTCTCCTCATGGGACATGTGCTGCTGACCAGCACTCCCAGGTCCTTTTCTGCTGGGCCACTTTCCAGCCACTCTGCCCCCAGCCTGCACTGCTCCCTGGGGTGGCTGTTGCCAAGGGTGGGACCTGGCCCTTGGTATTGTTGAACTTTGTGCCATTGGTCTCACCCCACTGATCCAGCATGTCCAGGTTCCTCTGCCAAACCTTCCCACCCTCCAGTAGATTGACCCAACTTGGTGTTGTCTGTGAACTTGCTGGTGGTAGATTCAATCTCCTCATCCAAATAATCCCAAAAGATATTAAACAGGACCAGGCCCAGCACTGATCCCTGGGGAATACCATTAGTGGCCAGATGCCAAGTGGATGCAGCACCGCTCACCACTAGTCCCTGGACCAGCCATCCAGCCAGTTCTTAACCCAGCAAGGAGTGCTCCTGTCCAAGCCATGGGCTGCCAGCTTTTCCAGGAGTGTGCCACAGGAGGTGGTGTCAAAGGCTTTGTCGAAGTCCAGGTAGGCTACATTGTCTTTCAGCACATAGGGATGGCCAGCTTGTGTCTCTTCAAGATTTCTTTCTTAAGGTACATATTGGTTAAAGTATGTATTATCTATTAATTAAAGTTAAAATATATGTTGAAGTATATGAGAAACAGGAAATTTTGTAATACTGTGCAAGTGCTGCTCAGCAATAGCTAAAATATTCCTGTGTTATCTATGCAGTTTCCCAAATCAGCAGCACAAATCCCAAAACACAGCCCCGTTCTGGATACTGTGAAGAAAATTGATTCTGCCCCAGCCAAACCAGCACACCAAGGTAATCTGCCAGTTCCTTATTGAGCAATATAAAACATCCAGTAAGTGTGGAGTGACCTCCTGGCCCTGCATTGCCAGTCAAACTGTGCTAAAGTACACCTGGCCACGCATTCCTGCCTGAGCTAAAGACCCGCCTCTGAGTTTGAAGAGCAAGCTTTGGGAGAGAGTGTGGGCTTTGAAGGTCTCCTTTGAGTAACTCCGAAATTAAGGACCTGGCAGCACCCTCTGCTTGGAAATTGTGTAGGGAAGTGGGGTCATCTGCAATGCCTTTACCTCTGTGGAAGGGAATTAAGTAAATTAAGGGAAAAAGTATCAGTTTTCAGGTACTGCAAAGAAAAACCATCTGCTTTTAGAACTCACCCTGTGGAAAATGAATTGTTTTCTGTAGAAGGTACTTTTCTTTGCGGAGATGAATGGGTGTTTCAGCAGGTGTTAAAACTGAAAAGCTTCTCCCACAGGCCAGAAGCAGGTGTGTTGCCTAGGTCAGGTTGTTGTACAGCCTTGTCCTGCAATTGGCCTCTTTGTTACTCACTGCTGAGCAATATTTGACCGTCAAGCTCTGCTGCTGCAGTTAAGTGTTCAGTCATATTGCTTCCTGCAGAGCTCTTCCAAAGTAAATCCAAGGTTTCTCCCCCTCTCCCTGCCCTTATGATTTCCTTCCAATCATATTTTCCTTAAGGAAAGCTGCCAAATGATCACTTCTTTCTGAGCAGCAGTTTCAGCTTTTCTTTTAGATACGTAGTTTCAGAAGAATTTTATGTCAATGCTTTTTACTTACTTGGACTTAAATTTCTAGTTTCATTCTTGCATTCCTGCTCACATTTCAGTAGAGGCATATAGGAACTTCATAAATTTAACTTAATTAGCTTAATTTTGCACCCTGCCACATTTTCAACAGACATGGTGTTGATGGTAGATTTCAGCTGGAGTTCTGGTGGATCATTTGCTCATAGACAGGATGGTAATGTCCCATCAATCTGTCTTGCCCTCATTTTTTTTTTTTTTTGCCAGATATCAGTATTTAGATAAACCATTTCCCTGCACAGCTGTGAGATTTCAGGGAGAAACAGTTAATAACTGGTGTCATTTTTTCACTTTGTGTTGAAGATGCACCTTGGTACGCTTGCTTGTCTGGCAGGTCTAAGATTAGTTCTGCTCATCTTTTACAAGGCACTGCCTTTCCAGGCAGCTGAAAATACATGAAGTGATTGAATCTTCTGGGGTTATCTCTTTTTTCAAGAAATAAACAAGGTACATCAAGAGAAGTAAATAAAAGGAATGTTTTGAAAAAAGTAAATCCAGCTAGCTAAATATACAAATTATTCAGGATTGTAGAGGTATCAGTGGAGTCTGTAGCTACAATTTTTTTTTTTTTTAATGTGGGTCTAGCCAAAGTTTTTATTGGCAAAACATGCTATATAGTGTGGTTAGGAGGTTTTCTCTGTATCTAATGCTTTGTATTGCTAGGCATAATATGGTGAAGTTTAAAACTTTGGATAGAAAGCATATTTGTGTTTTTATGAAACGTAATAGCTTTGGATAGAAAGCATACTGGTGTTTGTATGGGAACATCTATTTTGAAATTAAAATTCTTCTGAGTTTAGAAGCTCAATCTTAATTTCATTATTAGAATGGTAAGTTCTGATTTATTCTTAGCAGCAAGAAAAATGATTTTGCATTTATGTAGCAGAACAAATTCCAGGCGTTCTTTTGTTCCAGAAAAGCTGAAACTAGTGGGCTAAATCTTGTAGATAATAGGAATCTTCTCTGATACTACTTCTCCTTTATATAGGCATTGTGCAGCTGAAGGCATTGCCAGTTACAGAAACCCTAAACATGCCTTTAGTCCAAAGGCACTGAATTTATAGGTCTCTTTATAAAAAAACAATTGCAGCTAGAAATATACAGACTAAACAAATGTATAAGCCTGCAAGTGAAGAGAGATTAATGTTATGGGGTGCTGGCAACAGGTTAAGCTGGATTCGTTGGGCAGCAGTATGCTTTGCAAGGCCCATTGTGTTGGTAGTAGGTGGCAAATCCAGCCCTTGGTACCCTTGTGCTGTCCCAGAACCTATGAGCTGTTCTGGAAAGTACCACAGGTGTAGGGAGAGATAAGTCATCAAGAATTTAAGTAACATTATAACTTCAGTGAGAGCCTTTTTGCATTCTTGGTAATAAAATAATATGGAAAGATGGGAGAAAGGAGCTACCAGTAGGGTTCTTAGTTTAGAGAAATATGCCAGAGGCAGAGAGTCTGAGTGAAAAAATGTTCATTTCCCTGGCCTAACAAGAAGTAGGGGAATACCTTTAAGTCATAGGGGAATACCTTTTAGGAGGAGTGTGGAGTTTTTCTGGGTTTTGGGGAGTCTGATGTTTTTTATTGTGATATTTGAGGGTGGGGTGTTTGTTTTTTGAACAGATTACTTTGTGAAGCTAAAAATCTATCGAAAGTGAGAATCTGAAAGCTGAACTCCAAAAAGCTAATTGGTGGGAAACTAACTTTCCTTTCTTTAGATACTTTATAGAATACAGATTCCTCCTAGGTCACAAGACAAGAACTGAGTGAAATCTATCGTCTTTATTGTGCAGCAGGTAAAATCTAAATGAGGATTACACTTGATCTCTGATCTTGTTCTGTAAATGTTTTTTTTTTTTTCCTTTATGATTTTTCCTTTCCTCTTTTATTCTCTCCCATGTAAATGTGATCTCCTCTTTCATTGAGTGTGTCTGACAGGTCTGTCATTGGGAACCAGAAATGCAAGCCTTCGCTACCCATTATGGAATGAAAATGGACAAAGTACTCGTCAGTGCTGGATTAAAAAAGTTTCTGGGAATATTTAAACTAATTCATGATTGAATAGTACAGGATTTGACAAGATGACTGAGGGATGTTTATTATATTTGGGCTGTGGGTGAGAAGGCTTCATCTGTGGTAATCAGCTTTTTTGGTTCCCTCTGGGACTCAGAATGCTCTGCAGGTTGCAACTGATTGGCACCTATGTAAGCTGCTAGGCATCTGCTTTTAGTTTAGCTGCCTTTAGAAAATTAAGCTTTTACTTAAAAGCAGATTTCTCCATAAACTAGCACACTGTTAACTGTCAAAAAAACAGGAAATTTTTATCCATGTTTCAGTAGTTGGTTCCTTGGAGGTGTGCTGTGAATTAAGGCTACACAGCTTTTGAGGCATTTCTTCCACGTATCAGAAGACTATGGTGACTAGCCTATTAGTTTGGAGCTTCTACCAGGACATGCCTAGACTGATAATCTTCTTGGAGAATATGAAATAAAATTAATCTGCAGCAAAAAATCCCCATTATTTTCTGTTTTGTGATTCTTATTAAACAGGCTTTGTGCCTCTTTGCAAAGAAAAGCATGTTACAACAACCCATCTTCTTCAGATAATGCTCAGATGATCCTGTAGATCATTAACCACATCTTGCAGAGTTTGACATGTGATGTGCAGCACACCACGCTGACATTCTTGCATAACTTCTCAGTGTGCTATTTGTCCTAACAATAAAAGGCCTCTTTAAGTGAACTTCTTTGGAAGAATTGTTTTATGTGAATTGTGCCAGAGTATCACTTTTGGAATGTTAATTGAATTGATGTTCTGAATAAAAATTAAAGAGTCAGTTAAAACTGCTTGACCTATTGGTATACTTCAAGTTTGACAAGGGAAAGATGTTCTTAGAAAGGTCAGGGGCATAAAGGGGATTTTTCTCCCAACAAATCAGGGCTTTCTTGAGTGGATTGGCCTATAATCATTCTTGGAGTATATACCGAAAAACAGGAAGCACAGCCAAAATAGAATTATGAGCACTTTTTACTGGTGAGAACCATAAAGAGAAACATTAATAGTAGTTTGTACTGTCATTTATTTTAGCCATATAAAATGAGATGGGATCTTGCCACTGTGTACAAATCTTAAGGGCGTGGGGCCAGACTGTTCAGTAGTGCCCAGTGATGGGACAGAAGGCACAAATCAAAACACAGGAAGTGTAATCTAAATATTAGGAAAAACTTCTGTACTTTGAGTGTGATAGAGCACTGGAACAGGCTGTCCAGGGAGGTTTTGGATCCTCCTTATCTGGAAATGTTCCAAGCCTGCCTGGAATTATCTTGTGCAACCTGCTCTAGGCAAGCCTGCTTCAGCAGGGAGGTTGGGCTAGATGATTTCCAGAAGTCCCTTCCAACCCCAACCATCCTGGGATTTGTATAACTTACCTTTTGAAAATGCTCTAAACAAGCAATAAGCTTGAATCTGTAAAGAAAAATAAACAGCATTACTTTCAGCAAAATTATTAATTCTTTGTAAGGGAAGACTTATCTTTCAAGAAAGTAGGAGAAATGGGTAGAATTTTAGTGCAAAATCTTCTATTTTATATTTGTTGGTCCTTGCTGAAACATATCCTTCAAATCTTATTTATGGTATATTAGTTAGCTTTAGTTTAGATCTTATACTTTAAGGGGAGAGGAAAGAAACAGGTTAAAAGAAATCTGCATAAAGCTTTTTTCATTAAATATGTTGCTATTCTTATACATAAGTGTAGTGGTATTTCCATTTGCAGTAAGTGATCGCCCTTCACCAAATGAAGGCATTTCAGATGCCTTCTAGTGAGGCTTTTTGTTTATAATTATTCTGAATTAATTCCTTTCCCAGGCACTGATTGGGGTGGTTTTTTTCAGTTTGTGTAGCAACACAATTTGTGCTTTTGGTACCCTTAGATAAAGCAGAGGTAGAGTGAGCTGCATTTCTTAATGCACATGGTAGGTGCTGGTGTACACCAGCCTTCTAGGGGGTAGATATCTTCCCTTGGCAGAATCTTAACAGCTAATTTAGATGCCCAAAAGGATGTTGGCTTTGTTATGTAAAGGAATGGAAATAAAGGATGAGTTTTATATTTTCCCTTGCATATTATATTAGAGACAGAATCCCTAGTAAAAGGCCTTGATGCTTAGTAATGCTATTAATTTCATCCAGCTTCTCCTGAAGCCTGTTGTAGATTTTCCTCTTATTCCATGGAGAATATATTAATATCTGTTAAGTATTCCTGCATAAGTTTGCTTCCAAAGAGAAAAGATAAGAGTTATGTTCTTTCAAAAAATGTGTTTAGGAATTAGCCCTTTCTCACAGCCCTTCACTTACTTATATCTGTGTATTTTTCCTAGATTTTTATTTCTATCATAATTTAAATTCCCTAGTAACAGAATTTACATATATTTTTGGATGTATTTTATTCCAGACACTGTTGGATCACTTATGGTAGTTTAGTAGTCGTCTAAAAAAACCCCCCTCTTTAATAAAATCTCTCTTTAATATTTTATTTATGTAGAAGGGTACAGCTTAATCTCTCAGGATACAAGTCTTACTGTGGAATCACAGCTCATAAATTTAGGATTACAATGCCAAGGCATTTCCTGTTTTATCAAAACTTTCTCTGCTTCCAGTTAGATAACTAGTTGGATTTTCATGAGTAACTAGCCAGTTGTCCAGGCAAAAATCAGATCTATTAAATTGAATTTTTAATATTGGATAGAATTCTATTCTATAGCCTGCCAGTAGACTATATAAAATTTCTGAATGTGAATTCAGCAGGGACTAGATTATAGTGACATAATGTAATGCCACTTCCAGATCAGGAAAATAATATTACATTCCTCCTGTATAACAGCACACTGCAGTCTTGAGATCAGCCTTGTATTCAAATGTCATGGAGTTAAATGTATTAGAAAGCATCTTCTGCTTCACTGCTCACAGTTCATAAGACTTTCTCATCTGTGGCAGTCAGCTCAAATACATCATTGGCTCCTCTGAATCTGGGACTTGCCTCCATTGGGATATTATGATCTTTTTTATGGGAAGAGATTTGCTGCATTTGGAACTAATGTCCAGCCTATATTTGCCTTCCTGAATGCCAGCCTCCAGGGTAGGAGAAGCAGCTCATGCAGTACTTTTCCTTTATCTATATAAAAGCAGCAGTATAAATACCTAAATGCTGTCAGGCTTGGCTCTTAGCTTTAGATCTAAGCTTGTGAATAACCTGTGTGATAAGGACTCTGTGTGTGTGCATACACTGGTAGGAAGAAGGAATCCTGCAACACGGTGGTGCTTTTACATGTTTTTGTGTTTTAAATCAGAGAGAAAAGAAAAATGTTGCAAAGACTGAAGTTGTGTTAATTGTTTCTATTTATTTTAAAAGTATTTTTAAATCACCTCCATTTTCTAAGACTAGACCTGAGGGTGTTTAAGTAATTCATAGAAAATGATTGTGTAGTGTGCAAGTTGTCTTTCCAGTCATTGATTTTGTGTCCAAGGGGCACGTTTGTTAGTGGAAGTGTGGTATTTCTAGTATGATAATTAAAGCTGACTGGAGGACAGGGCTCAGTTTGATCCTGATTTCTTGTCTTGCTTAAGTGAGAAGTGTATGATTGCTTCTAGTTCGTGTGGGTTGTTTTCTCACACTGAGCTGCTGTTTTGCAGAAGGAGATTTAGAAGACTAGAATAATTCATGTTTGTAGAGTGGGGATGTTTGCAGGGTCTTGGCAATTTCAGAATCCTTCAGAACTCAAAGTATTTCCTCGTGAAGTAAAAATTGCATAGATTTAAGGGAAGAGATGATTTCTTTCACAAATTTAAGTCTTCTGTTATGAGATGAAGATTTTTGAGTTAACAATTCAGCATAAACTGTGTTTAGAAGTGGAGTAATCATGTCTCAACCATGTATTACTTTGAGCCCACTTTCTTGACTCTTTTTGATGTTTTCTCTTTGGAGAGCTGTATTAAAGAACTTTCCTTTGTTCATTGTTCACTTAATCCATGTGGTTGTTATTTTCTTCTTCCATGTGTAGCTCTTTCTACTTTAAAACATGCAAGTAAAGCCCTTTGGGTATTAACATCACTACTCTCCTATGTTTGTTATATTCTGCTTTGGCCAAGACATACATATCTAATTTTAATAACTTAAATAGAAGCTGCTAAAATAGGGCACAGTTCATGCCTTGAATGTTGATTCATATCTAAGTAATGAGTATAAACAAAATAAACATCATCTTATTTTTTAGCAGAGCTAGACATCTGTTGCATTCTAAAACTTCAACATATGCAAGTGTCTTCTGTAGTGCAGCTTTGTGAATGTATTGTACTGGGTGAAGGTGCAGATTAAATGAATTTTATAGCTGCTCAGCTGTAATTGTTTTTGTGGTTGGTGGTTGTTTTGTTCTGGGGAGGGGTAGGGGGTGTTGTGGTGGAGGTTTTTTGTTTGGATTTGTTGGTTTAATTATTTAGTTTCTCTCCCTCTAAGAGACTTTAATTCTATGCAGACTTTTGTCTTGAAGAAAAAAACAAATGTTGGCATTTTTCTACAAGAAAATCAGGAGATTTTCAGGTAGATCAGGAAATCATGTATTTGAACAGCTCCTGGACTTGTAGAAATTGGACTCTCCAGTGCTTTGTGACTTGTCTTTCCACTATTTTCTACTTATGTCCTCCTTGTTAATCCTTTTCGATGGAGAGCTTTATTTTTATCCCCAAGTAACCACAGGTGTAGTCCAGTTCTTACAAAGCTCCTGACTTCAGGGGAAATATGATAAAGCCACCTACAAGAAATAAATACCAATCTTGAACAAGGTAATGAAGAATTCTGACTTCATCACTCTCAAAACTTGGCAGCCTGACTCATATGTGGGCAGGAGAATTTTCCTGAAACCTTTAGGGACCTTTACTGTTTGTTCTTTGATAGTCATTACATATCTTGGTATATGTGCACAAGCAGAAATGTCAGTTCCTAGCAAAATTGTTTCCCCTGATGTCCTTTAAAGGGTCACAGCTTTGTCTCTTTCTCCTTGTCTGGGAACAGAAGGAAATGTTGTTCCCTTTTCAAAAGGGATCTTCGTCTGCTCTTGTGATTGTGAGGATGTTCCTGCTGAGGTAACTCAAGAGCATAAGGGTGACCCTTTGAACCTTCATCTACTGCCGCTGAATCCTCAAAGCTCATTTCTTTCTAATACCGATTTCTGTGCTGTGTCATGAGTGTCATACTTTCTCTTTTCTCTGCTAGCTATCTCCCTAGGGTACAGTTCCTGTCCCTCTCCGTGTACACTCAAGTTCAGACTCCTATGAAGCAGAAAGAGAATCTGAAAGACAAAACCTAGCTGATTCCTGGTGTTTCTGTTAATTTCTCTCAACTGTTCAGATTACCGTACTGTGCAAATCACAGTGAAAATCCTTGGAAGGTACCTGGTATATAGACTGAACACTTTCTGGACAATTCTGCAATCTTGTGCAATTTTAATGCAATAGTAGCATGCATCTGTAGCCCACCTTTGTGTACTTTTCCCCATTACATACTTATCTTAGGAACTGAGTTATGCTGAGTTATTCAGACTGTGATATCAAAGTAGAAACAGTACTTTTTTCAGCACTTTATTGAAAACCTTTTTAGTTCTTTAATATTCCTTGTGTTTTATTCCCTCTAGACTGACAGTAACAGGCAGTTTTGCATTCTGGTGCGTGCTCAACGCTGAGAGATTAAAACTTCTGGTAGAAGTTTTCTTGAAATAGTGTGTCTGTGTGAGTTGTGCCACTTCAGAAGTTGTGGTGAAAGCCTTTGAAGAGGTGGTAGGTAAGGAGCATTCAAATCTGGCTTCTGCTCTCATAAACATCCACAGCAACTTCCTGGGCCACTTTAAATACCACCCTCAGGGGCTGTGGGCAGGCAGAGAGCTCCAAGAGCAGCATTGAGGTGCTGCTCTTAGTGAATCCCACAGCTGGGAAGGGATTGGGATGCTTGGACGGGCTGTGGTCCCATCCAGAGAAAGCATTCACAGGGGCTGCTGCCTTCCAGCTGAGAGGTCAAAGTGCAGTAGGAGGCCTGAAGTTCAAGTCTTAGTACACTGTAAATCTAGCCTTGCTCATTTGTCAAGCTGGCCTCTTGCAAGGTCTGCTTTTCCCTTCTCTTTGTCAGGTTCATTACGAACTTTATGGTGCTGAGGTCCATTTGGCTCAAACCTCTTTGATTTGTTTAGGACAACTATAACAGGACTTTGAAAATGCTTATTGGTTGTGCTGCCTCTGAGTGGCTGAAGTCTCCAACAGGACTTCATATATTTCATATATCTTCCATCAGTATTCATATATTGATGGAAGACCTTTGGAAAGCTAATGGTGCTGCAGTTAGGGATACAGCTGTAGGGTTGTTGAACTGCTCTGAACATGGTGTAATGTAAAGATGAAAGGAAAATGAAAGTTAGTTTTTGGTTGCTTGGTTTTCAGGATTTGCCCTGATGTTGTGCCTTTGTGGTTGATTTGGTGGTTCTTGCAATTCCTTTGACTGCAAGTCATTTAATAGTTCTGTCACTCTTCTCTGTTACCTTTATTTTTTTGAAAAGGCAAAATTGTTTAATTGTTGGATTCCGGGCTTACCATTTAATTTAACTAATAGTATAGAAAAATATGTGGTTGGAGTGGGACCTGATGGGTCCAGAGGAAAAAATAACTGGCTATAAGAAGGGGATGTAGTAAGTTTTACATCCTAATGTCTGATACTATTTTGCCTGACGCCTTGAGGACAGATATTAGTTTAAATACTTTGTGTAGTTTTGGGTTTTTTTCCCATATTTAGAGTTTTTCCAGCCCTTAAATGTCAGAAGTGGTCTGTGCAAGGAAACTCCTGCAAAAATACATTGTGCTGTTTTTTCTGCATGTTGATTGTGCTGTGAGGGTGAGCAAAGGAGGCTGTCTATCCATAATTCCTTTGACAAAATTAATCCCTGATGCAAGGCAAATTCTTACTGTTTCTTTCCCCCTTTCAACAACATATTAGTTGTAGAAGTAGTCAGTTGGTAGTTGCCATGTAAAAGTGTCATGGTTTATATTATGCTGTGCAAGACTAGCTTAGCATACAAATGCCATAAAACAAGTAATAGTATTGTTCTAGTGTTTGGTTGCTGTAGCAAACTATTCTGGGGGCTGCATTTTATGGTTCAGGCATCTGAAGTGGGAGAACAGGGGGAGATACGTGTTCCATTGTGGTTTCCAGACCAGAGTATAATTGGGGTTCGGGTGAGAACAAAATCGGTCATGGTGTACACTTTTATTGAAAGACTGGGGACATTCAAAGACTCAGCTGCAGTGCAACTGAAAATACAACTTGAACATGAAATTGGAGAAAAAAGCATAAGAAGTCTGGCCTCCTCCCTCCCCTGTACTCCAATCTCCCTTGCCCTTACTCAACTTACCTAAACAAGGGTATAGCTGTTCTTTTTTTTTTTTAACCTCCTTTTTTCCTACCTCCCAGATCATGAGTTAAAGAATTTCTTTTGCTGAGGGAAATCAAATCAGAGGTTATACAAAATTGCACCAAAGCAATTTTCCATAAAGCTTGCCTAATGATTTTCTGAATGCCATTCATTGAACTTTTGACCTTTTCAGTGTTATACAACTATTACCAATTTTTCACTTTGCAAGAAAGTATTTAAATTACACGTGTGTTTTTGATGTGAAATCCTTATTTTCTGTGTGACAAGAAAGTAACTGAGGAACAACTGTTTATTTTTTCTCAGCATTAGGCCTCAATTTAGACATCTGTTTCCTTTTTTCCAATCCTTTACTGGTCTGAGAGATCCCACAATTTTTCCTCATGCAAATGTTTTACATACTTCTGAGCATTCTCACCAGCTTTCTTTCACCCCTCTCTATAGTGAACTCTGCACCTTTCAAACCCTGTTTCTCTGGCAGTTACCAGAGAATCACTCAGTGTTAAAAGTGCAATGAGATTTGGATTTCATGTTCTAGCATGAGGTTTCCCAGATCTGTTTTACTGATAGAGAAGCTTTGTCTCTCTTCTGGCAGCTGGGGAGTACAGTCCTGATGTTTGTCAAAGGACCTACTGCAGTGACTGTTCAGCTCCCAACTGGAGGTAGATTCTGAGTTCCTTTCACAGTGTACATGTTCATGTGCAGATGTGTTTTCCCATTGTGTGCTGACCTGCCTTTTTCAGCATTCATTTCTTCTGCCTTTCCTATTTCACAAGGATTTCAGATGAATCATTGATGATGATGAAATAGCTCATGGTGGTCAGTAGCTTTGTGTGGAAGATGAATGTAGCCAAGTCTCTTCCAGATTTTCTATAAATGAAGGCTCTGTGCAAAGAAATTGTATCAAAAGGGTTGGAAAAGAGTGTTGATTTTTAAACCTTCTGAAGCATGTAGTTGGCTCTTTTTTATCTTTCTTTCTTTTTTTTTCCCTTTGTTTGTTCACACTTATGTAATGACCTAAGGCTGACTCTGATGGCTGGTTGAAATCTAGTGTGTTTTATCTTGTTCCTGATACAGTTTTGGATAGTGTAACATACAGCATATTCTTCGGGTAGCAAGTATTTAGGGAAAGTGGAAATTCTCGCTAGGAAGAAAAGCACAGTTTGTCTTCTCCCTGATTTCCCTTAGTCCTGTTGCAACTACTGAAGAACATTGTTTGCTTCCCAGGATTTAAAGAAGAGACAATTTTGGCTTCCAAGAAGTGAAGTTGAAGGACACCATCAAGGCTGACTTGGAGGTGCTGGAAGATAGTCCCTGAATGAGGAGAAAGAAATGGTTTTTTACCTGTTGGTTATTCAGCGATGGCCAGGGCAACTTAAAAGATAAATTTCTCTTAGAATGTGTTAGGATTTTCTGTATATTGTGTTTTTTATACTCTAAAAAAATGTGTGAAAACGTTTTGTGGTGGGACAGATGCATATCATTACAGGCTGGATACCACAAGAGACTTTTCCTGTAAAGCCAATGTGGGCATGTAGCATCAGACTGTATAGCTTATAAAATCCTTCAAAACCTAGGAGCAAACAGATTACTGATTTTGATACAGATTTCTGAGCTAGATGTACTTGAAAATACGTGCTGGATTTACAGGAATAATAAATTCTAGCAGAATTTGAAACAATAAAACTTTTTTGTTTGTAAATGGTGAAGTAGATGGATGGGCTATCTGGGGTGCAAGCAGGGTAGTAGTTAATGTGACGTACATCAACTAGCATTCAATTTAATAAAAAGAAGCCAGTTTTTTCTTTTGCTCTCTGCAAATATGAATGCTGTATGAGCTTCCTTGTTCATTGTCCCTACAGATTCCCTTCTCTGAGACTGAGCAAGCAGTGAGCAGAGCTCTTCTGTGGCACTGTTGCTCTCTTACAGAAAAACAGAAGGAAAAACCTGAAGGTGCTACAAATAACACATTTTTACCTTCACCGCTTCATCCAGACTTGTGAAATTGGTTTAAAATTCCTTAAACTCTCTTACTTGGTTAATAATGCGTTTTCCAGCACACTAACATTTGCTGTGTTTAAACCTTTGCCAGGACGGGAGCAGTTCCATGGCCTGGGGTCTATGTACTGCAGAGGAGCGGCTGCTGTGATCCTCACGTATGATGTGAACAGCCTCCAAAGCCTGACAGAGCTGGAAGAAAGATTCTTGGCGCTGACAGACAGTGCAAGTGCTGACTGCATTTTTGCTATTGTTGGAAATAAAGTTGACCTCAGCGATGACTGTGCTTTACCACCAGATGAAAATAGACCTGAGAGGTCTGGTGCCAGCTGTGGCTCAAAGGTGCGAAAACAAGTCCGTGCAGAGGATGCAATTGCACTCTATAAAAAGATACTGAAATACAAAATGCTAGATGAGAAGGATGTTCCAGCAGCTGAGAAAATGTGTTTTGAGACCAGTGCCAAGACAGGATACAAGGTGGACTACCTCTTTGAAACTGTGTTTGACATGGTAGTCCCAATAATCGTACGGCAGAAGGCTGAGGGGCCACCGCAAACCGTAGACATCACGGACTACAAGCCAGCCAAAAGGACAAAATCAGGTTGTTGTGCCTGAACCATCTATGTGACATAGAAAAGGGGAGGGATTTTTCACTCCAGCAAAATGAGGAGTAAGAACTGCTTGCAGTTGACCAGAAAGAAAAAGTCAAGGACTAAATAGACTAAAATGGTGTATGCGAGAAAAAACCACAACAAAACAACAAAAAAACCCCAAACAAGAAACAAATAAATCTTCTGACTATTAAAGGCTTCTGGGAAGCTCTGTGTAAAAAAAAATGAGAATATGAGTGAAATTATGGAGTAAGGCTTGCCAGTTTCCATGGGCTCTGAAGACAAACGGTGTGTTATTATGATGGGTAGCGACAATCATTTGGACAGATTTGAAAGATTCTGATTTTTAGTGACTTGCCATTTCATGTTGCATGTAAATGATCTGTTTGTGTATTCTGGAAAACTTTCATATGATGATCTTCTTCTCCCTTATGAGTCTAACTTGGGAAGATTGAACACACGGTACTTTTTTATTCTTAAGGAAAAAAAGAAAATCCAGGTATATTTATATTTGTAGCTAATAAATCAATTGCAATCTTTTTATGTCAGACATGACAGCGTACAATTCAGAAGCTGAACTATTAAAATCACTGTGGATATGTACTGTTCATTTGGAGACTTTATTAATGAGAATTCTTCTTCCATAGTAGGCTTTCATGTGTTAACAAGCAGTATCCCAGCTCTTGTTGTTCTAATTGCAAGTTGCAGGAGGAAGTGTTTTTCTTTCCTTCCATTTTTCTCTTGTAATTCTTTTTAATATAGGTGGGGTTTGGGGAAGAAATCAATCTTATTTTATCTGTATTTTTGTCAAAACCTCTTTTTGGTGCCTTTAGGGGTATTCTTGTGTTCAGTACCTGTGTTCTGTCTCCTTTCCCACTCCTTAGCTGTTCTCAGGCAGAGCTGCAGCTTTGATTTTTATCAGCTATGCATGACATTACTACCTGGAGTAGTAATTACCTCTGCCTGGAGGGAAGTGAAGACTGGTGTTTTCTGATGTGGAACGGGCTAATGCAGGAGGAAAGGAAGAAACTGCCTTTTGTGGAGTAAAAGGCCCGTGAAGGAGCAATAATGAGGTACATGGTTTCTCTCCTTACTGCAGTAAAAAGGAGTGGCTGACACTTAATACAGCTCCTAGAGTTTCCCAGCCCTTTCAGTTCCAAAGAATGCAGGTAGTGACCCAGGAGCTCACACTGAACTGAGGCAGAGTGAAGAACTTCTAGTTTTTAAACATCCTTCTGTCCCTTCGCCCCCACCCCTGAACCCACCCCGTTCCTCCAAAAACCAGCCAACCACTCAACCCCAAAGATGCAGCTTTCATATTTTCAGTTTTGCGAGCTCTTGTGTGGGGACTCCACCTTCCTTTGAAAGCCTCTGGTACAATTTTCTAAAACTAAGGGTTGGTGATTCTTAGGCTTTGTCATTGCCTCTCTCTGTCCCACACAAATCACTGTTGTTTCATGCATAGGGAGTCAATTCTTAACTAATAAATAAATTAAATTATTACTAAATATATTTAAAGCTCTTTTTTTTTTTTTTTTTGGAAGTACATACTCTTGAGCAAATTGCTGCACAGCGGTAGCTTTATTTTCTGCTTTCAAGTTAATTCATAGTACATATGTAGTGGGGAAGAATGGCTTGAGAGAGAAACCACTGAGCATTAAATAATACAGTCATAGGTTCGGGTTGGAAGGGACCTTTAAATGTCATCTAGTCCACTCTCCCATGCATTGCACAGGTAGATCTTTGACTTAATCAGGTTGCTCAAAACTCTGTCTAGTTGAAACTTGAATATTTCCAGGGATGGAGCATGTACCACCTCTCTGAGCATCATGTTGCAGTGTTTTACCACCCTCATTGTCAAAATGTCTTCCTTATATCTAGTCTGCACCTGCCCTTTCATGGTTTAAAATCATTACCCTTTTCCTATGGCTACAGGCCCTACTAAGGGTTGTAATCTTATGGGTTTGCTAGTGGCTTGCAGACACCTACCAGTCTGTCAGAGACTAAACAGCACCTGAGCTGTGTGGTATTTTAAAATGTGTATAATTAGAAGCCTTCTAGCTATTAACAAAATTCCAGGGTCAGAATGTAGTCTTCCCTCAGGACTGGGAGGACACAAACAGGTTACACTCTCAGTTTTGTGTGTGACCAAAGGGTTCTGCTGACACGTCTGTGAGAGGTACAGCACTGCCATTCCTCCTTCTGTTGACAGCTGAACCCTCAGCACGCGCTGATTCCAAGGTCAGGCATTTTGGGAGATGCTTGGGAGATGTATATCTAGAAGGTACAGAATAGGAAAATATTTGTAAATTTAACATCTGAGACTTCTTAAGGTATAAATATTTGCAGTTCAGTTGCACCAGCATGTGATTCATATAAGACCTTAAGTAATTATTACAGTCTTTCTAGAAGCTCCAATTTGGGTGTTTTCACCAAATGAGATGACACAGGAAGCATTCTTGTGTGCTGCACTTTTGCCCTTAAGGCTACATTTGTCTGGTATGATGTTTGTGGCTTTTTGGTGTTGCTGGCTATTGTTCCTTGAGAAATTTCAGGGTTATGATGGGTTGACACCATACCAGCGTTTGTGAGATCATGGGGTTACACGACAAAACTTGGGAAGTTGTATAAGACATGGGAGCTATTGATGAGAGGTCAGTTGTCTGGAGCTGGACCTGTTGTGGTGATGCTGCTGAAGCCAAGGGAAATCCTCCCTGCCAGGACTAGTGAATGTGGGTGACAGCAGGGACAAAGGACTCTGCCTGCCCTGCCAGGGAGGGGGAACTCATTTGACAAGCGTTTATTCCCCCTGCCCCCCTCCCTGTTATGTCTGGATTATGTGAAGTGACTATATAGTGAAATAAAAGAGGTGCTATTTTTGGCCATGCTGGGTGAATGTGAGCTTCAGACCAGCCAGTGCCTGAGGTGATGGCTGAGCCAGACTGACCCGTGGGGGAGGATCTGTGCCAGAGTGATAGGGAAGGATCCATCATGTTTTCTGCCCCTCACAGGCACTCATGGTGCAAGACAGAGGTTGCCATGGGCCCTTGACAACCCCAACAAGGCTTCAAGTCTGGTGGGGGCCATAAAAGGAGCCAGAACCTCCTCTTAGTTATATCCTAGCCCACATCCTGGTGGGAAGCACTCCTGCCTGTTTCTGCTACTCTGAGTGATGGGGTGAAGTGATGTTGCCTCTTTCCCTTGTTCAGTGGGGTTTGACTGTTGTGTGCTGAACAGCTGCAGGGCCATGTCCCCACTCCCCTCAGCAGGTGGCCATGTGTCTGGTCCCCATGCAGTTACAGGGGCAGCTGCTGCCTGCACTTGGGTGCTCTTGGCATGTTGGCAGTGACCCCTCAGCCTCTCCTCTGGCAACAATCTCACACCTCCTGTGCCAGGGCCATGTTTACTGCTTGCTGTTTGCTAATTTTCTATTTCTGGCAGCCATGAGCAAGCACAGTCATGTAGGGTGTGAACAGACTCTGCTCATTTGGTCAATACACTCTGAAGGAATAATTGGGGTCAACTCACATCACTGTGCTGACTTTACTATATCTGTGTTGATACACTGATGCATCATTACCTATAGAAGGGGAATATAATCTCATTTATCTTTTCCAGGCTCAGCAGCATGTTATGCTTCAGCATGCTGTCAAACTGCAAAGTGTAGGAAGCATACACCATGCTTTGAAGCAAAGGATTTGGTCAAACCAAGGCCAAACATTTGTGATTTTATTACATTCTAGGCTGCAGCACTCTAGTTCAGTAAAAAGATTGTTTAGTTCTGCTGTAGCTGAGTTTTTCCTGTATAAAGATATTTTAGCTTCCTGAAAGCGGCTTCTACAACCATAACTGTGGAATGGTTTGGGTTGGAAGGGATCTTCAAGAATCATCTAGTTCCAGCCCTCTGGCCGTGGGCAGGGATATCTGCCAGCAAACTCGATCAGGTTGCTCAAAGCCCCACCCAGCCTGGCCTTGGACACTCTTGGGGATGGGACAGCCACAGCTCCTCTGTGCAACCTGCTCCAGTGTCTCACCATGCTCACAGTAAAAAATGTCCTCCTTCTGTCCAATCTAAACCAACCCTCTTTCAGTTTAAAACTGCAGCCCTTTGCACTGTCACTACTGGTCTTGTTAAGTGTCCTTCAGGTACTTTGAGGCTGCTATTAAGATCTCCCCAGAGTCTTCTCTTTTTCAGCTGAACAACTCCAGCCTGTCTTCATAGGAGAGGAGGTAAGCTTGCAGCTAAGAGGCAGTTTGACAAGTCCTTCCATGCAGTACTCTGGATTAGCTCACCAGGTGAAATCCTCTGTCTGCTGTGGGTGTTCCACGTGTTGGTGTGCACGAGCTCCCTGCGCTTCTCCGAGACGTGATTGCGCAGGCTTTGGAGGAACACAGCTGTGGGTACACAGACCTGAAGCACATGATGTAGGCCAAGTACAGAAGCCTGCTTAGCACCCTGTGGGTTTTGTGGTTGGTTTGTTGTTTTCCCCGCACTGTGCTGATGTGTTCCACTTAATGCTGTGCTGGGACCACTCTGAACAAACTTGTTAAGATCAGCTTATTGACTCAGAGAAAATGAAGAGGCAAAGCAACTGTTGGTGGAAGAACTATGTACAAAAGCAATGAGCTTTGTAGGAAGATTAGGCAATATATTAGCCATGAAAAATCCAAATACTTTGCTGCTGTTGTTGACATAATCAGTTTTTACAGATTTGTTTAACCTTCACTTGAGTTCTCATGAATTCTCACTGAATGTGCTGCATTGCCTGAGTTGCATGCTGTACAACCCACAAGTGATAGTTGTACGATCATCCCACTGGCACTGCTGACTGGCAATATGTGGAAGAAGCAAGCTGTCTATTCTTGGGTATTTGTTATTGCTACGTTTAAGAGAATTGGCAAATATGGAATAGATTCAGCTCATGTTGACTGCAATGCTTTTGGTACTAAGAGTTTTATTTAGCTATAAATATTTTATATATTTAGCAATAAATGTGTGATAGGTTTGTTCAGGGGCTGCCTTTCAGAGCTAATGCAGAGTCAGAGAGCTCATTTAAAGCTCAGGTAATTTATCTGTTTTTGGCTATATCTAATTATATGAGCAACTAATGTAGGTCAGACAGTGTGCTAGGTTAAATACCTGAAGGCAGCCTACTAGAAAGATGGTGAGGGATTTTTTACAAGGGCATGTAGTGCCAAGACAAGGGGGAATGCTTTCAAATTGAGAGTAGGTTTAGATTAGGTATTAAGGAAAAAATCTTTACTGTGAAGGTGGTGATGCACTGGAACAGGTTACCCAGAGAAGTTGTGGATGCCCCATCCCTGGAAGTGTTTAAGAGGCCAGTTTGGATGTAACTCTGAGCAACCTGGTCTAGTGAAAGGTGCCCCTGTCCATAGCAGGGGGCTTGGAACAACATTATTTTTATGGTCCCTTCCAATTCAACCCATTCTGTGATTCTAGACCTTTAATTTAATTTATATATATCTTTTGTGGAGGTAACACTTGCCAAGTCTGGTAAATGCTGGTTTCCTGAATATTGTAGAGCATGAATAAAGGTTGTTTTAATCTGCAAGGCCACAGTTTGCTTTAATGGTTCTAACAACAGATTAAATACTATTTCACTTGTTCAGCTTAAATAAATGATTTTAGAGACAGCTTCCTTCTTAGATCTTTGTAAGTGCCACGAAATAAACAAGTACATTCTCATTGAAGAGTTTGAGTTTCAGTGGGAGGAGTTTGCTGGGAGTGTTTTTCTAATTCCTTAGTGCAAACAAAGTATTTCAACAGAGTAGTTCATATGCATTGTATGGAAAAACGCAGTTTACAAAATAAAAATCACCAGTAAATGGAGATGTAGAAAAAACAGGTTTTATTTATGATACAGTGAGGTTGGAATGTAATAATAAAAGCCAAGAAGCACCTGAAGCAGGAGTGAGGTGAGCTACCAAAAAATCAACTGTCATTGCTATAAATGTTAATCAAATTATGTGAACATGAAATTTGTAGCTGATCTTTTTTTTCCCTCCTATCTTCCAGTGCTGACAGACAACTTTGGGCTAAATTGTTTCTTTCTACAGAAGGAAAGAACTAGCCATTCTGACAGTTATCAACCCTTTTCTACAGGAAAAGATGATGCCAAAAAATGCCTTGCTTCCCTGCCCTTTGCTTTTGCAAGTATAACTGTGTGCAGGTTGGGATGGTGGCTGTCCCATTGTCACTTGTCCCCAGCTGCCAGGACAGGATGCATTCAGAGAGCCAGCTGGCAGGGCTGCAAGTTCTGTGTCTGAGGGTCATGTGGCATCCAGCACTCCTGCAAACCCTACCATGCGCTGCTCCAGCATGATGTGGCTAAAGCCTGTTTGTGGTGAGTGGCTTAATTTCAGAGGGGAAAAGATGCAATGCAAAAACCAGTTGCTGCTGTTGTGTGGGTGGTGTGACACAGATGAAATGTCCACAGCACGGTGGAGCAAGGGATCCTTTGGCTTGGGGTACGTCTAGGCAAATCACCATCAAGCTTATAAAATAAAATGCTAATCTTCATCATGTAGACTTCTAACCAAATTGAAAGAGTTGCATTTTGTGATTACTGTTTTTGGGAGCCTGTGGGCTTTGTTGTTGGGCAGTGTGGGCAGTGGTTAAATGCTAAAAGCATGGTGAGGCTTGAAAAAAAAAAAAAAGACTTGTGTTTGAAATGCCCACGCACAAAATACTAAAATGTAAGTTATGTTTCTGTGCCGGACATGAGCATTTTGGACCACAGTATATTTTCAGTATTTTACAGCAATTTAGGACTTAGATAATCCTGTGTTAATTTATGGAACTGCAGCTGTTAGTGTTTACTGTTGTGACAACTAGAGTAAATAGAAAGATACATATATTCTCTTCAGGTAAATGCGGTGGGTATCTGACCAAGGAAACCTTTTATTACTGAAGTTTTTTTGGTGTTTCAAAGCTGTGAGTATTTCTATCATTTGGCAAATGATGTAATATTAGACTAGCAAAAAATGTGTATATATACTGAATAGTGGGAGAACACAGCACTAGATCTGTTAGACTTAATTTGTGTTATACTTATCTTGCTTTTACAGACATTTAAAAAATTAATTTCCATTCAGCTTTTGAGGTAATAAGTTAAAAAAAAGCACCAACATGATTTATTCAATTGTCTAACCACCACAGAAGGCTCCTCTGTATAAGAACTACATGATAAGGCTGTTCCTTATACTGTGAGAGACTTCTATAGGTTTTTCATACAGACTTGACATCTGCTGATATGGCTTCGGATGAGTCCTGCCTTGAGCGTGTCTCCCGAGGGTTTGCTTTGGAAGGGCTGGTCGATGGTGGTGAGCCAGAAGCTGTATTTGTTTGCAAAGTAGTGGCAGGTTCCGCGTGCGCCATTGCATTCGATGAAAGGAGTCGCCCTGAAATCTTCCAGGCAGCTCCCAGGAGAAACCAGTGACTGTCCTCCACCTTCATCACCAGCAGCAGTGTGCTAAGGGAGACAAGGAGGGCAGTGTTCAGAGTGCAGCCTCAGGCAATGCTGTCAGAAACTTACAAGTGTGAAAAGAGAAAAACCACTACAATTGCTCCTAATTATTATCTCCAGAGCAGAAAGTTGGCCAGTCCTGCAGCTGTTAAGGGTTTGGCTATGCTATAACTATATAAAGCAGCTAGCCTATATGCTGATAGCTCTTTGAAATCTTCTAACAACCATCTTTTCTATAGTAAAGATTTTCACTGTTGGAAGTCTTGGAATTGGAGAATCATTCCGGTGGAAAGAGCCCACTGGAGGTCACTTCCCCCAGTCCCCTGCTCAAAGCAGGGCAACACCAAAGTTGCCCTCAGTTGCTCCAAGGACCTGTTGAGTTGTTAATACCTCCACGGATGGAACTCCCACAACCTGTCTGGGCATCTTGCTCCTCTGTTTTACTGCCCTCACTAAAAACAACTTTCCACCATATTTAATTTGAATTTCCCACATTGTAAAGTCTGTCTACTCTGCATGGCATGTGAGGAGCACTGCAGAGACAGAATTAGCTTCTATACAATAACTAGTTTCCTGTATGACAAGTTTTTTTGACAGCAAATTGCACCAGAATCATGCATCTTTACACTACTCAACTGTTGCCTTTGACAGGTTCTGTGATAATGAACTGAATGTTACTTTTCCTCTGTCCGAGGCATTACTAACCAAATGGGCATTTTCTCTGTCCCTTTAAGAGCTGTACAGCTGTATTTTTAAGTTACACTGTAGAATTTTTGTTAGGAACTGAAAGAATCTGCAATATAAAAGAAAGCAGCTGGAAAATAAAGTTCTTAAACAGTTTTTTAAATATAGGGAATGTAAGAGGCAGCATAAGTTATTAAAATTTTGAGGCCTCTGTAGTTGGAGCTGGAAAGCAGATAGTAAAAACTGCTGGTGCTATTTGAGCCCTGGCGTGGGAGCAGCCCTGCTTGGCAACCTCAGGATGAGCACTGGTATTCCATGCTTAGTCTGTAAGCTCCAACTCCATGCCTGTAACATCTCTTCTGCTATTGACTATGGCTTTTATCCTCCTGCAATGCTTACTCATAGGATGTATGACAGTGGAGTGTCCTTGCTACATGAAATTTTAGTGACTTCTCTGGCTGGGCAGAGTCTGTGCTGACTGAGGGTTGCACCTTACTCAGGGGAAGGAGGTGACAAATTTAAGCCAAGGAATTAAAACAGCATGTACTCTGAGAAAACCACAAGTGTGCTCCACTTCTTCCACAGTTGCCTGAGAAGCAAAAATGTGTACACCAAACACTTCACTTGCTCCACAAGCTAGCTGGGAAAATGGGAATTCTTCTCACAGTGTGTACCACAGTGCTGACAGACTTTGTCCTGGCAAAAAGTTCTTGCTAAGGTGACTACTTTGCTCTTAACAATGCTCAGTGTTTACATGGGGCTTTGCAAATATTTAATTAATTCTTGGCATTCTTGTGAAGTAACTACGAGATTGGTATCAGGTCTCTTTATAGAAGCAAAAGAAATGTCAAACACGGGAATGGTAAAACATTTGACCCACTCTCTCAAAATGTGGGGATTTTTTTTCCTGTAATTTTGGATTTGTCTGTATCTTATTTTCTGAAAAATTTAAGTTTTTGTCTTTTGACATACAAATGGTTTGTGGGTAACATTGACTAGTGTTCTTTTATGATGTCTTCTGCTGCAGAAATCTTGTTTCTTTTCCAACACTCTTTACTTCAGGATTCAGCCCAGTCTTTAATAAGTTAATGACATGGGTATGCTGCTGCAGGTTTTGACTCTCATGTTCATCAAGCAAGTCAGAAAAATGAGCATCTGTCAGACCATTCACTGACATTTTAGCTGCTCTTTACCATGTTAAGCCCTCTGGTGCTCATATGACTCCTCTGTACAGTCTTGCAAAAAAAGGTTAAGCCCTTCAGTAGGTCTTCTGCTGCACATCCAGCACTAAGTTTTTCTGTAACATCCCATTTCCTAATTACAAGATCACAAGATTGAAGAGCTCCTGTAAACCATGGGATGTATAGCTCAGCTCTTATTGCCATCAGAGATACAACACTGAAACTTAATTTTTAAAGCAACCAGAGGCTGTCTCTCTTTCCAGAGTAAGTGAAAGACTTTGGCTAAAAAATCTTTGACCAAAACACCAATGATTTTTAAATTTTGAAAATAAGGGTTGTTGTTGCTTTTCCTCTTCCCCCCCCACCCCAGATCAGCTTCTTAGTAGTGATGTTTGTAAATAACTCCAAATCTTTAGCTGTGACAATGCTTTGTATACTCCTGTTGCACCTCAGTGTAATTTTATTTGATAAGTCACAGCTGTCCTTTTGTTCTGTTCTGAAGTGCTATTTTGTACATAAAGTAAGGTCTCCAGATGCTACTCTGACAAGAGACAATTTTCTCTGAAATTTACAGAAATTTTCATCTCCCTCTTCTGCTTCCTAGAAGTTACTTTTGTAGTTCCCTGGTTGCCCAGTATGATGCATGGTTTTGGTCTTGCTGCCTCTGAAGTGGAGCAGCCTTACTAGTACCGAACAATCAAATTTAAAATCCATTGCTGCACAAAATGTGACACTGGAGACCAAATACCATAAGGAAGGAGTATCCAATCCACAAACTGCGCCAGCCTTCAGGGCAGTGAGGAATAGAAGCTTCTTGGCTGTGGACAGCAATTGCCACAGCTGGGGCCTCACAAACTGAGCAGCGACTGATATATGGCTTAATGTCGTCTTCTGCCACGGGCATCATTGGAAGAGGTGCTGTAGTTGAGAGCCAGTAGGATTTATCATTTCGACTTGCATAATAACAAATATCCCCAGGGTTACAGTAGAGGAATGGCATGGTGCTAAAACGAGACAAACATGAGCCAGCCAGCCCTGTTAAAAAAGAAGAAAAAAGCAATCATTCTCACAGAAGACAATGCACTCTTAGTTTCCTGCTCTTTCTCAAGTACCTGTCAGGAAAGCCCTGTGGTCCAGAATGTTTTGCTGGCTTTACAGGTTCCCTCAAACAACACTAATGACTTGCAGGAGCTCTCTCAGGGGCACTCCATAAAGACATAGTTTTTATATTCTTGTTTTGTTGCTTCCTAAGCTGTAATCCCAGCTTTTGGCATTGAGGCTGCTGCCAGCAATGTTTGTACATACCCAGATCCTGGTTGTGTGCTTTCTCTTGTCCTTCAAAATACAGTAGGCTGTATCCACTCCAGAGTTTGTTCATGCCAACTGGGCACATTGGCTCTTGGTCGGACTGGCTGTGCTTCACCAGCAGGTAGCCCATGCTGACACTGCGACCCGGCATGCCCGGCGGCCCAGGGCTACCGGGGCGGCCTGGCTGCCCTGAGAGGAGGGCAGAAAAGAAAGAATCCAACTGAGTTTGTGCTCCCACAAATGATCTGGTGCTAGCTGATATTCCAGCTGAGCTGCTGACGAGCAGCTTAATGGCATGATGCCTTTTCTTTATGGGAAGTTATTGTTAGAAGAGCTGCGGTTTTCTAGGATTATAACAGTTGCTTTTGAAGTAGATTGGTGCTGGATCAGGCTCCCTGGTTTCTAAGGTAATGTATTTCACACCAGAACTAGGGAAACTCACAAATAAAGTTCTTATGAATTTGAGCATACTTTGTACAACACAGATGAGCAGATTTTTCCTTTAAAATATTTTCCCAGTCCAAGATTAACCAATGGTTGTTGGACTTCTTGCATTTGATTCATACTCTTGAAACTATGCTCTGCAAATACCCTTTTCTTTGTGTGCTTAGCTTACTAAGATAGTAATAGTTCTGCTCTTTGATTTGATAAGGACATAGGTATTTCTTTTACAAATACATTCCCTAAAACTTCATCAGCCCAAGTATCACCTACCCAGTCATTCAGCTCCATGAATGTAACTGTTAAACACTAGGCTGAAAATACTTAAAGAGAATAAATACACTCAAAGCAAAACAAACTCATGAGTGGACTGACATCTACAGCTATCAAAATTTATTCTGAAAATATTGCTCTAAGGTAGCTGTTAACATTTAATTGTCCCTTGTGAAGTGTCTGTGAGGACAGAAACTTTCCTCCCTCCCTTTCCCTCCCCTTCTCTACCTTTCTCTTGCTCCTTGCCCCCTCCTCTCTCTCCTCTCATTTCCTTCCCGTGAAGTAGTAACTACAGAGTGATTAAGTGCAGAGAAATGGGAAAGAGGAAAAAAGTGCTGTGTGATAGCTCTTACCTTCAAATCCCACTGGACCCTGAAATCCCATTCCTCCTTGTTCCCCTCTGGAGCCAGGAGGAGCTGGAATGCCACCCCTGCCCTGGAGTCCTGGCTCTCCAGGTGAGCCTCTGAAACCTTGTACAACAATGGTTGTAAGCACAGTGACTGCAGACATATCAACATGCCCATCCCACTTTGTTAACATGTGCTCTACTTGTGTACATTTTATCCTGTCTACCGGGTTTACTAATTCGCACTGAAGGCAAGATCCCATGGTACTTCCTCAGGCAAAAAGCACCAAACTCATTGGAAAAGGTTGTTGGGATCAAGACTACAAGTCCCACAACCCTAATCCTTCACTCTTGGCACCACTTTTCTCTGATGAGGTTCATGGCAAAAGGTGCAGTGCATCAGCTCTACATGTCACTAATGCTATGTTATTCCCCACGCTGACAGGATTCCCACAAGGATGAGCACTTTTCCACCAAAGACGTTCAGTCTTGATTTGCATGAGATCCATATCTGATATTGCTTTGCCTGTTTGAGTGTTACCATGTAGATATGGCTATGTGAGTGTTGCCAAAGTTATTTCCTGTTTTGCTTGTGTTCTGAATGCTAGGGGGAGGAAGAAAGCTGAAGCCTCAGCTTTGGAAGACTAAAAATTGACTCTCCTTTCTGGATTACAGACTTTTAAGTAGAAGAGCATCAAATCAGTGCTCTGATGGCCTCACTCTGCTAAGCGGAACAGCTTTCAGTCTGAATGTGTGATTCCTACCTGGATCTCCTGGTGGGCCCTGAGGTCCCATATCTCCTGGGCTTCCCTGAGGTCCTATATTTCCACGGGGACCTGGTGAACCTTGCTCAGCAACCAGCCTTGGAGGAACAGGGGGCAGCCCAGGAGAGCCTGGAGGTCCCTGGAAGCCTGTTATTAGAAGCAAGATGAGATAGTTTGATTAAAAAACCCCAACCCCCCTATATTTTTCCTTAATGCACTTTCATCCAAAGACATGTTGCTCTTACTTGGCCAAATATGTATGAGAGGTCCACGGTCTGCAACTCACCAGCTTGGGTATAGCAGCTATATTATATTGGGGGAATGTGTGGGGGTATGGGATACCCAAGATGAGACCACCTCCAAGTATGGGATCATCTCCAAGAGATTGTCTTCATATGGACTGTCCATAGATATGCAGAACGAAATTAATGATGCTACTGCTCCCTCATTTATGACACAAGAAGCTGGGAAAGTTCCCCCCAAACACCTGCAGCTCTCTGAGGTGCAGCACCATCTTTTGGTGGGCTTCAAGAGACACAAATACATGGTGGTATAGATGGAGTGATGGATTTTTAAAGCTCTCTTTAAATATGCAGTATGTCTTCTCTGGAGGATTAATTTAGACAAGCAATCCTTCTTTTTATTAATCCAAAAAGTGATTCTGACTTTGGAGCTGGCTGACTCATACAAGTCAAATTCATAAAGGCAAAAAATTGACTACTCATGTTAAATTCAGGCATCTGCCCTCTGGAATTTCCCAGGATTCTCAGAGTCATGCAGGATGGAGAAGTCTGGAGGTCACCAAGCCCAACCTCCTGCTCAAAGCAGGGCCAGTTACATCAGCTCTGTGGAGCTGCAGAATGAGTGGTTTCAAAGGGAGTCACACATCTGAGTGCACACACTTACCAGTGACTCCTCTGTCTCCCTTGGGTCCAATAGGTCCCAGATCACCTGGAAATCCTACTGTGCCCATGAAGCCGATGACACCTTGTTCACCCTTACGACCTTTAATGCAAAATGACAAGTGGTATTATTGCATTTCAGTACAAATCAAGTGAGTGCAAAAGTAATGGTGTTAAAGCTGCTGCAGCATAGAAGGCTCCCCTGCTTCCTGGCAAGATCAGCATTTCCCATTCTCACCTTTTGGTCCAGGGAATCCAGGCAGGCCAGGTCTTCCTGCTGATCCAGGGTCACCTCGACTTCCTTTTGGGCCAATTTCTCCAGTCCTACCTATCTGTCCGCTTTCTCCTTTGCTCCCTGGTGGAGCAGGTATTCCAGGCTGCCCCTGTGGTCCTGGATAGCCTGTTTAGAGGAAATATAGATGGTAATCTGTTTATACTTAACACCTGGGCACAGAGGAATGTAACAGAACTACTTAACTGTATCCTATCAGGTTCTATTTCCATAATTTAAGCAGGGGACAGACTTATTCAGCACTCAGGCTTGCATAGCCTTCTGCAGCAGTGGCAGAGGAATTTGAGCACGCAGCTCCCACAAAACAGTGTTATCTCAAGCAAGATTTCAGCAGAAATAGGGTGCCTGCTGAGATATAGCCTTCAGTGAATTATTCCTTCACCAGCAAATGCCCCACTTCACTAGGTGCCTCCTTGCTTCATCCTAAATTATCCAAGTAGCTAGAGAGAAATCAGAGAGCAGCAAGTATATGATGCAGAGCCAAGGACTTACTGCTCTGTGTATCTTAGTGCTTCAGCTGAACATCTGGAACCAAATAAGTACTTCATGCTGTCTCGGGAATTATGGGAACAGCTTCTTTTTCTAAATGGCATATTGCCTGAAGCTAAACCTGGGAGGTTTCTTTTCAGTTATCTCTGCTGCTTGCAAGACATTTGGACTTTCTTCTCTGAGGAGAGAGTGACTTACTAAGTAGGGTTTTGAGTGGGGCATCTCTGGTCTTTTGAAGCTGGATCACATGAGGATTCAATTGCAAGATGTATGTGGCAAAGTAAGAGTGAGCCAGACTTGTCTCACCATTTTGGCTGGGATATGGTGTTCCTGTTTCCACTCTCCTGACTGCTTGGAGAGTTGGAATCAGCATGCAGAGTCAGGCCAACTAACATTCTCTTTCAACTTGGAAGCCTAGGTATTTTGTTGGTTTTCAGCTGGTTTGTCTATTCTAAGTTTTTGCTGAGTTTACGTAAAAATTTCCATCCATCATATAAAGATGTCAGTGGAACAACTTCTGCTACAAGCTCTTCACAGTGGCACCACAGTCTGAAATGACTGTGCAGTCCAGTGAGCAGCAGGAGTTTTTAAGAAGGAAGAGCTAATACTTTGCAGTGTAATTTAGCTTGCATGGTCATTTCACATAGGAGAATTTTGTAAATGATTAAGACAATATTTAAGAGACTTGCAAGTCTGCCACAGACCTCAGATTTTAGAGCAGTAGATTAGCATAATGCTTCTGAAAGTTGTTGAGAGAATTCTGGATAATATAATCTGTTATTTGCATGAAGATCAAACCCTTCCATCAGGAAAACCTGGAGGAACTGACTTTTGCTTTCAAGAGGTCTGTCTCTATTATCTGATGTACCATGAGTTCTGTCCAACAATTTTAGTGTTGTGCTTAATAGGACTACTTTACTGAATCAAGACAGAAATAGCAATAACTGCTGTTGCATGAATCACCTGGTACTCCATCTAGACCTGGGGAGCCTTTATCACCAGGATATCCTGATATATTTGAAATCCCAGGAGGCCCTGGAAATCCTTCCTGCCCAGGAATACCAAAGGGTCCTGGGACTCCTGAAAGGAAGAAGAGAAATAATTAATACTGCAAGGAAAATGCACAATTGCAATTAAAAAGACTCACCTTCAACTAAGGAGTGGGATTTTCAAAATAGAAAACACCTGCAGTTCCCACTGATTTTTGTTTTATTTTTTTCACATTATACTGTGGAAGGTTTTTTTTGAAGAACCAAATACTAGTTCTCTGCCAAAGCTCTCTGGGTAGCTAATTACGTCTCACTGTGTGAAATACTAATAATCTTGTGTCTGCCAGGTAAAATATTATTTCAAGATAGGAAGTACTCAAAATTTCCTGGGTATACTGAAGCAGGCAGGAAAACAGCTTTGTTCTTCTGGGCCTGCAGGGTCAGGGCTGACACTTAACATTATTTGGGGTCAGTTAAAACCAAAAGTTCAAATCCAAGAAGTTCTTTAGAGATGAAAAATTGTTAAATGGTCAAAAATTTGCCCTACCAATAACAGATTATTCTTTTAAGTATATTGAAGTTGTTAGGAAGTTGACCTTCTGTTTATAATTGTGACAAATAAATGTGAATGAGGTAAGCTGTTTTTTTGAATGCTTGATAATAAATCTCTGAATGGTGTTTGAGATGGTACAGCATGTTAGTAACAATAAAGTGAAACACAAAAGAATATGAATGAGCCATTGAACCAAGCAGGCAAAGGCAGTAAGGTTTTATATCTCTGTCAGTCCTTAATCCTTCCAGACACAAAATGTTGGAAAAATTTAAAAAACAAACCCACAAAAAACATATGTAATTACTTTATTTGTTCATAACATCAGTCTGGTGGCTTCTTGATGGATGAAAACCAGGTGGTGACCCATCCTGAGAAGAGCATAGCCAGTTACAGCACAGAGGATTGAAGCTTACTCTGTGCAAGGGATAGATGGCACCAACAAAGCACTGTGTATGGGAGCAGAGCCATCACACATTGGGAGACAGTGAGGCTTTGAGGAGAAAGGTAAATAAGGACAGGTTTGCAACGAAAAGAGGGGTCATGTGTTTGTGTAACCAGAATTTCATTAAAATATTTGGGGAGCTGATGGCTGAGAGTGGCCTCTGGCACTTGCAGCTTGCTGAGCCCATTGGGTGCTACAAGATGGGGAAGGACCCAGGCTGCCCAGCACTGGGGAGTACACACTGCTGTTCCAGAGCAGGGGCTGGCTAAGCTGCAGCACTAACTCCAAACAGTGACCTTCCCAACTTCGGGAGTTCACCTGTTCAACTGTCTACACCATTTTGTGACGTCTCTAATACCCAGAGATGAAAGAAATAACAGGTGGATCCCTGGAATTCTCCAGAATACAGACCTGGAACACCTCTGTCTCCCTTCTGGCCTGGAGGTCCTCGGCTGCCTTCTACTCTGCTTGGCTCTCCTGCTTCTCCTTTGTCACCCACTGTACCTGGGAAACCTGCAGAGCCGTACCCATCTGGACCTGTTGAGTTGTTCAGAATAAAGGGGAAAGCTGAAATGTCTCTGCATGTACCAATGCATGCTAAAGTACATGTACAGAGCATGTGGATTTACAAACATGAGTCTGTAGTCATTGAAAAAAAGGCTCATGATGAGAAAAAAGGCCTTGAGGTTTTAACTTTATCAAAAGAAAGAGGTTATGATTTGAGGTTGTGTTTTAACCCACCTGTGGGGTAGCACATAGTGTATGAAGTTGGTTGCCAGAGCCCACAATAATGAAGCACATTCTGAAGCTTTGGAGGACACAGTTAAGAAAGTTGCATTACAAAGATCTCACCAACCAAACTTGAAGCCAACACAGTGCTGTGCCTGTGAACAGGCAGAATAACAACCTCACTCACCTGGTGACCCTGGTAACCCCTTCGTGCCTGGTAAACCATGCAGTCCACTGATTCCTCTTAAGCCAGGCTGGCCTGTATTAAAATGACATTCATGATTATCATAATGCTTTCTATTAGTCTATACATTCCTGGGCAAAAAGAAAAAAAATTCAAATGCTTGAATAAATGCTATTCTGTGTTAAAATATGGTGTATTATATACGAATGAATTAGTTACTGTAAGTTTATTATGAAATACACCACACTATGGTTTTATGATTGGCAAATTTCGTTATTATCTGATAAACTCATTAATCCAGAGGTATTTTTTTTTAAATATCTCTGATCCATCTGGTAGCATGCCATTAGTTCCACTCTTGCTGCCATAGTTTTTTAAATACTCATTTAGTTTTCCAAATTCCTCAAGCCAAGACAATTATGACATAATTGTAGATTCTAAATGTGGTTATAAATAAAGCTGTCTTCAGGAGCAATTCACTCTGTGTCATTTAAAAAGCCCAACAAAATCCTAAAAAATGTCTAACAGCTACTTTTACTGTTACTACTGTTACAGGTAAAAGTTATTTCATCTATTTCTACCTGTCAAAGTGCTAAGTATGATGTTAAAGCTGGACAATGGCCAGAGCTCTGGAGAACTATTCAGTCTCAGAAAAATAAATGTATGTCTGTCTCTCTTCACTGTCTAAAAAGGCAGTTTTCATAACTGTATTAGTTTAGCTTTGATGCAGATTCAGATATAAGAATCTTCCTAAAAGCAGGGTGATTTCTGGCTGTAAGGTAGAAAAAAATCTGCTAACTTAATATATTAAGGAATTAAGTGGCAACCATTGAGATTCTGCATCCTGTACAAACAGCTTTATTTGAAGCTATCACCTGCATTTTGATAGCACAATTCTGTCTAAGCCATAAACCATTTATTCTTGAAACCAGATATTGAATCAGTTAACAGTTTTGGTGATGATGCAGGACAAATATGTCACTTGCTATCTAATGCCACGTTATAATATTCTCATACTGTATATTACTATCCCTGCTGCATGTTTAATATATTTTTTTGTTTTTTCTTCCTAGCTGCCATGAACAATGTTTCCTGAAAACTGCTTTAGTTGAAGAGGTCATCAACAGTTAAAATGAGCTGAGAAGACACCAGAAGCCATAAATCAGCAACCACGCCTGTCTTTGTTAATGCACCTAGACTTTGTGAGGGATAAATCATTTAGTAGAGGAAACTCTGCCACTCTGAACTGCAAAAACCTCCTGTCTTCTTCTTCACACCAAAGGAACATTTGCAAGTGCTCACACAGAAATGATTGAACAGCTGAAGCTGTACGAATACCTGCTTGTCCTGGTAAGCCAGGCCAGCCCGGAGTTCCCTTTTCACCTGGAAATCCAGGCGTCCCAGGGCTTCCTTGCTGCCCTGGGGGGCCAACCAGTCCTGGCAAACCTGTGTGACAACAATGAATCATTGCTCATGAGCATCCTTAAAACCAATAGCCCAAACACAGACTTGTGCTACTTTCATTCTCCCAGGAAGCAAAATGAAGACTTTCCCTTCCTAATGCTCATCCAAGTGGAAGAAAACTAAAGAGAGCACAGGTAGGAGAGACAAAGTATAAAAGAACAACTCATTACAAACTTCAGGTTTGTGACTCAGAAAGACAGTGGGCTTCTCTTATTAAAATGATAACTTGACTTCTATTGCCAGTGATTTCATTGCTCTGTGTCACTTTCCCTTTCTGTTGCACCTGTTTTGCCTTTCCCACTGAGAAGCTGATCAGACAAGAACTGTTTCCCAGTGAGGCACCTGCTGAAGCTCTTCCAAATCTTGGCTGGAGCTTCTAAGCCCTCTAATGAGAAGAAGTGTGGAGAAACAGTTCTGAAAGAGCATTGCCATGATCCTCCTGCAATAAGACTTGTTCTTGAGCCCTGAGTGTATGATCCAGCCACAGCCTGGCTCAAAGGCTCTGTAACTGTGTCCTGGGGGATAGTGACTTCATTTATGGCAGAAAAGGTCATTGAAAAGCCCACTCCTGTAGTACTGAGACCTTAGAATACCTGAGTATGCCAGCAAGACAACACTTTGAATGGACATATGGTTGCTGTAGAAAAGGAAAAACTGGTATGAAGTAGAGTTAGGTTTTTGCAATTTCCTCCTAATTCTGCTGTGAGTTCCACATCCTTGTCACTGCTCCTCACCAATTTACAGAATGATGAAAATATTAAAAAACTTAATTACTTTCTTTTGATGGAAAGAATATTTTCCTTTTTTCTCTTACACAATGTTATTATTTGGAGTGTTAAAAAGAATATTTTACCTTCCTGTCCCACAGAGCCAGGGACACCCTGCGTGCCCTTGAGGCCTTCAATGCCAGGGAAACCAGGATCACCACCTTCTCCTTTTGGTCCCACACCTCCTCTTATGCCTGGAAAATCACAAAACCAGTATAATCTTTTAATAATAGCTATACAACACTCAGCAAAACAGGCATAACATGAACTTGGCTACTGCATGAGTCCTGGGCTCGCCACATAAAGAAATTCTTCTAGTCAGGGAGTGTAATCTGGGACCATGAACAGTCCTCTGGCCAAATGATCATTAAACTTGTTTTTAAAAGTACTCTCCAAATTATGAGGAATATGACACTGATGTTCAAGTATGCTGCATGCACAGGGAATTTTAATACATTACCTAACAATCCAAAATCTACAAGACTTTGCTATCCCACCTTCTATAATCATGCCTTATACTCTTCCTTTGCTCATCAACAGCAAAACAAATTATATGGAAATGTTTACTGGAGCTGCCTGTGATGATGTTTACTGCTATAATAGTATTTTCAGTTGAAGATGTAAATGTAGCACATATTAGTTTCAATAAAGAAAAGATGAACCCCTCCAGGAGCTGTCATGAGAACACAGGTTCAAGAGCCATCAAAATCCCATAGAAAGCTCCCCCTCCCTTCCTCTGGAACTTTAGTGTGTGAAAAGAAATACATTCAGAGAACAACTGTGAAATTAATACCTGTTAAGCCTGGCACACCAACTTCCCCTTTAAGGCCTGGCATTCCTGGCAAGTTTATAGTATCTCCCCTATCACCTGTTTCAAACAGAAATGAACATATGAGTGGTAAGGCATTAATTTAAACAGTACTTCCTGTTGTTTCAAAGGAATTGCAACTTCAAAGGCACAATTTGGCAATTATTATCTTTGTAGAATAAAAGACAAATAATTTAAAGGCAGCAAAGAAGTGTCTAGAACAGCCTCCCTCCTTGCCACAGATGGATTTATCCATGAACACATGTTGCATGAAATTAACAGTTAACCTTTTTACAGTCTTCCATATCTACACTCTCATTCTGTAAGACTATAGAAACACTGAGATTGAAGACACACTGAGACCCCTCAGAACTTAATGTCAAGTATTTGATGGGTGATAGTACAGAGAGTGCTCAGATAAGAGAACAAACTGGGTTATTTCTCCATGTGAGCCAGGAGTACCAAAATGGCCTGAAATTCCTGGAACGCCCTTTTCTCCCTATCACATGATTGAAAACAGGCATCAGTTAGTGAAGATGAGGATTTATTCAACCTTCCAAGCAGCTGACTTTGGAAATACTTAAAAAAGGCTATTAAATGTACTTTTTTTGAGCTTCTGTAGTACTTTGTAGAGTAACTTGTCAGCAGTCAGTTAATCTAAATCAGTACCAACCAAGGGACAAGTTATGTTTGCAAAGGTTTAAGTTTGAAAATAAGGACATCCCATTAAGCATATATAGCAGTGAGTCCTTGTGCTGGCTTTGGCTGGGGTAGGGTTATTTTTTTTCATACGAGCCAGTACAGGATTGTGTTTTGGATTTGTGCTGTTGATAACACAGGGGTGTTTTCATTCCTACTGAACTGCACTTACACAGCGTCAGGATATTTTTTGCTTGTCACCCCACCCTGCCAGTGAGCAGGCTGGGAGTGAGCAAGGATTTGGGAGGGGACACAGCTGGGACAGATGACCCCAGCTGACCCAAAAGATATCCCACACCTTATGGTCTCATGCTCAGCATATAAGGCAGGGGGAACAATAGACTGGGGGTAACAGTGCTTGGGGATTGGCTGGGCATCAGCCAGTTGGTGGTGGGCAATTGTTTGCATTTGTATCACTTGTCTTTCTTGGGTTTTATTTTTCTATCATTGTTATTATTATTATTATTACTACTACTACTACTATAATTATTTATTGTTATTGTAGTTTATTTCAATTATAAAACTGTTCTTATCCACAAATTCTCTCACTTTCACCCATCCAGTTCTCTTCTCCCCATCCTGCTGGGGATGTATTGGGGAGCAAGCGACTGGGTAGGGCTTAGTTTCTGGTTGAGGTTAAACCATAACAGGCCTGCAGTCCTTGGTTAAAAAAAAAAAAAAAAAAATCTTACATAGACCTAAAGGCAAAGAGAATCTGAGAAAGGAACATGGTTTTTGTCTCTCTTAAATAAGTGATGTCTGTGAGTTTACTGTCAGGCCTTTTCTAAGTGTTTATTTCTTCCAGTGTAACTTATTTTGCAGCCAGGGTGAATTATGATGAATTACCCTCTAGAAGCTAAGATTCTTAGGCTCTTTTACTGTTAGCTAAGTGACAGTGAGTAACTTTTGGCCATCATACCATTAAGTCCTGGGACAAAGAGAAAAGTAAGCCCAACACTGAGAATATTTTTTTACCAGCAGCTGTGACAACAGGATCAAAGAGCTAGAAGGAACTATCTGGGTCCTCACTGGCAAAATGCTGGCATGTGAAATTTGGATGTCTCACAATGAGAACAGAAATTACTCTGCTTAATAAATGTTGGAGGCAGCAAGCAAAAGTATTTGATCTATTCATTCAATGTTTATGGCATTTTTATCTTTGTACTGCTGCTGTTCAGCAAAATTTCAAGGGGTGAATACCACTTCCTGAGAAGCTGAATGCCAGCACAAGGACATCCTTATTCCCTCATGTGTATGAACTCACTCTGACTCCTGTGGTGCCAGGGAAGCCTCTGATGCCAGGAGAACCAGCAGGACCAGGATACCCTTTCACACCTGTCAGCCCTTTCGCACCGATATCTCCTTTCACACCAGCCACATAGCTGGGATGCCCAGGGGACCCTGGGGTTCCTGTCTTTCCAGGAAGGCCTGGCATTCCCTTGCTACCTGCAAGCAGGGAAGAAGAAAAATAAATAAGGGAAGACTGACATGCAGTTGGGTGTGTGTAAGAAGTTTTCCTGCTACTGGCCTTCTCAAAACGTGGCACCACAATGTGCTGTACAAGGCAACACACACACACCACACACACGCATCATCCCTCAAAGCTTTCCTTGGGGGTGACTCCGTGAAATGCAGTGAGGAGCTCAGTTTCTGCTGTCAAAGACCTTGCTGGGGGAGCTGCAGCCAAGTGGTACAATGAACAGGGAATATTTAATATGGTAGCTGAGGAAAAGCACTAAATGATCATTGTGAATGTGCTTGCTTTGTTTTACTATGACCACTGACCTTTTAGGCCAAAGAATCCCTTTGTGCCCCTTTCTCCAACATCTCCTTTTTCACCTTTAACTTCCATCATCATGCTGGGCATGAGCTTTGGAGGGTCTCCTGGGGGGCCTTGAGCCCCACGGTCACCTAAAGGTTAAAAAACCCAACCATGTTACAAAATGCTAGTCAGCAGCACTGTTGTGAACAGAAGAGGAGAAAGGAATGACCTTGCACAAGCTACAGAAAATACATTTGCATGAAAAGTAACCTGTGTCAATACAACATGGCAGTGGAAGAGTCAAGAAAACAGGAAAACGGAGTTAAACTTTTGTACATACAATCCTGGGAGCTGGACCCAGGCTCCTCTGTGATAGATAATTTATCTCTCAGCAGATCAGTTAGGAATCGTGTTTATTAAAAAAAACAAAAAGCACATTGCAGAAAGCACAGAAAAGTAGTTTAGTTCCAGTGAAAAGGAAATTGTCAGTCAAAAAGCCTTGGGCAAAAGAAAGTGTTTGGATTTGTTACCAGTTATAGTATTCATTTTCCTGACTTTATGGTTACTGGTGATATCAGTAAATAATGTCCTGAAGAAGGGACCCATATAGACTCCATGGGTGTCTTTAGCTCTTTGTGGGGTGCTGAGACAGGCCAGTAACCCAGACTTGTTTCCTATGATTATGCACTGTCTTACATTTCTTTGCCAAGAAGCATATTTGCACTTGTCTTCACAGGGGCTGCTTTCACATTTGTCTTTTGCTGAGACTGTTGCTGGGATCACTGTTCTGCAACCTCTGAACTGCAGACACTTTTTAAAAAAAAACAGTCTCAGGGTCCCTAGAAAGAACATTTTGGTCCTGTGGTAAAGCATTTGTTTAAAGATAATTGTGTGCAATCAAAAGAACACTGAGTTACAGTTTTCATTTCACCAACAGTAACACCAACTGAATGTTTATGACTTTTAAAGTTTTTAATAATGTCTGTGACTTTTAACTAGTTAATTTTAACTACTTAATTGCCTGGTTTTCTGAATATTTAACTGTCTTTGCAGTACAACTGGAAAAAAATCCAAGTATTCTCCTGCAAACATCTTACACTTCCAGGGAAAATGCTCTCTTGATTTCTGCACATGTTCAGAGGTGCCAGTATCTGAGTTCAGATGAGTAATAAGATGTTTGTCTCCAGCCTTAAATGTGTAAAGAAGTAACCTTTCCCTGAGTCTAAAATCCAGGCCTCTTGGCCAGAGGCCCATGTGTGAAATAGGTGGAGGAATGTCAGAGCTAAATTTACCATGTGAAAAATGTGTCTTCTTTGTGTCCTTGTAAAATAGTTCTGCAGATGTGAAGAGCAAACACACTTGTACCACCCATAAGCAAATACCTTTGAAGCCACGTGCACCCTGTGAGCCTTTATCTCCCCGAGCCCCAAGCGGGCCAAATTCTCCTTTGATTCCCTTGATGCCTGGTCTTCCTTTTAGGCCTGTCATGCCTTTGAAACCATCAATGCCAGGTGAACCTCTTGAGCCTTTAAGAAAGAAGGGGAAGAGAACTGTTACTTCACTCAGATTTCTGCAAACTAAGTAAATATGAACCAGAAAGACATGACTAAAACGGTATGAAAACTTCAGTGCAGCAATACCTATTTTTTGGGTGCCTTGATGCCTACCTACAGCACTCTATGGGTCTGGAGCAGGGACCAAAGCTCTCTGAGAGGTAGTAGAGTTCCTGAGGTAATGTACTCTCAGGAGTACACAAACCTGCCTCAACTGGCAAAGAAGATGTTGTGGAGATGACCAGAACTTACTGCATTCTTCTGAGAGCAGTATAAACCCTCTCCTAGAGATGAGCTTGAGATATACCTAGTTCCACATAAGGTTTGTAGTCAACCTGGTCTACATGTAGAGACACAAATCATGGGTCTAGGACTGGCTGGTCCTTTCTCACCAAAAATCCCCCTACTCCTCTTTTCTAAGCAAGAGAATGCAGTTTTACATGGGCAATGCTAAAAAAAATCTTAATTTCTCTCAAGTGAGACCTGATCAGTACTCCAGAGCTAGTCTTGTCCTGTCTTTCCAACGGATGAAATTGCAACATGCATTTTTAAGTATGCTTTGTGCTCACCTTGGCTTCACATGAAGTTGAACCCTGTTGAAACTCCCTGTGTGGTGTAGGCAATGTGCATTACACATACGTGTTTTCTTGTGGCTGGCAGGTGAGAATCTCACCTTTTCAACATAACATTAGTATCCTAAAGTCACCATCGAGGTCTTGTGTCTGGCATTGCTCAGTTCACAGCTCCCAGCTTTAAAAAATGTAAAGGCAATATTTGGGGAAACATCTCTTAAATTTCACTGAGGACAAATGGGACTAGGAGGAGGGTGAGACTTTTAGAGAGAAAATAGTAAGTACTGTATATATTTTAAAATGAGAACCTAAACAGCCATTGCTCTTCTAAATAGGGCTGCATATCACAAACTAGCACTGTGCCAAACCCAACACAGGGGGAAACAGGCAGTGATTTTGGAATATATTAGGCACATGATCCTAATTCTACTGTTTAAAATTTAATAGAGGGAGACCAGCAGAGAATATGTTGGGTTCATGTCCACACAGAACAGCTTTAATCAACTACTGTTTTTGAAGCAGCAGTCCAGAGCTCACCTTTATCTCCTGGAAAGCCATCCATTCCACTTATGCCAGGGGGACCAGTCACACCACGTATACCCGGCAATCCTGTGTGACCCATGTCACCTTTGTCACCAGACAGACCCTTCAGGCCCATGGGGCCAGGAAAACCTTGCTCACCATCTTCTCCCCTAGCACCAGGTGGACCTGTTGTGTAAACATGAGAACAGGGAGAGTAAAAAAGGTTTGGGTATAGATGATGATTTCATTCAAGGTAGCTCATGAGGGAGAAAACTGCTATCCTACCAATTTCATATTGAAGGGGGGAAATTAGGATTTTCTTCATCAAAGAATTGCAGGAATGATTGTAAAGGTAAAGTAGCTCATCAACATGAACCAGCCTCGCTATCAGTTTGGTTCCACACCCACTTCCAACAGGACTTCCCCCCCTTTTTGATTTAAGGATTAAGCCCCTTTTCCATTAGCCTAGCCTCCCTTTGGTGGCTCCCTTTTCACAGTCTGCCAGCAGCTAGCTATGACCTGACTTGGTAGGTGCCTGTAGAAAGAAAAGCAGCAGCTCTGCCTGTGAAGATCATCCCCAGATTTAACTGTCTGCTATGGAAACCATATACAGATGCCTGCCACAGAGGACTAGCAAGAGGAATGACACAGAACTGCGTTACTTCCTCACCAAGAGGTCCTTGAGAGCCAGGCCCACCATCTGGCCCACGGTTTCCTGGTGGACCTGGGAATCCACGTGTTCCTGGCGTTCCTGGTAATCCCATCAAACCAGGGAGACCTTGTGGCCCTGGATCGCCTTTGGGTCCTGGCAAACCTGGGCTTCCATCCGATCCTAAAGGACCAAAACCATGCATTAGAGAGCATCATATGTAGAGAATATGTTTTTATATATTTCTACTGTGTACACCCTAGGGTTCCAGGGTGTGTTTTTCCTTTGACAATTCAGTGAGAACAGGAAAAGCAAATTAAAAGACTGGTCTTTAGATTTAAAATAATTGATGTTACCTGCACCGATCTCAATATTTACATTAGATAGGGTGATTAACCCTTTCAAATGAATGGTAATGATTTGGCACCATGTGGATATACATGCAGGTCTCATTCAATTTTAATCCCAATCTTCCTATTTTAATCCAAATAATTCTGTTTTTCCAGATCTTTCTGTCACATATATTTTAGTAAGAACTGAATCAAGCAGCTGACTGAACCACTGAAATAATGCTATGTATCTTTTATAAAATGTTATAGGCAGGAAAAGTAACACTTAAGACAGATGGTGGGATCTGTGTTACTGTTTGGAAATTTTCATGTAAGGTCATTACAAGACATTGCTGTAAGACTGGTTCAAATTCCTAAGCAAAAAGACCCTAATTTTACATGACTTAATGCACTGGGTGAAAAAATGTCTCTACCATATATGAGCAAAGAGGGTGTTAAGTTTTAAAAGGTAATGCCTGCTTTTCATTCAGCTTGGAGAAGCAGCAACATACAACCAGTACATGGCATTTAAAATCCAGGTCAAGTGGATCTCCTTCTCTTTATTCAGGTTTTACATCAGTGTAGGTCCATTGACTTGACTGTAGTTAAATGACTTTTATAATTGTGGTCACTTAAAGTGGGTTTTCTCAACAGCATACAGGCTTTAGTCTGCTATTCTGAGTGAAGTGGCAAAAGTGGTATAAAGGAATTCCTAGTCATTTCATGTAAAATTAAAAAAAATCATACTTCTAGAAAATTTCACATGCTACCTGGAGCCATTCTGTCAGAACTGTAAAATAAATCTGGAACAGACAAACTGGTAATGCTTTTTATTTTCACTGTGGGTTTTTTTACTACTGAAAACTTAGTTCTACAAAAGTGCTTACAAAGAAGGTGCAAAGTCACACAAAATTGGATTTTGTCCCCTTTTCAGAGCTGTTAGTGATGTTTTCTGCCTTTTCTCAAGCTTGTTGAGGGCCAAAGAGCTGCTTTTATCCCTTTCCTTCATTCTGGGGCTCTACCACAGGTGAAAACAGCTCTCCTCACTTCAAATAACTCTGAGAAGACGATGCTCTTCTTTAATTATTTTCATCAAAAATCATGAGAAGGATCTCCAAAATTCGTTCCTGTGATAAAACTTGCTTTTAAAACAGCTATTCATACAATTAGGACTGCTTTCTCTGTTCCACGCAGGGCAAGGGAGTAGCCAGCAGTCCTAAATTTAATTTATGTGTCCAAATGCAATTGAAACTGTGTAGCAAGTTATGCTAAATTCCCACAAGTGCTTTTGAAAGCCCTTCACAGAGTTCAGAGAGTGAAAAAATCAGGTTTTGTAGAGAAACTCTGTTTTCTGCAGGAATTTTAGGGTGTTTTTAATGGTCTGTGAAATAACAAACTAAAATGAATACTCTGAAGTTATGAATAAGTATATAGTGTTATCTTTTTCTTATTTGTGAGTGTCCAAAGACTGACAAGATAAAATAGCTTATTAGCAGTTACCTAACTCTATGTCCTTTTAGTTAAAATTTACAAAGTCAGCACTACTGCAAAGTGCTGATCAGCAAAGCCACACAATGCCCAGAAATCTTTTGGCGTGGGGAAAAAAATCTCAGTATTATTGCTGTATGTAAGTGAAAAGTCTGGATAATAGCGACACCAATGTTCCCTTAACTACAGTGAAAAAGATTAGCAGTACATCTGAAAGTGACAAAGATGAACAAAGTCTGTTTCTCTGGTATCCTACTGTTGTTGATTTCATGTAGAGCAGGGTGAAGGACAGCTGAACATAAGCAATGGATCTCCAGAAAGTGTTCAGAGGAGCCAGGCACGTAGGCAACAGCTGACACATAAGTAGAAGGAATGGGAGATCATCAGGCACTGGGAATTGATGGTGGAGTCATCAGTACCTCTGAGGCATCCTAACGTGGTCTCTTACTATTCTCACATCCCTTCAGTTTGGCTGCATTTGTATCACACTCCTATGCAAACCTTTCTTTATTTGAAGAAGCTGTTACCTCTGGCTCCTGGTACTCCTTGATCTCCTGGTGCACCTTTCAACCCTGGGAAGCCGGGGAGGCCAACATCCCCTCGGGAACCTGCTGCTGCTCCAAACACGTCACCAGGAAGGCCCTTCGGTCCTGGTGCTCCTGGAGCTCCGGATTTTCCTGTAAGGCCTGGGTGTCCCTGCAGTCCAGGTAGACCATTTGGGCCTCTATCTCCTCTGGGTCCAGTAAAACCTATAAATAAACAGGGAGTAGGCATCACAGAGTTCTCTACAAATGTTGGAGTTCGAATCCCAGATATACCAATGTGATGTCCCCATTAACACAAATGACAAGGTAAAGGCTTCTTGTGGATTGGAAAACTGGAGCTGGACTGAAAGTTAAGACCAAGCATTGGTGAAAGATAGCACGGAAAACTGCAGAGAATCGCTCCCTGTGGCCTGGGAGCCATATGGGAGCCCTAATTTAGCAATTAGGGCACTCTGTAGAGCTTACTAGGGGAGATAGAGGTTCATAGTCCTGCCCTGTGCTGCAGAGAGCCATGTTTTATGATGCATCTCTTGCCTGCTGGCCTGATGCATCTCATGCCTCAGTTCTTTTGCTTTCTCTGTTGCTACTACAGATGCTGTAGATGAGTCTAGAGAACACTGTCAGGCCAAGTGCTGCCTGAGGGCAAAGCACAACCTGCCATGGGATTTAGGAAAGTTTGCAGCACTTCAGAATCTGTGATGATTTAGGACTTCGAAATCAGATAACTTAAAAAAATTTCCAGAGAGCTCATAAATTAAGTTGCATCAATGGCCTCTGTAACTGGGTATAAAAACACCGCATTACCCATTTCTCTGACCAAATAAACTTGGTCAATCACAGGGAACTGGTAATTTCTGGAGGTAATTCCTGTAATTCTTGCTGGACTGACTTGATTTGTGAACATACACACCCACTGCAGCTTATATGTGCATGCCACTGCATGGATCACATGTGTGGTGGCACATGCATAGGCTCATTTATGCTAATGTTGAAAAGAATTGAATGGAAGCACTAATACTATTATTTTTTTCCTTTTTGCATCATGATTTTGAGTATGATGCACTTGGAATCTAAAAGATCATGTTATTGAATTTATTTATGTGAATTTAATGAATTGTTACCATCACATTTATACTTTTGAACAATAAAGCAAGAAATACTTCTGGACTTGAAAAGTAATATTTTTGTCTAATGGCTTATTGATTCAATGTAGAAGGGAAGATAAGTTAAAATGTACCTGGAATCAGGTGTTTGTGTTTAAGTGACTGCAGTAAAAGGTCAAAAGTATATAAAGAATGACTAATTATTTCAAGATACCTGGAGGACCTGGGAATCCTTCCCGGCCTGGATCACCTCGTGTACCATTTAGCCCTGGGTAACCCATTGGACCTGGATCACCTGGGAATCCTCTTGCACCTTTTGCACCTAAATTATATAAAAGAAAGTAGGAAAGTGTGATCTGAACAAACAAAACAGAAATGTGCATATAATGTAAAAAAGGTAGTAGTAAATATCATCATCATGTGTTTCTGGATGCAAAGATGAAAGGTTAAAAAAAAGAAATTAATGGGGCTATACAGCAGCTCTTTAGAAGTATTCAAGACCCCAAAACATGGACCAAAAAATCTAGGTTAAATGCTTTTACAAACATGGATTAACCTGACTTAAAGACTAATGACATGGAGATACTAGGGTAAAGATAATTAGTTTCACAGACTTTTGGAGCTTTTCAATATTTTGTAAATTAAGGCTTTTAGATTAAGGTCAAAAGGCAATGTCAAAAAAGAATGTTCACAGAAATGGGTACAGATGAGATGCTGTAGGAGGAAAAAAAATTCCTTTGCCTGCTAAACTGATCACAGAGCAAGAGCAGACTGGTTTAGATAACCAAGAAGCAGAAGTGTAAGGCTAAAGGTTCGATCTAATAATCCCTCAAAATGAATACAAATTAACTAGCCTACTTACTACATTTGTAACATTAAAGTTCTAGAGATTCCTTAGTAAAAGAAATTATGTGCCCTGAAAAAAAAGGATGTACCAGTTCTTCTGGCGCTGACCTCTTGTTCATACTGATTTTTCTCCTGACAGCTAAAATGATACTTTGCTTCCTTGTGATACAGTATTTGACATTTCAGTAAGGGCAAATATTAATGGTTTTTAACATCTCAAAACCTGCAAGCATTTGTAGGATTCCATTGTTAATGGTACAAAAATTATATATTTTTTCCATGCAACAGTTTTATTACATGAGTCCCATTAATTCACTGTACTACTAGATCAAGATTTTTTGGTAAAGTTCTTTGAAATAACTCCTGTAAAATGCTTTGTTCCCCTACCCTCCCCAGCACTTTGAACATTTTAAATACTCAGCTCAGACTTGAAGGTCAACAACATGCTTTAACATTTAAAATGTTGTTGCTTAGCATCACCATGAATTGCAACTTACTTATTCATTACTGAAAGCAAGATTCTCTCCACCCCTAACTATGATAAACCAAGGAAAATATCACTTGGATTTTAATACTTTTTTCCACTTTCATTTTCTGAAATTTATGTTATTTAACCACGATTATTTGTAGTTTTAACTATCATTTGTGAAGGGGAGAAAGAAACATTTAAAAAGATGAGAAATGAGAGGCACATAACCAGCTAATCCAGTGTGCATAATATTTCACATTGCTGTACAGGACTCTTCAGTGCTACACAGGACTATTTTTCTCTCCCCTATATGAAAAGTAACTTCTCAGAAAGAAATCAAAAGGAAAATCTTAGGCTTTCAGGTCTCAATGAAAAACTCCAATGTGCCTCTTACCCAAATGGCATCTTGGTCTTGTTTCCCATCTGCAATAACTGACTTTCATTAATTCTGTTCAGTACTGCTCTAATTAAAAAGCCATGTGAGAGAAAGAATGTGCAGAGGGAGAATACAACCACTGCTTACCACACCTTTTAGTAAGTCATTATGTGATGTTAGCTGGTAATAACTTGTTGTGCCAAACAACAGCACGAAAAAGTTTGTATTTTGGCCAATGTAATGTTTGGTTTGCGAATGTTTTAGCTGTTTGAGACAGAAAGCAGCATAAAAATTTTATTCAACAGCAATTTTGTAGCTCTTGAGACTCCTGAATATCCAAGATGTAACTCAGTGTGGTCTGCGTGTGTTGCCAGGAATTTCAGAGGAACACAAGGACATGAGGGTGGCAGACTATAAAGACAACTCCTTGCTTGATACACTGTGTGCCGTTAGCACCTGAGGGACTTGATTGTTGTCTTGGGTTTTGGAACCAAAAATATGTATTCTATTTGCATCTGCTGAAAGCAGTTGGGGAAATGNTGTCTTTTTGTAGTACTACATTTGTATTTTTAATATTCCCAGTAAAAGAATATTCCTATTTCAAATCTTTGCCTGAAAGTCCTTAATTGCAAAATTATACTAATTTGGGGAGGGGTGGGTGGGTGTTTACATTCTCCATTCCAAGGAAACTCCAGCTTTCCCTAGTGGATAGCTGTTCTCTAAACCAAGACAATTGTCTATAGAGGAGCTCCATGCTGGCTGAACAGAAGGTGGGAAATATTGAGGACAAACCACATCACTCTAAGCAGACAGTGAAATGGTGTAAAGGAAGTGTCGGTGCTTTTGTGTGGATCTGGTGAATATGGGTAGGAATGATGCTCCATACAACTCAATTGACACAACCATGGCAAAAAGAAAGTGTGTCCTTTTCCTCCCAGGCCTCTGGTTCCAGAACCGCCTCAGACTGAAAGGCAGCAAAGAACAGAGTTCTGCACTGGACTCTGCAAGGGGCCCTTCCCAGGTGTTGGAGAGAGAGGATTGAAAAACTAGTCTTAAAAAACCCCCAAGTCTTAAAATTGCTAAAGCATGCAAGCTAAAAAAGGCAGAGAAAGATCTGTTAAAGAGCTAACCAAAAATACAAAATGTAAAACACATGAAAACAGCATCACTTGTTTTACAGCAGTGTTACATCTGGGAGTTAAATCTGACCGTACTAACTGAAAGAAAAACCTTCAAGCTCATATAAATGAAAGAATAAAGAAATAATCGTATCCAGAAAAAAGCTACTAATATTGCAAAGAAAACAAGAAGCATTGGTCCTAGCAACAAGCTTAGGAATAAGGAAACACAGGTGATCTTTCACCAGAGATAAAATTTTCTCTTTTAAAATCCATTTGCCCGTGATAAATCAATTAATCAATCCATGTGTGCCATAATAAACCTTGTGCTGAAAAAAAAAGGAGCTTGACTTTAAAATTTTTACTCCAGAGCCCTAAACTCGGCTAAAGCACAGGGGCACAGAAACAGATGCGTCAAGAATTTTACATTTCCCAAAATCTGAAGGACCCAGCTATGGTTCTTGTCAGTGTCTTTGCAGCTAGTGATGAGAAGGATTTATTGAAAAACAGTTTTATTGCTGAGGTTGGGAGTGTGTAAGTTTATAGGAACTATTGGTGCTGGTCAGACATTCCCTCTTCAAGGTCAGTCATTAATTATGACCACTTTGTCATTAATTATGACCACAGTCATTAATTATGACCCATTAATTATGGGCACACTTTGCCCATGTGTCTCAGTTCCATCTCACAGTCCCTCAGGCTCTTCCTCTTGGAAGGAGGTGGGGAACCCTCAGTGCTGGGGAGGCCCAGGATGACCAGATGGCTCCTCTGGGCAGGGGTGATCTGCTCTGCAAGGAAGGTGTGTGTGGCTACAGAAGAAGAGCCGTGTTGTGCCAGCCAGCCTGGCCCACCACACTGAGCAGCACCACAGACTTCAGGCTCACACCTGCTGAAGGCACTCTGTACATCACATGAGGAGGAACAGTGAGAAGGGTCTGTCACAGTCCTCCGTGGAAGCCTTTTATCACCCTGCCCTCAGAGGACAGGATTTGCCTTGTGAGGTGTGCAGTCAGCTCTGAGAGACCTCAGCACACACTCTGTACCACTAAACTGTATACTGTGTACTCTTGCACGTGGAGAATAGCAAATGGGCTGTCCTTTCTGCCTTCTGTTTCCTGGCTGACACTCATTAGCAAAGGCAGGCTTAGTTCAGGAATGGTGAAGTCACCTGTGCTGCACACTGCTTAAATCTCTCTGGCAAGGTCAGGTTAATGCTGTGTTCCAAACTAATTTTTAAAACTTGCTGTCTGGTAAGGCTCAGTTATAACTGATATGGCAAGATACCTTTCAAATGTAATGTATGTGGGAAACACAATATGGGTAAAGGCAAAACATTACCTGTGGCCCCTGGCACTCCTGGTTTTCCTTGGGATCCCTTTGGTGGCCTTACACAGCCTGCACCTGCAAACAAAAAAACAAGTTAGTCACACTATAGGTGCTCCTATGCTGCCTCTCCATGTCTCCGGGCCTGCAGCTGAGACAATTTCACTAAAATAGGTAAAGGAAATTAACAAGCAAACTCCTAATTTGAACAGAAATTTTATTCATTGAAAAAAAAATTGGCTATGGGTGGCATTTTCAGGGGAGCACTCAAGCTGATCTCCACCCCAAGAGCTGCTCTTCTGATTATTTTTCAGGGGCTATGGTGGCAGGTCGAGTTGGACCAGCATGGAAGGGTTGTCCAGCCTCATGGATGATTGTATTTTTCAGAATAAGAGAGATGCTTTGTTTCCCTGTGGGTGATTTATACCCATGAAGCAATCAAGCCAATTTTTGTAAAAATCTAAGGGTTTTTTTTCTTATACGTCACATTGCACTGAGAATCTTCACTCAAAGTTCTTTAAAAAAAGCTGCTAAAATTTTCCTGGGCACCTAATTTCTGGTACTGTTTTTATAGAGTGCACAGTAATCATACAATAAACACTCAGAGTGATGAAATAAAGAATCTCTGAATTGTAGAGCTAAAAGTGCAATAATTTTAGAAAATGTTCTATTTGATTAATTTAGTTTAGAGCTACATAGAGTATATGCATAGTTATTTGTGACCTAAAGTTCCAATAGTTTACAACCAAGAGCATCCAAAGCAGTCATCAGAAAGAAAGTATTGACGATAAAAGCAGCATAATACTACAAAGATATTCAAGCCATTTGTATGTACAGTACCTGACCATATTGGCTCAGTTGCATCTCCTCTAGGAAAGTCTTCAGTGACCTGCCCACAGTCTGTGAGCAAAGAATTAGAAAACACAGTTATTATCTAAAAGAGAAAAATTGCAAAAAAGACAAAAATGTTCTCAAATCTAACCAAAATGCCTATAAAACAAGCAGATAATATATTCTCTTATGTATTATGCACACATACTACACAAATTATTTGCTGTAACACACTGAACCTCTATCCACACATTGATTAGATCCAGGCTTAAAACCTGTCCTGTCCAAGTTCGGAGGCTGTCCCATGTACTGTGTAAGATTGACATGTGCTTGCTTCAGCTTGAATATTCAGCCAGGTTTCACCAAGTGGAGGAATAAAACACTGAGCCTGGGCTCTGAATGTAGTCCTGTCATTGCTGTGCTTTGGAAGGGACTTGAAAAGCTGCAGAAATGCTATGAGGAGCCCTGAAGGGTGGAAACATGATTTTCTCTGGTCAGTTAAAGGATTATGTTGGATGGGAAAAAGCAGAGAAAACCACCTGTGGGATTTCCAATGGCAGGACATTACTCCATTGCCTTCAACTGCTTGAAACCTGAAAAATGTTACTTGCTGGCACTAACACATTAATCCATGCTATTTCAATACCTGACATGAAACTACTGGGATTTCTGAAGTATGTCTTTTTTTAAGGCTTCTGGACAATACCAGCATTTCCTTTTATCCCACATAACCCCCACCAAGCTGTCCCTTTTCAACAGTGTGCTACAGAAATGCTGCACACAACTCAGTGCTGATCTCCCAAGGCTCTGATGTAAGACAGAGTGGTGTCTCTTACCTAGCTGGCCAGGTTCTCCTGGCAGACCAGGCAGACCTGGAGGTCCTGGGTTTCCAGCTTGTCCTTGGTCACCTGGAGGACCCTGGAACCCTTTTGGACCAGGAAATCCTTCACCTGGCAGGCCTGCTTCTCCTGGAAAGCCCTTTGGGCCTAATTCACCTGGATAACCAGGATCACCAGGGAAACCTCTGATAGCATCACCCTGTGGGAAGTGAAGGGAGGTGGTCACTCCTGACTTTGCTGAGAAACAAATGCAACTCAAGCAGTTGAACTACTCTCATGAATAACATCTTGTAGGCAGTAATTTCTCATGTGTTGCATCCCAGCTCTTTAAATCAGCATTGAAAATAAAGCATTTTTGAAATAATCTGACTTTAATGTAGACCACATGGCAGTAAGGGCATGAGAGAAGTGCTCCTTGAGGGAACATTCCCCTGAAAACATTGGCCCATGAAAAGCACTTGGACAATATGAATCAGTGTTCTGGAGGGGCTCCTGGTCCTTCCTGAAAAGCTGTAAGTGGTTTTGGGGAGACCAAATGCATTGTTAGAGATGTTCCATTGTGGCATTTACTTCTGAGAAAAGCTGATATAAAAATGCACCCAAAAGACTTTTTCTCTGTCTGCACTCCTAGTGATATTTCTACACTACTGAATCATTTTACAACATCATTAGAGAACGCTTTTCTATCTTCAGAAGCAATATGAAGTACCATTTTCACTGGTAGGAAAAGTACTGTGGTCTAGAGTGCCTAGTATAGCTCTTGCCCGTCTTCAAGTATGATATATGAGCATCCCAATGGTCCAAAACATAATTTATGATGGGCCACAGGAACTCTTCTTGCAAGGGATTTAATTTTGCCTATAGAAGGAAGTTAGAAAACGAACGAAGACTACATGTCTAATTTCGAGATAACTACATTTAGTTAGGTGAGTTGCTATCAAGCAACATGATAATATAATGTGAATTTTAAGGACATAAAATTCCAGTAAAATTTGCTTTTCTTCAATACAGTTGTACCAAAGCTTTGAAGTTTAGTCACAAAGAATCTCAGACTATATTAGGAATCACTAATAAGCCATATACCACTACTTGTTGTTTAAGTAAAACGGAAATAAAAGTGAAAGATTTTCCTAAAAATCCTCAGAGTAAACCTGATGCTTAATAATTTATCAATAACCAGCAAACCCAGTCTAGCTTTGCATCATTATCTGTGAAAGAAGGAGAGGCTGGTGATCGTACCCCCTCAGAATTAAGTGCATTAGTGACTGGGTGTATTTGCTGTGTTTGTTGCTTACCGGGAGGCCAGGCTGTCCTGGCAAACCATCCAATCCATCTCGGCCTGGGAAACCATCTTCACCTCTGACTCCAGGCAGCCCGGGATCTCCTCGGATTCCTTTGGTGCCTAAAGAAGACCTTCCATTGTGAGACCAATCTTTCATTAACACTATAAATAACAGGAAAATACAGGGGATAAGAATTCTCACTCTACCTTTCGTAGTTATGTGTAAAGAGTCTCCCTTTTCTCCTTTCCGTCCAGGAAATCCAGCTGGACCCGAAAATCCCTGGTGTTACATACATTAAAAAAACCCCAAAACAAACCAGAACTGCTTAAGAAATAAGTATCAAAATTTGCATTTCTACTGGCCTGCTTAAAAAACAACCCTCCTTAAATTTTCCTGCTTTCCTGTTACTTTCTGTGACCAATTTCCTCTTCAGTAATCCTGTTCTTGCACAGAACCTTTATTAATATGTTCTAACTAGAGGTCTCTATGGCATGGTAGAGGAGATTCTGCATGAGGATGGATTGGGAGCCCTGTGGCTTTCTGTGAGCTAGAGTCCTGCAGGTGACTGCGGCTGCAGAACTGCACTGGAGAAAACATGGTGAATTACTCCGTGTTAGCCACCAAAGAAAATGCCCTAAGCAACTCTTTGCCACCTTGGAAAAAAACTTAGGGCTCTACTGACATGTAATTCCTCCTGTGCACCACTCCCAAGGAGAACAAGCCCTCAGCTGGCAGTGGATTGAGATCTACAGCACTGTTCTGGGGCTAAAAAGTAGCACCACTTAAATTTACCAGACAAGAACTTGGGCACAGAGGGATTAAGTGATTAAATCACTTAATCAAATCACAGACCTGTGGGTAGATTTTGGTTAGAAGACAGTGCTGGAGGTCTCAGCCCACTTGGGATAGAGCAGGTTGCTCAGGGTTTTGCCTAGCCATGCACTGAAAATCTCCAAGGGGAAATTTTCTCTCTTGCAAAGACAAACTGTGGTGAAGCTAAAGACCAGTCTCTGGCATTCTTGATTCCTTGGCATAATGCTGGAACCTCTTCCTGAACAGCCCATCTGAAAGTGAAATTTCTGGCTGGTGGCCAAGGGCCTTGCAATCACAGAACCAAATCCATATCCCTGGTAGGTGCCAAAGCCCAGAGTTACAGAGTCATTTACTACTGACTGTTTTATGCCAATGCCAGCTAGCTTTAGTTCTTTATAATTACACTCATGCTCACTAAAGTGTAAGCTGTGCATGTTAGATTTTCCTCAGCCACCTCTTACTGATTTCCAGGGCAGACATTGAATGAAAGGGAGGTACCTAAATTTATTTTATTTTATTTTATTTTTTTTAAATACTCCCATGCCAAACATTATTTAAAATTGTGCCTTTGGCACCACGTATTTTATTGACATTCTGGGTGAAAAGCATGTGTAAAACTGTATCTCAGCTGCAGGTCACCATAACAATACAGGTTTGCACTTCTGTTAGTCGAAAGAGTGAGTTAAGTTTTGATTATAACCATTTTGCTTTACCTGGGACATATTTGAAAACTGTATTTCCACAGGAAAAAAAAACAATCTGTATTCCATGGTAAAGTTGTTTCTTTTGGATATTGGGTTTTTTTCAGATTTTTCAGATTTTTTTTTCTTTTCTTTTTCAAAAGAAATCTCAGGAACTTAAAATAATGCTGAATTACTGCATTAACACTGCACTAATAGCATAATCTTCACATTTCATTCTCAAGATTTAGTTGTTATGTATAATACAATTTAGCACAGAGGTATTTTCAAAATATTTTACATCTGCTTCTGACTTCTTTTTTTCCACAGGAAAAAAAAATCCCTTTTCTTGGGATAAAACTTTATTTTCATTAAACTGACATGGATGTCATCCAGATTAATTGTATTTATCATCCACATATGCATCTTGTTGAACATACTTAAAGAATTACGGAGTGATTTTTGCCCCAGAATAAGGATATGTGAGTTACATTGTTTTACTTTTTGAATTTGCTGTTCTATGTCTGTACATGTTTATACTTCTCTCTGTTCTACAGTAATTTAAATTCTGGGATGAAGAATCTCAAAAGCAAAAAGCCTTGTAGAACTTACAAAGTTTTAACCAAAGTATCAAGATTATACTTTTGGAAATATTTCTGTCAATTTTTTCATGACTTCTAGAAAGCATAGCTTTTCATAAAAGTATTTTGAATTTTTGCAAAAAAATCTACCTTTTCTGCTTATTTTTTTTATACAGCCATAATAAAGTCAAAGTTTAATGTATTATATTTTAATTCTAAAAAAATCTCAAACTTTAGATAGTTGTGAGTGAGCTTGGTTTATTTGATGTCCAGAAGAGCCTAAAGTACTAACTGAAAACATGTTTGCTCTGACATCTTTGGACTTTACAATGGTATGCAGCGATAGGAAAAGAGGAATGGTTTAAAACTGAGAAAGAGTAGGTTTAGATTAGATATTAGGAAGAAATTCTTTACTGTAAGGGTGGTGAGGCACTGGAGCAGGTACATAGACGAGTTGTGGATACCTCATCCTTGGAAGCGTTCAAGGCCAGGTTGGATGGGATTCTGAGCAACCTGGTCTAGTGGAGGGTGTTCCATCCCATGGCAGGGGTTTGGAACTGGCTGATCTTCTAACCCAAAGCACAGCAATTCCTTGATAAGCAACATCAGCTTTTGGATCAGCATTTCAAAGGACTTACTCTAAAATTTTGAGATGTGACAGACTAAAGCCAATTCTGCCTGTGAGGAGGCATCATGCAGTTAGCACACCACATAGTAAAGCACCTCTATGTATCATTAACAAACAAGCTGTTATAAGCAAAGCCCTTTCCTCAGTGTTACTGAATAGTGTATTTTAGAAAGACTACATTGTAAACAAGAACCTTACATATTATCAGTTTAACAAATGCATCCTGTAAGCAACAACCTTAGGTTACTACTGGAGTTGCTTCCCTTCTAGATGGTCAGATCACACTCAGTACTACAGCAGCTTGAAAGGGTTATGCTTTCTTCAGATAGAAGGTGGACTTTGGTTTATGGAGAAATCTTTCACTCTCCCCAGATTTCCTATTTTCATTTCCATCCTAGCAATTTTGGCTTTCAGTATTTTATAGATAACCTCCTGACAGCTACTAAAGTGGGAGGGAGGGAGGGAGGGAGAGGAAGGAAGGAAGGAAGGAAGGAAGGAAG
>VYXD01006588.1:941127-977853 GCA_013397195.1 Hylia prasina
AAGAAAGAAAGAAAGAAAGAAAGAAAGAAAGAAAGAAAGAAAGAAAGAAAGAATACTCTTCACCATGTTGAACAGTTTGAGGCTTTAGATTTTTTTCATAGATAGGCATATAAAACTAAGCAATAAAGAAACAGGTATCTCACTTTTGCTCCAGGATAGCCAGGAAGACCATGTGGTCCTTGATCACCAGGTTCTCCTTTCTGTCCAGGCTGGCCAGGGGTTCCTGGAAAGCCAGGAGGGCCACGGGGGCCAGTAGAGCCCCTTCTGAGTTCCTCACCCAAAAGGCATCTAGTGCAATCCCCTTCTTCACCTAAGGAAAAGATTGGAATGGAAAGAAAACTCTCTCAACAATTTACAGATGTGCAGCTGTATCCATCTTATATAGACTTAAGAATATTTGAGTAGTGTCTCATATACTTGAGAAAACAACTCCTTTTTTTTCTGACAAGGATCCAACATGGAATTTCTTTGTCATGTTAGCCCCAGATCAAATTCATCAGTCCTCATGCATGTCATAGTTCAATAAACCCAGACTGAACACACTGGGGCTTTGTATAATGCATAACAGCAGACCATCTATTAAGTTATCTGTTATAACCTACCTTTAGGTCCTTTTTGTCCTCTTGGCCCAGGGAAACCTTGTATACCAAATCTACCTGGTGCTCCCTCTCGTCCTTTTAATCCAAAGAGAGGACCTAGAAGCATAATTAAATAAAAACATAAATTTATCTACTGTCGATTTACCCTTTTCCTCTTTCATTCCTATTTCTTTGAGCTGCAATGCATTTTCCCCTGTTTCCCCTGATGTCACTTACTGTCTAATCCAGCCTGCTGTGATGTACTCCCTTCTCTCCTCCTCTCTCCACCTTCTGACAGCTTCTCACACTCATTCTCAGTAACTTCCATCTGCTGTGGCAGACAATCCTTGCCATTCTTCGCTCTCTCTAACACTGAATTCCTTCTCTCAGCCCAATCTACTCTGCATTAGCACAAATACCCTGCTCTGGATCACCTCCTGCACATCCTTTTCTCCATTCTTTCGAATGTTGCCAGGACGGTCTAGAAAATCATGCAAACCTTTTCTTCACTGATGAGTGTACACGACTTCTCTGTGTGTCCTCCCCCTCCATTTCCAATTCATTTCATTTCATTTCATTTCATTTCATTTCATTTCATTTCATTTCAATTCAATTCAATTCAACTCAATTTCATTTAATTTCAATTTCATTTTTGTCAATGTCTCACTTTGCCCTGCCAACAGCTGTCTTTAAAATAATCAAAGTTGTTCCCGTGAGTTCTCATCATCTTTTTTTGTGCACTTACCAGGAGCTCCAACAGGACCAGGTGGACCGCGAAGTCCGGGTGAGCCGTCCTTACCAGGAATCCCAGGTGGTCCCGCAAAATAAGCAGGAGATCCTATTTCACCCTTTTCACCTTTTGGTCCCATCTCTCCAGGTAAGCCTGGCTTATCCCCATCCGCTGAAACAGAACCAGGGAAGAAGTTCAAAACAATTTCTTAACAGTGCTGCCCAAAGAGCTGTGACGTAACAGAAGAGAAAGTCCATACAATTGCATCTAACATGCAAGGAAAAATGGACGTATTTAGCATGGAGCAAAAATGGTAACTGCACTTTTCACCTGAGGAAATCAATAGCAGTTACAGAAACAAGGCTCTGTCATCATCTCTATTTCAGTAATTTTACAAGAGTCCCATTGGTCCAAAGGAAAATACTCCTTTCATTCTTTGCCCCCCTCGCAGTTATTACCTACTACTCTGCACTGTGTATCACATGATCAGCATAAAAATCTTCCCCACTGTGACCCTGTATCAGTCAAAACTCCCTATAACGTTAAGCTGTTAGAACACGTATTACTGGGGTATTACCATCAGAAAGTCCAGGAAGACCAGGCAATCCACGATCTCCCTCCTCTCCTGGGTCTCCTGGGAGTCCAGAAACACCTGGGAAACCTGGATCACCTCTTGCACCTGAAAGATCCCCAATTCCACAAAATGTGTTAGTGTGATGCTGCTCTTTGTAAAAAAACCAGATATTAGAATCTTCAAGTGCTTTGGAGTAATAGAGTTTATAATAGTTTCTAAAATGTAGCTTTAGAAATGGACAGACAGGAATGGTGTGGAGCCTCCAGGCACAGGAAGAATGATAGTATCTTGCACTTTTTGCTAATGTGCAGCTAGAGCTACATTGCTCCTGGGAAGCACAGACGAGCAGCTCTCTGAAGAGAACCCCTCTTTTTCTTAGAGGAAGTTTCTACTGTAACAGATGTATGATATGTGAGCTTTCCTTTCCTTTCCTTCCCACTACCAAAAGCATCTGCCTAGGCCCAGCCTGCAGAAAGTATCGTGCTCTTGTTGAAGATCAGTGACAGTAGAGGATGTGGTGTGTTCAGCCCCCTGCCTGCTTCCTGCTCTCTCTACACAGTCCCTCCTGCTTTTAAAAGGTTGGCAGGGTATCCAGGGTGATTTGACCAATGTTTTGGCCCTCTTGCCCCCTTTCTCTGGGAGGAAGGGAACCATTCACTGCTAGTCTCTCTGGCTTTCAACAAGACTAGTAAACTCTGTGGTGTGAGGACAAAGGCCAAAGCAATGGCATGTGATCACTCTTGCTGTTTGCTGGCACCTTCCCTTGAATAGTTTTGGCCTTGGCAAACTGCTATCACCTTTTATGTATTTCTAGTCTAGCCATGCAGAGCCACCACAGCTCTGCAGAACAGCTGACACTGGGTGCTACAAGCTTAGTGAAAAGATCACAGTGGAAATTTGTCAATTTAAAAAAGGGAAAAAAATACTCATATTCCTCAAGGCTTTTTTAATGTATGGGTTTGTTTCCTTTCCTTTTCTTTCTTTCTTTCTGTCTGTCTGTCTGTCTTTCTATTAGATGATAAGAATGCTCTCTGCTGTGCTGCCACTACTGCTCTTTATCCAAAGTCTGAAACAGGACACAGAAGACAGACTCCCATTCTTCCTTTCACTGGACAACAAAGTCACACGCTTTTTTGCTTTTTCCTCTCCACAGGCATGCATGGAAGCCTTTTGTATAGCAATCCAGCCTCGGTGGGAGAGACAAAGAAACCACCTGCCTGCAAAAAGGTGATTAGGGCACTGTCTTGGAAGGCAATTACAGGTTCTGGAACACTTTAGCAAGCACATTTTTTTTAGGAGTTGAATTCTCAGAATACCATGCTTTTGATCTATGCAGAAAGTAGTAAAACAGCTGAGATAAACACTCAAAGCAAAGCAGATGTACCTTTCCTTGGGATGCGGGAAGGAAAATAGGAATCTGGCCCTGGAGCACCCATCTCACCAGGCTCCCCCTGTCAACAGAAGTTGAAGTATCACACCCAAGCACATTATTACAGAGAATTCCTTTTAAAATGGAAGGGTATGCCCATGAAACACAAACCCCCAAACTCTCAAAGGCACTGAGATGACATTTGAGAAACCTCTAAGATGTCAAATTAACAAACTACATACAACAGACACATTGCTACTACATGATGACAGAAAAGGAAAGAAGGCAAAATGACATCTGGCTTATTGCTTCTAGCAAATGAAAGTAAAGTAGTACCTTGCTTCCTCTGGGACCATGGCCACCAGGTGGACCATCAAAACCTGGAAAACCCTGTAATACACATAAAAATGATTGATTTTTCCTTTATCAGAGAGAGACTAAAATTATTTGGTCTGTAGCAATTCCTCTAACACCAGTAAGGTTCCTTGTGGTTTGATGTCCCACCTCTTGGACCAAGCCTAACTCCTGCCAAAGGCCAGAGGGACCTGCTGTGCTGCAGGCTCTGTCACCCCTGGCAGAGGTGCAGATGGAAGGAGCACCTACACTCACACCATTCCATGGGTGTTGCAGGGTGCAGGAGGAGAAAAGGGGATCCCCCCATGCCAGTTGACCCTGAGACACATGGGCCAGGCAGCCAGACCACACCAGCCTGCTGCAAGAAAACTAAACAAGTCAGAATCATTACAAGTAGACATATTTTCACTGGAATGGAAACAGCGAGCAGTGAAATAGCACTGAAGTACACAGGTCCTTATTGCTCTTTTCCAGGTGGCTGAAGACTGTTTGGCTGAAGAAGGGCTGAATAAGAAGGACTCAGAAGCAGCCAGATTTCAGAGATGAGACCATCTCTTCTGGGTGCTCTACTCAGCCCTTCAACAACTTTTGCTCTCTACAGGAAATGTTTATATGCATTCTGGAAAGAGACTGGTGTTAAAAAGGCGTGCTTATAGTAGCAAACAGTGGCTAGATCAACAGCTGATGTCAATTAACACTGTTTTGCTGAAACTAGTATGGTATAATTCACATTTATAATTAGATTATTAGTCAGCTTTTTAAAATCTCAGCGTCTCTTAAGTTTTGCAGTGGGCACAACTCTTACCCAGAACCTGAGTGTTAATAATAAGCTCTGTAAGTCAGTCTTGAAGTAGTTGTGAAGCCCTAAAAGTACCACAGCTCTCAACAAGGTGCCGCAAACCCGATCACGTTTCAGAGACTTTTCCATAATGGCAAGTGTAAATCACTCCAATGGAAAAAGAACCTCCTGATTATCAGGTGTAAAATCTCTTTACACTAGGTGGAGCTGGTGGTCTAAAAGCAAAGCCAGCAGCCTCCTACTTAACTGCAACTTCATCTGTGTGCTAGCAGGACTTCCTCATCCTTCTTTTTTTCTTAAGAATAAAGTCACTCAAAAATCAACAAAAAGGAGGTTGTGAATAGCACATAGAGTGTCCCCTCTCCCACACACATTATACAGTGATAGCCCATACAAATTAATGTACCTTCTGCTAAAATTATTGCCAAGATTCGTCCTGAAAAAGGTGCAGCCACTGCTCTCATCTGACTGGAGCATGAACCCATGTTAAGGTCAACCAGTGGGCTTTAATGGGTTTTGCATCAGCCTCTCCCTGTATGAATTACTAATAGCAATTCCCTTCCACACCACCAGGGCTGAATAGCTGTGCAAATGTTATTTTTCAGGCTTCATGTACTTTCATGTTCCATGTGTTTCATGTTATTATTGTTATGCCTTGGTGGCAGGACAAATCTTTAAACAACTAAAGATGGCAAAGCGTGGAAAAATCGTGCATCCCACAGCTATTTACCTCATGGAAGTGATTTCTAATGCTGACTGAAGAAGCCTTTTTCTGAGACCAAACAGAAAGTCTCTGTCTGGCAGAATGCTATTTTAAATGTTTGGGTGTGTTTCCATGGGAACAGAGATTTAACTGGTATATTTATCAGTTTCCATCTCTTCTCCCTTTGTGATATCCAAGATAACCATACATCTCAACCACATCTACAGAAAGCTATTCAAAAAAAGTTTCTGCTTGCAGCAAGAAAATTACAGAAATCATAATCACAGTAATTAGAACAATGACAGTGACACTTTCCTGTAGTGCTCTCAAAAGATGCTCATGGTTTAAGCAAAACCAGACCTTGATCATAGGGTAATTTTTTTTTCTCACTGATGAGAAAAATAACTGACCCAAAATTAGAATGATGGATGAACCCAGATGATATTTGTTAGACTACAGCTAGTGTAATTGCAGGCAGAGTTTGTCCTCTACAGTTTACTTTTCAGACAGATTGTCTACTTATGTGTTAGAAACAACAGTCTTGTATGAAATACTCACTCTTTCTCCACTGAGTCCTGGAAAACCATTGATGCCAGGCAGTCCCTATGAAGGTACAATAAAATTAACAAAATAAAATGGCATTCTAACATTCTCATGACAAAGAACCATTTTTATTTCTTAGATAAAATAAATCTAACAGCTTGAAACTCTAACAGTCACACTTCAGATATGTTTTCAATTAGATTTTTGTATGGTGCAAACAGTACAAGTCTGAAATCTGATCTGGTATTTTATTTTTTTTCTCTTAATCAATACATTGTAAATTCACCATAAAGATTTTAAAGATGAGTGAGATTTTTTTTTAAAAATGTATTCTGAATACTATTCTCACTGCATTTAAGCACTTCAGAAACACTACCCCAGAACAAGCATTCATAGATGCTACAAGGAAGCATTTAGATTAACTTTTGTTTGACTCCACAAGTAAGTGGAGTCAGACTCATGTTTCTCATGTCAGACCATGTTTTAACCATGGTCTGCAGACAGCTCAGATGGGAGCAGTGAAGTACAGTCTGTGCTGAGGACCAGGACAGCAGCTGTGGTTAGGGAGCACAGCTTCAGGTGAGAGATGCACAAGGCTTTCCCCTGATGGCACAGGCATCCCTTGCCATTCCTTGGCATTCCTGTGAGTCCACAGGCACCCCTGTGAGTCCCGTGGGGGCCTCTTCTCACCGCCATTTCAAAATGGCCTTTTCGCTTTCCTGCTTCAGGCAGTTCTGAGCTACTGATCTGAAGAACTACAATTTCTATGATCTGTTCATCTGTGTTTCATTCCAGAAGGCAAACTCTCAGCTGAGATCCACACATTCAGCTGAGTGAATTCTACCTTTCATAATTGACTCACCCTTTGTCCTGGGTAGCCCATTACCCCTTCTTCACCTTTTTCAGGAGGAAAGAGAAGTACACCCTAGGAAAGATTGCATGTCAGTTCAACATATTTCTTCATTATGTGCAAAAAAATTGCAACACTGTTTTATGGAAGCTAAACAGGAAGAAAGCACCATTGTAACGCAAGGATAATCTAATAATAGCTGCATGTGAAAGAACTGTTGTCCTTAAAATTAGGTGTAACATGCTTGCTTCATTACAATAGCAGGAGCAGGCCATTAGAGAGAGGACAGTGTCTCTCTCCTATCAACTCCTTTATTTCTTCTGCATCTGCAGCTATGAGGAAGAGCCAAAGTCATTATTCAGCTATACAACCAATTAAACAACTCAGCTTTTGCCCAAACTGCAGCTTCAGAGAGCTATTTGGCAAACACAAGGCACGCTGCTATCCATCCTACTATACAAAACAAAAGAAGGGGAGAAACACACATGCTCTTTTGCTACATCAGCATATAAGCTACAGTTTTTTCCTAATGAGTAAAAAAAAATCCTACATGTGTGAAATATGACCAGCAGCTGAAGAACTGGGTAGCAACCACACATGGAGGGCATCAGGGCTCACAATGTGACCTTCTCCCCTAACCTTGTGGAGCTGCTGACCAGGCCATCTGAGAAAATAAAGCTCTGCAAAATGCTCAGTGAGGCATCCCTGCTTGGTAAAAACTGTGTTTTAAACCCCTCTGGGAAGTCAAAAGGAACCACTCAATGGCAAAGCTATTTAGTCAGTCTAGAGGTTGTCTGTGAGTTATAACTAAACCATGTTCAGTCAAGCTGGGTTGACAGCTTTACACAATACAGCAACATATGGGATTACTGCCCACTTACTCAACAGATCTAAAAAACCATGAGATAAAAAGTCTGTATGTGTTGGACAGTAGGCTTAAAAGGATTAAAAATATTCCACATATTCTTATGTAATGAAATATAGTGGAATTTTAAAACATAGATCAGAAGAATAAGTAAAGAGGTTTATTAATAATTAAAACTAAAGTTAAAAATGTGTGAGGGAAAGTCTTATTTCAGTAAAGCAGTAAGACAACAACTGATTGTGCTGTGGAGCTATTACACATCAAGTTATTCAGTTTCTCTGAAGCATTAGAACTGGTGTCTCTGCTTACAACACATCTATATTGCTCCATATCTATATGGCATCACATCAGCAAAGAGCACACAAGTATAAACTCCGATATTATTATTTGACTTTGTTCTTCTCCACATGACTTACTGGAATTCCAGCATCCCCTCTTGGTCCAGGGTCTCCTCTTTCACCCTAACAATAAATAAAAAGTATTCAGATAGGTTTGACGTTCTCATTTACATTTCCATAACTTTTATACAAGACAAAGTGACTGATCAAGAGAAAAAACATTACTCTTGTGCTGTTCTTTATTCATACGCCTCTTGTATAAAATGAATGCTTTCATAAGAAATTTTTGAAGTTGCTTTTTAAAGAAATATTTGATAATTTTTCTGAAAAGGTCTCTAGGAATGTGAATTCCCAGCTCTTTCCAGGCTTATTCATGAGATGCCTGGGTGGTGAGTGTCTAAGTAATGCCTATGAATAAACACACTCTCTCCCATTTTTACCTACTGATTATCTATGAATCATTTGATCAAGAGCTCCTGCTAGGGTAAGACAAATCATAGCCTAAATTCCACTCTCTATATTGATGACATCTGTTGTAGGAACCCTAAAAATCCCCTCAGGGGAACTTCCAGGCTTTATCTTGGGAAGACTTACCATAGAGGTTCCTTGCCTAGGTTGAAAGAGAAGACTTCCTTCATGGTGTCTTGCAGAAGTACTGCCAATCTGCCCTGGATTGGTCACTTAACCCTGCCCTCCACAGCTGTTCATCCCTCATGCCCCTCTATAGGTTGCTGCCCTTTGTGCTGCCCCTGTGCCCTCAGGGCCACTGACCCCTTACTTAGCACACGGTCTGTGTCTTCTGCCCATGATCCCTTTGGCATGCTGGAATAAACCCTGCTGGAACATATCACACAGGAGGCCCTTCCTGTCTCTCCTCTGCTAAGGTATGTGTGTGTGCATGGACTTGAAATGGCTGAGTATTCAAGAGTGTCCTTGAATTGTGACCTGCTCTGAGCAGCTTCTGAATGAGATGCTTTGAGAAGGTGGCAACATTTTACAATCCTGCCACACACAATGCTACAATCTGCATTGAACATAACAGCTCTCCAGGCAAGTAGCTCACATGCAGGTGTCTCTGCTTAGTCATGATAATCTAAGCATGTATGTTATTTAGGGCAGACTGCAGAGTATGAAAGGTGTTTTTAGACCTTCCAGTATCATAGCAATTTACTCACCTTACTGCAGAAATTGTATGAGCCACGTAAACTTTCTAACTTCAAATATGGGACAAAAAATAACTGGTCTGGAGGTTGGTGTCTGATACAGAATACAGACATACAGGGTATGACTGCCTCTGCTCCCAGCAAGAAGCAGCAGTTGAGAATAAACTGCATCTTCCATGTAGGAATTTCTCCAATACGTTTGAATAAGCCTTAGCTCTAAGTATATAAATATCTGCATCACATAGATAAGTTATCAAAACAAACACAGTAATGGTTTCTCAGCAGGCACTTCTGCTTGTAAAATGAGATGTGAGTAATGGCCAGTAGCTGCATGCTTAAAAAGAGCAAGTTTGCCAAAGGCACCTCTAAACTTGAGCAATACTTCCTGAATTATTTTATCCACCATAGTTTCAATAAATACTTTATGATCCAAGTTTGTGAAAGTAGCAGATTTCTCTTTTGATATATTAAAGTCTTTTAAGTTCTGTATGTTAAAGCATGTTTGTACAATATTTTAGTTTAAGTAGTGCAGAGCTCTTCTTGTTTATTTCAGAAAAGTACCCTCTTAGTTACCTTGTGTTTGTCAGAAGGGACACCCATCAATTCTCTTGTAGGAAGCCCAGGTGGACCTGGAGGACCTGGGGGGCCCTGCAGGAAAAACAGGAAGGAACATTTACTTACAGCTCTAATACCTGGTCAAGCTGTTGATCAGCAGAGGCTCTAGGACACTGCAATCAAAGCAGCAGCACAGATTTGCCACTGTTGGGAATATGGTTCTAAACCATATACAACTATACCAAATAAATTTATGGCAAGAAAAATTAATTTTTTGCTGGGTTAACATATAGCAATACTTGCTCTTGCCTTGTGTGTTTCCAGAACAACAGCAAAGATTATTGCATTACATAAAGTGGTCTGGCTTTATAAATTTCAGAAGTGTTACCTCTCTGTCAGTGTAAATGAGAGCACAGAGGGACATAGACATGTAGGGGTTAATTCAGCTATGATGTCCCTTATAGAGATTATAATTACTTTCAGACCTATACTTCATTATTCTCTTGTAATTGTATAATGAAATTGCAAATTAAGAGAGTATTTAAAATATGCTCATTTACAAATAGCAGATAACATCCACCTGCCCTTTAGTAGTGATTTTAATTCATTAATTTTCCTTTACCTGTTCACCTTTTTCTCCATAGAAGCCAAGGCCCCTGTTGCCCTGCAAAAACAATAGGTCAGTGTTTACCAAGTGTACAACTCTAATCTAAAATTCAAATTTAAACATGCTTAAAGGCCTTTTCAGGCTTACAAGTCTGTATGACACCACTGAAGAACTACAATCAAGTAATAGTTTAGGTTTACCATGAAGTATTTTTATAGATTTAGAAGCAATTTTACAGATCTAAACTTTTAGAAAGACAACTCTATTTAAAATCTCATGCTATCTCAAGTTCTTCTTTGAGTCATCCACTGAGTAATGCCATGAAAAGATCAAGCATTTCTTCGGCAAGATTTTTAATAGCCTTGAATGCTAAATAAAAGCACTTAAATTGGCTAGAACAATGAACTCATATTTTTTTCATGGAGATAAAATTGAATATTGTGAAGACTGCAAGGATTTTCTGTTCATGGGAAGCTACTGTGACTAGAGTAGCAAATTTAATCTGGCTCTAGAATTGGTTTAATCTTTTCAGGGTAGGTGATCCCAGTGTAAATTAACAACTCATGGTATGCAGCCAACACGAAGTCTTGTGCTCCACAGTCTTTTGTGCAGTCCATGGTTCTTTCTTTTACTGCCTTCAAGTACGGCTTGGATAAACCTCAGCAACACAAAATCAACATTACAACTCTGACACAAGGACTTACTTGTGGTCCTGGGGGCCCTGGGGGTCCTGGTGGTCCCTGGGGAAGCACAATAGGGGAGAGCAAGTTACTTGTTGCTTTTTAATCAATGCATGCAGGAGGTTAGTTACTCTCTTTCTGAAACCTAAGTATATGTTTAGTAGGGAGTGTATTCCTCAGAAGCCCATGTGCTACTGTTATTATATTATCTGTATTTACTGCTCTGAAAAATACCTAAGTCACACTGTAATCTTTCTGAACAGAATGACAGTCACCCAGCCTAGATCTAATGAAAACCCATTTTTCAAGTAATAAGAACTTGTGCTTTTGGATCCTGTCTAAGCAACATTTTAAGCTCATACCTAAAGTTAAGCACGTCTTTATGTGCCTCACTGGGCTGCAGTTTTGGCACTGTACTGGTGTGTAAGGGGGCTGAACTACCACAGACATCTCAGATTACCTATTTGGGATTGTTCAGAATGAAATCAAAGGAAGAAGGTGGAAAATGAAACTAAACCAGGAACTGTATCTGCCAGAGGCCTACAAGAGGCAGGAAAGCCATTAATTGAAGAGACAACCTCCATTGCTACAGTCAGCTCTGGTAGTTAACAGGCTCCAAAGGGCTCTACACATGAAAAACTCCGTCATATGAGGGAAAGCTGGGCTAAATAAGAAGCATAAGGTGTTCAGCTCATGGTGAATGAGTGACATAGAAAGGAGAGAAGGTTGCAGATGGAACTGTCCACCTACTGAGCCCTGAAGGGGATGTTAGCTGCATAATGCAAAATCAAGCCTAACCTGCAAGGAAAAAATAGTAACATTCAGGTGAGACCTGAACTTTTTAGGCACCTCTGCCTTGCTCTGTACCTTTGTGTGCGCAAACACTAGACTTGTTCCATAAAAAAACCCCTTGAACTACTTTTGATTACTCGAGTAATTTGTGAGCTACTGCCTAATCTACTGGGCAGATGCACTGCACGGGGTGTCCCATATCCTGGAGAGCCTGCAGGGACCTGGGGGAGCCATGCCTGCCTTCCTGCACCACCCAGCACTTAGAGAGGAGCAATGATGCAAACTCAGACCTGTGAAGTGTTTCTGGGTCTCTCTCACACGTGAGTCACAGCTTTAGAGGCAGTAAATAAAACTAGACATATTCTGCTCAAAAGAGATGTTGGCAATTTGGTAACCTGAGGGATGTAGTTGTGGGGCCTCCCCAAGACAGGGGCTCTGAAAATCCTGTGGTTCATAGCACTGCTAATGTCCCAGAAAGAGCACTGGGAACATGAGTCACTGCAGGCTGGGCTCCTGTGTGACACTCATGAACTTCTGTGAGTTTGCTCTGAAGAAAGAATAAGCAAAGGACTGTTTTCCCTTCAGGAGGACCACTGAGAAAGAAAAGGTGCAGTTTACTCCAGGTGATAAAACAGGCCAGTGCAGAAAATGAACTTTGAAAGGCTTAGCATGCTGTGGATTTAGGTGTTTTTTTGTTTTGCTTTGTTGTTGTTTTTGTTTGTTTTTTTGTAATTTAGCCTGGGTTTTTTGGGGGTGCAGGGAGGGGGTGTGTCCCTGAAAACAGCTGTGGAAGCTGTGAGTGAGAAGCCCTGAACTGATTTTTTTTCCCCTCAGATCAGGGATGTAAAGCAGGTCCAAAGTAAATTTTGACAAAACAATGAAAAAAGCAAATGCTACAAAGTTGTGTTACAGGAAAATAAAAGAAGCTTAAAGAAAATTTAATCTATTGAATTTGAGTATCTGCTTCTCACCCATAAAACTATTAACCATGGAAATAAAAAATGTAGAAATTGCATCTGGAGAGAACAGTCTTCTCAAAGAACTATACTGCAACAGCTGTCAACATCAATGCTGTAAATAACAATTTTGGGAAAAAAAATCCCTGAAAAATAGTTTAAAAAGAATATTGAATTCTAAATACCATTCAATCTCCTGTGGGAAGTATAGAGATCTAATATACATATCCTTTAGGAGCAGAAAAGATAACATATTCAAGTAATTTTATTTCTGATAACTCAGTGTAGGGATATATTCCAAGGAGGTTAAAAAAATACAATGTGAATCAAAAGCCTCTGACAGCACAGGGCAAAATCCCCTGCACCCTTTTCTGCAATATTCATTGCTCAGTGTCTCACAGTGCTTTTTAAAAGGTTTTATGTCCATTGACACCTTCTTGCTATTTCTAACCTAGGTTACAATCCAACATGATGGAACTTGCTGAGATAATTTTTCTGTTTGGTTGATTTCCTAGAGAACATAATTTAAATATACTCACTGGTCTTCCTCGCTGTCCTCTTGGGCCGATAGGTCCTTGAATACCCAGTGTACCTGGAGGTCCCTTTAAATAAAAAAACCGCACCAATAAATGTTGTTCTGATATTAGTTACTGTTGACACTTTATCACATCCACTGTAACACTACTTACTGGAAAACCAATGAACCCCGAATCTCCAGGATCTCCCTAAAAAAAAAAAAAAAAGAAAGAAGTAAAAAATGCAATAAATTCTGTATACAAAATTGAATAAAACCTTTTTATTGCTCGATATTTTTTTCTCACTCAACTAATTATAGCATGCAGTGCTACTCCAACCCTTCCATATGAATGTATTCCATAGAGATGTTGAGATAACTGAATGTGGCCACACAGATTTCATACTTTATGGATATGGTTCAGTTGCGTGCAATAGAGTAGCAGGGTACAAAGTTAGCTAGTGAAGGTAGGGATCCAAACTACAAGGCTGAACTATGCAACAGACCACATTGAATTTTTTTGTTGAAAAATCCTATCTAACCAGTGGCTTAATTAGGGCTATAATCTTAGCTGAAATGTCCAAGCTCATTTTTGTGAGTTGCATGGGAATTACTGAATCATTTTGATTCTCTTCTGAGTCACTAAAAGCATTTGGAACATACTGTTTTCAGTGACCACATATTTTAACTTCAGTACATGCTGAAATGTTTTTGGAAATTAGATCCAAAAATGTTCTAGCCCAAAGACCTTTCAACACACATAAATAATGTGTTATTCAGTCCAAACACCTTCAATCATTTTGAGTAGCATCTTAACTACCTAGTTAATTTGGGTTTAGTTAACAGAATAATTTGTGGAACCAAGTACTTTCTGAAATGAATGCAGGTGTCACTATCCATCCTTGGCCACAACATAGCTGAGCATTTCTTAAACATTACTTAATCACTCCTGATTACTAACAGTGCAGATCTGAAGATTTTGTAAAAGGAAAAGAAGTTTCCATTAAAAATACAGGCAACTTACAAATATGTCAAGAGAAATACCTATTTTGGCGCTTACTGCTGGCACAAAATACACACAAACAATGTCAGCAGATCTCTTCTGTGCTGAATATAGCTCAGTTGTAGCTTTTAAATCAGCCACGATTTATACTCTACATTTGTAATCCCTTATCTCTTTATACCTTCAAATTATGCAAGATTGTATGTATATGAGAAAAAGCTGCAAGTGATTACAAAACAGGATTAGACACAGTAAAAACAGCCATTGGAATACTTGGGGTTTACTAAATAACTAAATAAAATATTGAAGGATATTTTACCCTAAGTCAATCAAACACCTGTGTGAAAATTTTACAGGAAAGGTGCTAATAGTGACCAGGATCATTCAATGGAGAAACCTATGGCAAAGAAAGGATTTTGCCATGCATGATACAAAGGTAATCACTGAATAAAGAGGCAAATACTTGACCTACATCATCTCCAGTGCCTTTGCAATCCACCTATAGGCTGACATTCCTTGGGAATAACTGAGTTCAGATTTTTTCCCTTGGACATCACATAAACTTTGGTGCAACCAGAGAAAGCAGAAGCGGCCTTTCAAATCAAAGTGGGCCTGTTGGGATGTGCCCATCACAGTGTAAGAAAAAATTACTCTCCATCATGTGTCTGCAAAACTGTACAGAGCAAGAATAACTGCAGGGAGTCACAGACGTACGTACCCTGTGTCGGCTGATGATCTCCGGCGCTACTATGTACGGCTCTCCCTTCTGGCCCTTGGGCCCTTGGACTCCCTGGAGGTGACCAAGAAAACCAAAGCACAGTGTAAGCTCTCACACCATCCATGTTAACATGTAAACAGCTAAGAGTGAAATGGAAAATATGTGTTGGTGTTTTTGTAAGTGTACGTAAACATACTGCAGTTTAGAGGAAGACTGTGCCTACCTTTAAAAATTTATGGTTTAGGAAAAAAAAAGTGTAAACCCTCACAGAACATAAAAGAATGAATTTCTAAATTTTGGGGAGAAACTCCTCGTTCCCAGGGAGTGATATTATGGGGTAGCACTTCCTAGCTAGAACTGATGCTGCACTTCCCAGGGCTGACATGTGCCCATGTAAATCCAGGAGCCCCACCGCTCGCCTCAGCATGATCCTGTGTATCTCACCATCAGAAGCCAATACTTTGGCCATGTGGCAGGGAAGAAAAACATAGTTTCATCAGCAATTTTGAGTTTAATATTATTTTATTGCTGTTGACTAAAGCTGTACAGGTTTTCCTATAGTAATCTCTCTGCAAGACCTGTGTGACAGGTGTAGGTCTGAGCAGACCTTATGGCCCTGGCTGCAGTGCAGTGACTAAACACAGTGCAGGGTGTCCACACTGGGTCTGCACAAATGCTCTGCTGGCCCAAAAAGCCCCACATTCCCTTCATTAAGAGATGTCCCATTAACCCAAGCCACGTGTGAATGAAACCCACTCCAGCAATGCTCTTAGCTTCAGATACTCACTTACTGCCAGCTACTTACAATGCTACCAGGGAAACCAGAGAGTCCAGGAGTTCCCAAGTCACCAGGGTCACCTGCTGTCCCATTACAGCCATCATGACCTGGTTTCCCCCTTGGTCCTGGCTGGCCTGGATGACCCTGTTGAGGAAAAAAAAAGTGTTTATCTATCCATCTGTTTCTAGTTTTCCTTTTCCTGTAGTCATGAAGTATTTAGACATTCTCACATTAAGCCCAAGGCTTGGATCCATGGGAAACTAGTATTTTCAAAGACAGAAACAGACAGTGCCTTTTTTTAATATAGCTGCAGCTTGAACCAGATGCCCCAGACAGCATGAAAAAATGAGTAGTGAAGGACCTTTCAGAAAGGCTAAGAAAGCTATATTCAATGCAGGCTCTGTTATGCAGAGAACTAAGCCAGATGAGGCTGTTGTGCAGGGATCCACCAAGAACTGGGATTATTAAGCATTTCAGTGCTTCACACTGGAAGAGTGGGAAGAAATATTCCTCACTGAGTTTGAACAGCATCCAAACCAGAAAAAACTCAAAGATGCTGTTGGAGCTAGATTGAGTGTCATGATGAGGCTGTGAATATGGAAGAAAAGAGCAGGGCTCAAAGGTAGTGAGCTGGGGGCACTCCAAGACCTTGATACAGAGCCTCTGTAAAGTTACTCCTCAAGCTCTATTTTCATTGCTGTTCCTACATTCACCTTAACTGCTGTTGGTTCAGGTTTGCACTGAGGCTAATGAGAGGCAAATCTTTGCTTGAGCAGCTCTTTGTTCCAGCGGGCTCAGTCACAAAAAACCAGAAACATAAAACATTTCTCCCATCTCCTTTATCTATAGTGGGAGTTCTGTCTTTGCTTTTGCTCCATTGCTTAGAAAAACCAGAATATCCATGTCCTTACTCAGCTCCACCAAATACTGGCACTCTCTGTCACAGAAGAGACTCAGTCTTGCCATCAATCTCTGTTTGCTCCCAGCCCCACATCCTAGCACTGTGCCACTGTGTTTGTTCAGGCATCTTTCCACCTGCCTTCCCATGGTCAGTGAAAAAAAGGGTTGGAAAATGTAAGGGTGCTTGAAGGGCAGGGGAGCTCGAAGAGAGTACACAACGATAATGTATGTTCAAGTTCTGTCTGAAGGTATTTATCCCTCACAATGCAATATGCAGAGGTCAGGGAGGCAGGGCTGAAAAAGGAAACATGCCCAGGTAAGAGAAGGAGTCCAGCTATAGCAACATTGGGCTTCACAGGGGAGCAATTTACTCTGCTTCCCAGGATGTTACAGCGCTTAGAAAAAAAAATTGGCATGATGCAGTGAGATGAACAAGATCCTTGGCTCAGGAGTGTTAACAGAAATGGCAAATATGGTCTTCTTCTTTTCCTTAAAGAGTGAAAAAGAGGAAGGCAAGGAAGATTGTGAGAGAGAAATCCCTGAAACTTGATAGGAAGCTCTTCTGGAAACAAAAGAGGGTGAAAGCAGAGTGGATGTGGATGCGTGGGCTGCAAAGCGGGGCCCTGGTGTCAGGGAGCACTACAAAGGAAACCCAAGCCTGGGAACTCTGTCCAGGGATTCCAGTGACTCAGATTTCTTTGTTATTTTATGACACAAGATGTAAAGAAGTGTAGGCTGGGAAAATACTGTGCTGTGAACTTTACCCAGTTTTCCTCTTTGAGTGTTTCAGTTTCATAGACCTGGTCAATTTGCTCAAAGTTTTGCACTGTTTAGTGCTCAGTAAGATTTTTAAGGCAATCTCAAGCACGCTATATGAGCTATAGAGTGAATTAACCATAGTTAGTACTCTCAAAATCACTGGTCATTATATGAGCTTTGCAAATTAGAAATAATTAGGAATGACCAACTCGTGTCCTTCATTCACAAGCTTAAAAGTTGTGAAGCACTTATGTCACAGGTCTTTCCTACAAAAGAACATACTTAGCTGGGTAACCTCCAGAGACATAGGAAATTTCTATTGTTTTCTGCCCCTTTTACAAGGGGATTTCTCCACAGGACAAAGCAAATGGGCTTTAATTATCTGAGGGAATGAGAGGGAGCACAGACTCTGCTCTTTTGTTGTGTCTGCAGTTCCACTCACTTCAGCAAATGTCCTTAGCTGAAAAGTGTGTACATGGCTGATGCAGAATTTAACCTAGACATTTTAATTAAAGTACAAAGGCTTTAAGCTAGCCTGCAATATTTGCATTTGGTGATTTCTTAAAGATGAAGCAACCTGCTACTTACAGGAATGCCATCTGCCCCAGGGAATCCAGTGACTCCTCTTTGTCCCTAGAGTGAAACAGCATAATTAAAATGATGTTCTGCTAGCATTTTGCTTATTAGCTAAATAAGCTAATTTTAGTCAAAAGTTACCGCTTCTCCTTTGGGTCCAGTTATTCCTGGGTATCCTCTTTCTCCTTTGTGACCTTTGGGACCTTGCACTCCTGGGATCCCCATCAATCCTGGTGGTCCAGTGAATCCCTGTGCTCCAAGGAGTCCTGGCTGGCCCTGATAAAAACAATAAAACAGCATTTACATAGGAACAGTTGTGATGCATGAAGCTGGATAAGTTATCACTGCTGCAACTGAGTCAATCTCTTGAAGAAAAAATAAACACAGAATTTCTTTCCATCCCAGTAGGCCAGACTCTTTGATAAAAGTCATCTGAAACACCACACAGAGAAACTCCAGCAGCAGTGACTATATTGCATGAGGCCACAAAATTAACACATGGATACTAGCATTCAAGTCAATGTTCACCACTTCTGTATTCATGGCCACTGTAGGAAAAGACTGTTCTCTTTGGAATGAGGTTTCTCAAGAGTGATTCTCCTACAATATAACAAACATATGAAGCTCCAAACAAGTAAAATATGCTTAAATGTGAAATTTGCTTATTGTCATATGTATTACAAGTGGTGTCTGATATTTAACGGCAGGAATTTCTGCCTCTTTAGTGACAATATTTCTATTCAGCAGTGGAGCCTGAAAATGATGGGACACACATGGATCCACACAGGTTGAAGAGTTGCACACAGGGCTCCCTGGTCATTCTCCCTTCCAGCGCTGGTTCGGCTCTTCACGCCACTTCAACCATTGTTTAAAAAATGTTAATCCCTGTTGGCTGACAACATCACAAGGCTCAAAAGGGGAAAAAACAATTTTGAAATGACACAATGGTGGTTTAAGTAATGGATTGTGACAGTATGTCTGAGATCTGTGAACTGAAGTGTTTGAATATTTTTCCAGACGTAACATCACTGAATCACACATGTTTTGCATGTACTCACTGCACTAATGACATTAATAGTACATTGCTGCAATCTTTTCTGGAGAAATATGTTTTAAATGGGGCAAAGCACCATTTACCAAGACATTCAAATTAAGTCAAATCTAATGAAAGTTATTTGTAAAACGCAATTAGACTTTTTTCACAGACCAGGCTGGAACAGCACCCATATCTCACAAATGAGAAGAACTACAGCAAACCACAAACAAACACATATATATTTATATCAAAAAGCTGATTAAAAATACTACCTTTTTTTAGTACAAAATACTTACAGTCTTGCCCACGCCTTCAAAGAAAGAGCTAGAAGGTGAATGCAATTCCTGTGTAAGAGTTCAATTTAATTTAATGCCATTGAGGTGGAAAGAGGGCAGTGTGGGGACTTGAAAAAAAGAAACCTGGATATAGCCTAATTTCTTTGGATCAGAAAATGGTACCAAAGATACTGAACAATGCCTTACTGATATTAGTCAAAATTTATTTTAGTCTTATAGGCCCATTTGTGATACACTTTAAAAACTTTGTCATAGTCAACAATTATCTAAAATAAACATTTATCTGTGCTATAGTTGTCTTCATACCACATACCCCAAACCAATGCTATGACTTAAACACAGCTTATTTGTAGCTTCAAAAACAAATAATTTTCCACACTGCTTCCATGTAAAATGGTTGTCACAACACTTGGGGTAAGTTTCATATTTTAAATCTTATTGTATCACATCATATGAGTCCATATTGAGAAGCTGACACAGCCAAACAAATTACAGAACTGAGTGCAAGTCTTTACTTTTGGAAGAAGACTAGGAATGAGCCAATATGAAGGCTGAATTACACAGAGTTCCTTGGGACAAGCCACCAGGATGGATCTTGTAGAGTATGGATCTTTTGCTCCACTGTTATGACTGATTTGACAAGACTGATGGTTTAGGAGCAGTGCCAAAGGACAACATGAATTTAAATGTTTGAGCTGTCAGTGAAAATTCCCTCTGCTTAGAACCAAACCTGACTTTATGTAGCATCCCTACTTTTAAACCAAGTTTGCTCATGTGGATTATTAGGCACTAAGAGGCCAAAGTCTTTTCAGATTAACAAAGTGAGAAGGAGCAAGGATCACATGAATACATGTAAAATATAAAAGAACTCATGTTAGCAGGAGGTATATGCATCTGAACAAGCAGCTGCCCATTTCCTTATGCCAGGCACCACTGGTTACTACAAAGGCATCTACCTCCACCAGCAATAGTTTTTAGCTTTTTCAAAATGCAGTGAATCTCTATAATTTATTCTGTGGAGGTGCAAATCACAGTAGACAGACTTTCTGAGTTGCCCGACACAAATGAAAAGATGCTGATTAAAAGCACTAGAAAATGACTTAAATCTGAACATTTTTCAGTGTGAGTTCCAAGATCAGGAAAAAGAAAATTTAATGCCACATTTTCTCCACTTTTCTTACCTACTATGCCTCAAAATTTAAGTATATAGGAATTGACAAAATACATATGAGCATGCCCCGTGAAACTGCTTTTTAAGGGAAATAGACATTTCATTCATTAAAGTAATGGAGTCAGTGATTTTTTGGGGGGGGTCCTTTTGGTAGAGCAGCATAAATTCTCATGCAAATATCAATCAAAAGTATTTCAATTTTACAATAAAGCCTTAAAATATTATTCAATGCTTAAAGTAGTTTGTTCTTCGTCATGCACTCAAATCTAGAAAGGAACATTTAAAAAGGTTCCAAAAGAATGGAAACATATCCATTACATCTGCAAAGAACACAGAAAAATCATTCAAATTCATTTGTAGAGATTTGAGTTGGCTCCAGTTGCATTTAATTTCTGAAAATAAATGTTTCAGTTGCTTCTGCAAAGAAAGGGATACATGGGTTCTGTGCCTTAAAAGCACCACTTCATTTCTGGAGCCCCTGAAAGCCAAAATAAATCATTTAAATTCCATAACCCACTCATCCTCCTGAGATAAGCAAACCATCTTTTTAGTGCTTCTCTACCCTCCTTTAGAGGGCAGTTGTCTGGAGGTAGAACACACGAAAAACTTTTCATTGCAGTTTCTGATAAAAGGCTGGTTATGTACAGAATTTTCAAATCTATGCCTGGCTTTCTATAGGGACCATGCAGAGGTCTACAGTTCAAAGGTGGTGTTCCATGGAACATGTTACCTCTCTAACTTCTACATCAGATACCACTCTCCCACTTCCAGTCCCATTTTCCTGTCTGGTGTGGAGGAAGAAATAAACAAGGAATGGAAAACAAGGAAGAGGACTGGGTATCAGCACCCCTTCCCCACACTTTCCTGCTAGTTATCTGGTCATTTGTTTGTTGAGGAATATGGGTTATTTAATATAAGGACAAGAGAATAGATCCTCATGGGACTAGTTTAACACAAGACTAGAGTCAGAGCTAGGGAAATACTTAATATCATGACAATGTTTGTGTAATTCTTCAGCCAATTAGTATCTTGGTTTGTTAACTGAATTAACTTTGTTAACCTTCGTTAACTCAGACATGTCAGCTTTAACTCTGCTTTCTTTATCTTAGATCTTTTGTTGGACAAGCATGTCCCCTTTTCATTAGCAAGTGACCTAAGAACATTCTCTCTTTGGCAAAGGTCACTGAGGAGATTTAAGCAACAACAATCAGTTTGAAAGGTTCAGTCAAACAAAGCATGACTCAATTCTTAGTCCCAAATACCCTTGTGTGACACATGTCATGCATGGTACTACTCTGCCTGTGCTCCTGGAGGTCAGAAATCCTAGAAAATTCTCCAAAGCTGTAAAATTGTGCTTAACTTAAAATTTCCCAGTCTTAGGAAAAAAAAAAACCAACAAAATAACCTAACAATAAAAACTAGAAACAAGCCTAGGCGTACATATAATCCGTGTTATATTTTAGAAAATTCATAAAGTACTTTCTCTTGTACACACTCTGGCCCATAGTGCCCTTCCCATTTCACTAGTGAACTGGTGTGAACTGGACCTCTTCCCTAATCCAGAGCATGGCACCATTACCCCATGCCACCCACCACGGGACTTAGAGGCCAGTGCTAAGAGGCTCACTGAAGTGTGTGTGGAATGCCATGGCCAGCACCTCTGAGACAGAGCATAAAAAGAAAAGGAAAAAGTGGGCTGATGGAATATCTTGAAGATTAACAAGAAGTTCTTTCATTGTTTTTGTACAAAACTTCCACAACTGTTTAGTTGAATTACAAAGCTCCCAATGTCAGGATAGACACCTAAATAGGCAGTCCCTGCTTTGCTCTTCCTGCAACTTCAGCTGACTGGAAGAGGTCTCACAAAATTCTTGTGGCCAGCCCAGATATTGTGCAAAAATTATTTACAGAGAGGAACAAAGGTTGGAAATCAGAAAGCCTGGAGGAAATCTCCCCAGAAAATACTTGCCATGTTATATTTACATCATCACTTGTCCAGTAACATGCATGAAAGAAAATGCTGCCAAGGTTGTGACTGAATTTAATAACTACATTTCGCAATTAAGTACCACGGACATAAGAAGATTCTGATCAGACTTTTAAATTAGTACTCAATGTTCATGTTTTGCAGCTTGAATTTTAATTTCCAGCTCTTTTATGATCAGTCAGATGAAAGAGATGTCATGTTGCAATACTTTCTTCCTTATAATTTACTGTTAAATTTACAGTGTGGAAATGAAATTGACAGAGGAGGGTGTGCTAATTTTGAAAGCAACAAAATGTTTGATGTGCTATACAAAGAGAGATGCAATAAATGACAGTGCCTCCTCCAAAGATTTTAAAACACAGGAATCATGGATTGCTGAGAAATTCACCTTCCAGGATGCAGATACAAATACAGGAGAAAACTGTTGATTTGCAATAAAGAGGAGACAGAATCAGAGTTTCTAGAGAGCTTCCCAGCCATTGAGCCCATTTCTCCATGTTTCATTACAGATTGCCATTTTGCAATTTCTTCTGGTAACATGGAATGTGATGATTCAGTATTCCCCACACGGAAACGAGCCTTGTAGACCATCATTTCTTTTAACAGTGGACAAAAAGAAAGGAGGTTAATTCCCTGACATTTTAAAAAGGTCATTGGTGAAAGGACAAGTTCATTTCCTGCGGGAAGGGGGATCTGACCATGACAGACAAGCTGGAGCTGGGATTTTTTGTAAAAGCTCTTAGTCTGGAACGGTCCCTGCAAGAACAGATGGGGAAAGGACGTGACAGCAAAGACCTCACTGCACTCCTACTCAGTGAGACCAGCAAGTGGAACAGACACCAACCCAACAGGGAATAAAAAATTTATGAGGAAAATGAGCAACTTTTGAGCTGATCAAAATTGCTAACCCAGGAAAAGACATCTACTCAGGCACACAAGAAAGAAATAGAAAAGTTTTTAAATGTAATGCTGGCAAAATGTGGAAAACTGGGTGTAAATGTAGGGAATTTGTGATTCTCTCAGGTGGTTTCAATGGGTGTAGCATGCTAAAGCAATCACTGACCCTAAATAAAAAAAAAATGTATGATCTTAGTGCTCCCAGCCCCCCAAAAATATAAACTACAAGAAAGAATCTCGAGAACCCTGCTGTGGCACACAGAGTCAGACTAGGATGGGCGTATCACCTGGCATTTCTTCTGGAACAGAAACCCAGGAGATTATCTAGGAGTTTATAGATGAAATGTATGTAGGGGAAGGGTTTGCACTTCAGCTCCATGAAGTGCACACTTTGTCAGAAATACTTCACCTATTGGGTTTCACCACTTTGGGCTGAGAGGCAGAAAAAAAGCAGACCACATGGACACTGGCTGCCATGTCATGGTTTGACTCAGCAGCTGCTTCTGGCGGCACTGGGCTGCCCAGTACAGACAGACCTCCAGAGCTCTTCAGACACTGATGGGTACAACACCTACCGCAACACAGAAGAAAACTGAACATTTCTGTACCTTCCATCACTATGTTGTGCATTAGTAGTGTGATGTAATTTGAATGGTTCCATCAACCTGAGCAACTCAAGAGTTTTGTTTAAGCAAGTCTTAAATGTTTTTGTAATTCCACCTAGGAAAAATAGATCAAAACGATCCATGGAAGGGTATGAAATACAAATACACAGGGCGAAACACAAACAACGCTAGCCACTGGAGAAAAAGACCATCTGAGAGAAAAAAATCCTGAAGTTTGTCCAGACTTGGTTGCTAAACATATTAGCATGTTACTTTTATTTTTGTGTCTTCAGGGCTGTAGTAATGACTACTTCCTAAAAGACATGCCTTGCAACAGTGTGCAGTGAGCATTCAGAAGCTCCTCACTAGATGGCACCAGCCATTGCTGCTGCATGAAGTCCCCAGCACCGCAGGTGCAGGATTCCAAACCACAGTACAACCTTCAGGAAATCTGATAAGAAGTTCAGATAGGGTCAAACTGTCCTTGAGAGAGGTCTGAGGCAACAAAAGCAGAAGGTTTCTGCCAAAATGTCTGTAAGTGAGATAGCTGGGGAAGTGCAAATGAAACAGGATTAAATACCTCATGCAACTGAGCAGCATGACTGCCTGAAGATGTTCTGTCATTCAAGCTATATTTTGTGTAGTAGGCAAACTCAGTCTTACAAGAAATTAGAAAAACTTATTATCTTACTTCTTCATTGGATTGCTAAATTTACACTTACGGTCTCAGGCTTGAAAATTTTCAAATTTATCTTCTGAATCTGTAGTTTTAGTGTATGGCTGACATTAACTTCTGCCACCATACTGATATCAAAAGGTGAGTCTCAGTCTGATATTTTGGACATTTGGTAACAACATGGTTAACCAGTGTACCATGGTACCAGGAGGAGATGGGACTTCTGTTGTCTAACTAGAATATTGATAGGCAAATCAAACAAACCTTTCTCTTAAGCATTAAGCTGCAAGATTGTCAATCCTTAAACACAGAGTAGCACTGAAAGAGTTGTCAGGCTTTAACAAAGAAGTACATAACTAATGGTTATTTCTTTTTTTCTCTTTTTCCATTTTGCTGCTGTAGAGGAGGTTATTTAGCTGAGTTTCACGTTCCAGCTCTCATTCTCAGAAAATACTTTCCTTCTCATTTGTTAATAAGCTTTTTTTACTTATAACAAAAATAAACAAAAAAAATTAGTTAAAAATAACTAAAAAATGAGGCTAGTTCAGCCTAGTGGCATGGTAACAATCTGCTGTTCTTTTAACTTCGTTGTCTGGACAAACGACATTTTCTCTCAGGACAGTGGTGACCAAATGACATTAATTCCAGAGAAGTGATTCAGCTTGCAGAAGGGTGGATTTCTTTTTTTTTTTTTTTTTTCATTAAGGAAGGAATACACATTAAATCTTCATAAAAAAAGAACTATGAAAGCATTCCCTTTACCAGAAGCCACATCCCTTTTCTGTACTCAGTAATGAAATAATTTTGTACTGTTTTCTGTTCCCACGGTTTGATCTAATTTGTGATCTTCCAGAAAGCTGCTATGTCACCCAAGAAGATAAAACATGTGCAAAAGTAAATATATGCTGGAATGTAGGTCAAGAACTCAAAAGAACCAGTTAATAGTTTCTTCATGTCACAAAATACACAGGAGTGAATGTCAGAAATGCTTTCTGTGCTTTGCAGTGTTTCTGTAGTAAGAACAATATCAGGATCACAGCAATGGTCTCTCAAAGCAAAGCATCAGAAAGGGCAAGTCTAGATAAAACCACACGAGGATCCCTATACTAAACCTTCAAAAGCTCCCATCAGGTGCAGGTGATATGGCATGATATCCTAATGCACATATTCAAACTAAGTCAAACAAATGCACCTGAATGCGCCCATTTTTCTTAAATGTCTATAAAAGGAGCCTAGGTCTCTAGCTCAAAAGTTGACCTCACATCATTGTTTTCTAAACTGTGCAAGAAGGCAACACCTCAAAAGATCAAGCCTTGAAATTGTGCATTTAGCAGTTAGAATTAGGACTGAAATAAAAATCGTGCTGCATGAAAAAGGGGCTGATAAAGATGCAATAAATTTACTTAATCTGGCAGGCAATAAATGGCAGAAATATTGCTACTGGTACTACAAAACAGTAGGATTTTCTTGGAAGTTAGAAATATTTCAGCATTAAAGAGTAATCAGATGATAATGGCGTGTGCTCAAAAGCATATCCATTTATTCCATGTTAGCCTGAGAGTGGAAGTGCACTTAACAGAGCTACTCACTTTATGTTGGTTAAACTGAGACTACCAAGCTAAGAAAACTATAAAATCATAATAAAACCCTACTTCAGTGACATGTAAATACTGTCCCTTTGACTACCAGCTAAATTCTGTTTTTGAGAAAGAGGTAACTAAAGTTAAATTTGGGATGTCAACTTTGAATGAACTTGTATGAACTTGAATGAGCTAATGATGTCTTACAGAACACTAAAATGACATTGAATTATACTTGTCAAATGTTCATTACTATGTAATTAATTGGAGAAGGTTAGTTTCATAGCCAACCAAAAATTCACCAGGGAGGAAAATCACCTTGCCAAATATGCTCTTATAACCAGACAATTATCAGACTGATGGGTGTGGACAAGGAGCAGGAGGAAGCAGGGAACTCCCAGTTACTCTGTGACATCTGCTGTACCATGCTCATGTAAAGGAGCAGACTTTGGTCATGATGCCTATTAAATGTGTGATTAAACACTTGGAGGACAGCAAATGCCTTATATGTTTTTAGCACAATTAGTATACTTATAGAACAAAATTCTGTTCATTCAACATGGGTTTTCACAGGATCAAAAAGCCAGAAAATTTCCAGGGCACAATAGAATGCAGTGCAATATTCCTACTCTGGTATTATCTGCATCAAAATTATTTTTTAAAAGTTCTTTTCATTCATTCCATTCATTTTATTACCATCATAATATTAAGATCAACCGCTTTCTGGAACTTTTTAAAAGCATACTTCACACATATTGCCAAAGACTTGGATAACACAGTCAGTTGGATAGCTGTGATGCTTGGCTAACTGGGCTTCTCAAGGCAAGACAACAACCAGCACCTGCTGGAGTTAGAACATTCAGTCATAGACACAAGAGCCAATCTGCCAGCCCAATTGCTTTCAAATGGCCTTCAGTGGTGTGTGGGAGTGTTCTCAAGATCCTAAAATGCAGGAAGTTCAGCACAGATGTTTTCTGTCAGTAGGCGTTGGAAGCACCAATAGTAACATCTGTTCACTTTTCATATTTGTGAGAACATTTTTTTTTTTGGTCCAAAAACTGTTCACTGTTGAAATTTCCAAATTGTGCAACTGGCCAAAATGTTAAGCTCATTAGGCTCCATGAGTTTAAGAGTATGTGAAAATTAAAACCCCTGCAGGAGTTCAGCCTATCGTATGCCAATTTTTCTATTCTGTGTTCTTCTGTTTAAACAAAAGCATAACTATTTTTGTGGTGGGAACAGCTATCAAAACTGACTTGATCATGCAAATAGAAGTTTACTACTGGCTGTTTAACTGTAGAAAGAATTTAATTCTCTTACAGAGGCTGTGACTTTTTAGTAATTTGTGTACTGGGATACCCTCTCCACATGGGAGCCCAGAACACATGTTCTAGCAGCATGTACAAGGGACTCAGTACAGACCTTCGCACTCCGGTCATGGGAATTTACAGTTTGGGACAGTCTCCGAGTTCCCAACAAGGCCAGATGATTGGCTCTGAACCACCAGGAAGGATGGCGGGCTTTAAGGCAGATGTGTGCAGCAATATGAAGAGTCATTGTTGATACAGAATCAGAGACATCTTTTTTTTCTCCTAACCCCTCTAGACAGATGAGTCTCAGGAGCAGTGGGGTGCTGTGATATCATCTGAATGGAGTTTGTACAGTTGTTTCCTCCACATGATTTCCCAACCTTGATGGATCAATGCAAAGGCTCTAGAAATTTCAGTAACTGGGACCCTGTTGAAACCTGCTATTGAGTCAGCTTACACTGAAACTATGTCAACCTTTATGTCTTCCAGTGTGGCTTTTTAACACCACAAATACTCTAACACAATTGCTTTGATGGTTGTTAAGCTGGGCCTGCCTCGGGGTTTGTCTCCAGAATCAACAAATAGTCTAAATAATCTGTAACCTACAAAAAGTCTTCAGTTAGTAAACAGAAGTATTGAAAATTATCAGCAGTTTTTTATATCATACAACTATGTTCCCTGCACAAATTAATAACAATTTTTTACAAGTTGGCAGTACTAGATCAAGCTGAATGATCATCTGGGAAAGCTAAATTATTTGGGGAAAGTATTACGGCAACCAATTACTTGGAGAACTCTCTGTGGTTCTGTGAAATCTTTTTTTTCCCCTTTGAAATCAGGAAGAAGGAGAATAAAAATATCTTCCTTTGAATCATGAAGGAAATAGTTCTGTATCATCTACCCCCCCCCAAAAAAAAAAAATGAATGTAACTTGTCATAACAGTCTTGGAGAGGGTCAAGGGTAGACTATAAACTTGAACAGGAAGGTTCTCCAGATCCATTACAAAATATCTAGTTTTTCTGGTAGACTCAGTTTGAGGTAGCACTAATGGAGGCCAAGAGTGCCCACACATTTTCTGCAGATTTCAAAATCTCATCACTCATGGGAAAGGATGTTCTGGAGAACATCAGCATCAGACAGTTTCACAGCTGTTCAATGAGAAAGCCTATTTATTATTTCAAATGTTGATTTCAAAAGCAACTGGATTTTTTTTCACCATTTATGGTAGGCAGTATGTGCTACAGAGTTTCTTCAGCAGAGAATTGGGATAGTAATCAGAGCAAACCATTTTGTTTGATCATAAAATCATAGAATATGGACTGGAAAGGACCTTAAAAATCACCTTGCTCCAACCCTGTTACCAAGGGCAGGAATATCTTCTATACACCAGGCTGCACGAAGTCCCATCCAACCTGAACTTGAAGAATTCCAGGGATGGGACATCTGCCACCTCTCCGCAAGTTGTTCCACTACCTCACCACCCTCACAGTAAAGAATTTCTTCCTAGTATCTAATTTACACTTGCCCTCTTTCAGTTTAAAGCCAATATCACATGCCCTTGTGAAAAGTCCCTTTCCAGCATTTTCGTGAGCATCCTTTAGATACTGGAAGGCTGCTAAAAGGTCTCTGGAGCCTCTTCTCCATGCTTAACAGCCCCAGTTCTCAGCTTGTTCTCATAGGAGAGGTGTTCTGGCCCTCTGATCATCTTTGCAGCCCTCCTCCGGACTTGCTCCAACAGGTCTATGTCCTTCTTATCTTGGGAGCCTCAGAGCTGGACACAGCACTCCAGTGTGGCTCTCAGCAGAGTGGAATGCAGAGGGAGAATTACCTTCCTCAACCTGCTGGTCACAACACCTGGTTTTGATCCAGCACAGGATATGCTGGCTTTCTGGACTGCAAGGATGCTGTTTTGGGTCATGTTGAGCTTCTTGCCCACCAACACCCCCAGGCCGTTCTCAGGGCTGTTCTCCCTCTGGTCATCCCCCAGTCTGTTTTGATTGGGCTACTCCGACCCAGACACAGCACCTTGTACTCGGCTTTGTTGAATTTCATGGGCTTTTCACACTGGATGGCATCCCTCCCCTCCAGCATGCTGGCCCCGCCACACAGCTTGGTGTCATCAGGAAGCCTGATGAGGGTGCACTTAGTCCCACTGTCCGTGCAGATGACAAAGATGTCGAACAGTGTTGATCCCAAGACCAAGCCCTGAGGAATATCACTCATCACTGCTTTCTACTTGGACACTGAGCCATTGACTGCAACTCTATGAGTGTGTCCATCCAGCCAATTCCTTATGCACCAAGTGGTCCACTTGTCAAATCTCTGTCTCTCCTAAAGGATCCTTTACTCCTTTTCATTCTGCAGATGCTCAGGGAGTGAAGGCACTGCTTAATTGCAATGGCAATTTGCTTTTACTTGAAGGACATGCCATTAGTTTGACAGGTCTTGGAGAAAATTTGGGTTGCTCTCTAACTGGTAGCAAATGCAGGTAATGTGGAGGAAAAGCGATGCCTTCCAGACAAGGAGAAACAATAGAGGGAGCCTATCTGTTCTATCAGAACACCAGAGAGACTGCTAAACAATTTGTCCTAACTACTCATCTGGGTCCCATCACTGGGGACTGGTTTTGGGTTTCAGCTTGAGCAAAGCATCCTCAGTATTTCAGATTCTGATTCTAGAGTGTCTCTAAGCTTTGTTAAATTATTGCCTTCTTGGCTAAAACATAGTCTGCCTACAGGATTAGCTGTGTCAAAAGAACCAGTGATGTGCAGTGACGCGCTGTCTTTGTGAACTTATAATGTACTTGAAGAGATGCTTCCCTCAGTCCCATGGGACAGGCTGCATTTATCAACAAGGAAATTGAATTGCTGGTGGTGAAAGGTCAGAATGACACAGTTCACAGGTCAACTATGACCCCAAACTTCTGCTAAGGTGCCTCTCTTGCTTTACCATATCTGCTACAGGCAAGGATGAAAGGAAGCAAGAGATAAATGTGGAGCTTCCCCTCCTTTCCAGAACACTAATTAATACTGGAACTTCTGTACCTGAGCTTTATAGGTCCTGGATCCTCCAGGTCCCTGAGAAGATCTCAGCTACCACACGGAGTGTCAGTCTTCTGTATTTTTGACAGAGAGAGTAACAAATGCATTTTTTTTATGTGGTTCTTTGAATTTTTGACCCTCGCTCCTCCTTTTTTTCATGAAAAAATATGTTCAGCTTTTCTGACTGTTTCTGCATCTGGGAGAACCTAAGGCTTTTATCTAGCTACTGAAAAGAGCCAATGCTAGCTCTCCTGTCCAAGTTAATGCCTATAATTTTTATTGGGGTTTTTTTGTCAAAAGATAAAGAACATTTGCTATATGAAAGCAAGCAAACTCCGAGCATTAGTGTTACGAAGGCTGCAGGGCTTGGTGCAGACTGATGATGTGGATGGCTGAATGAGTCATGATGGCCTGGAGATTGATAACCCCCTAATTACCTGGGCAATAAAAAAGACTAACCAAATATTATCTGCTCTAGCTGACCCTGCTTGAGCATAAGCAGTTGGACTAGATGATCTTAGAGCCCCTTTCCAACCTCAGCTATTCTGTGATTCAGTGAAATATGACAATACTGATGTTCAAAATCCTGTTTAAGACCCCATAATTTAGCTGTTTGCCTATTCTATTGCTTTGATTTTTCCTCTCTGTGATGTCTGTAGGATTTTTCTGTCTGTGTACATATTTATTCTCTTTTGTTTGCTGTCTTCAGATCTCTGTGTATCTAACACAAGCCATAAAGCACTCTAGCTTCTTTAGAACAGATAAGGGGTGGGAGTCACTGACATGAGGTGGAATACTTTCTTACTGTTAAAAACACTGATAATTACTATGAAGTGTTTGGTAAAGTTAGCATTATTGACAAAAGCCAAGATGCAAGTTTATAGCTATCTCCTTGTGGATAACTATAGCTGTGTGTTTGTTGCAGACATACGTATGTATGTGTGAGGTTTCCCATATCTTTACACTTTACATGGGTATTTACAAGAAAAAACAGCCTTCTGGTCCTGCAATGCTTTAAAAACCTCACTAAAAGCCTGCCAGACCTATCACTCCTCCAACTCTACTGATTTATACAGTTCTGAACTAGACTGAAGAAGTTTCTGCTGTTATTTGTTTCCACCACAGGGAGACACCAACAGGCACTCCTAAGGATAAAAACCTACCAACTTTTTTATGAACACAGCCCGATATTTCCATTACATTTTGACACAAAAAAGAGGGTTCACTTAAAAGGAGAGATTTGAAGAAAGAGTCAGAGTAAAAAAAGATGACAGAGCTATTGAGCTTCCTCTGAGTATTTCTGACTTAGAATCATATTACTCTTCCTACTCCCCCTGCCACCTCCAAACAAACAAGAAGTCCACAAAAGATTTTCAACAGATACAGGGAAAAAACCCAAACAAACCCCAAAATTAAATTTGTCTTAATGAGGCTGACTGAATTTTCAGATGGTAAGTTTCCAGTAACAAGGACTGAAAGCAGGATCAATGAAAACTCATTTTTAATTACGCTGGCTGGGGTAATGCAACATTACCTCCATAAATATTAACCCAACTGCAATGAAGAAAATCAGCAATTTGCCTATTTGCATATTCTTTTTTGGTCTTGGTGATTTTATCAATCTAATTTCTATACATATCAGATACCTTTGGAAGATGAAACTAATTCTGACAGAATATGGTTTAGTAACCCCATGGAGATGATGCAGTTCAGGAAGAATTTTAATGAAGCATCATAGAAGAAGAATTTTAATTATTAACTATGATAGATTGTGGACAAAAAAGAAAATGAAATCTATTTCCTCTCAGCATTCAATAAAACTATTTTATTCTGAAGATAAATATGGTTTAATATGATTTTCCAGATAATTCTGATAATTTATAAAGGCCTGACTAGACACTGAGCTGTTAATATCTTAGATTTTGAGTTACCACAGAAATTTAAATAATTTTAATTCTTTTATGCAAAGTAGTGATGAGATTTCTGCAGAAGTTCCTTGATTGAACTTTTCCCGATAAATTCAATTATTAGTATTCAGCAAATCTGACCAAAAAAAAAGAGTGAAATGTACTGTACTTTAAATGTACAGCAGAAACATTAAGGAAAATAGCTGGAAATATATTTCCAGGCATAGCAAAGTATAGGCTTAGATTGCTTTTCAGTTGTTTGACTAAGAAACTTGCTACTTCATTCAATTAGTATCTTAGAGAACTGATGACCTTGTTACCCAATTGAATGTTTAATCCTTGACAGCAGGAATTAGCAATGACTTGAGGAAACAGCTAAACAACAGGGCACAATATTCTCCATCACACCGAGAGCACTGCTGCCCCAAAATTTCCTTCAGCTATAAGATACAGCTATTAATTGGTGTGTTCTTAAGGAGTACATCTTTCAACTTAGAAAGATTAATGACGCTACCCTGACAATATGCAGGGGGTTCACTTGCTTCACTATAGATGAACAAATTAGTAGTATTAAGAAACCAGAAGTCTTAGGAAAAAAGACCCAACAGGCTCAGGCAAGAGATTTATTTTTACCTTAATGTTTGCCTGATATTCAAGAGTGGTTGTAGGATAAGCGTGCAAAACTGAGCCTTCTAATTCCTCAGTAAATGTGTGCAGATACTGATGAGGGCTTGAGCTGGGTCTGTTCTGACCTAAAGTGGCGTCACTCCCATGTGCCAAACTGAAGATGGGAAGCACCTATGGATGAGAACACTGGTCTCCAGTCAATGCCCAGCACCTCCTCACACTCACCTCTCTGAAGCCCACAGTGAGTTCCCTTCCACCTTTTTGCAGAAACACACGTGGGTGTCACAATTCCTATCACACCTGAATGGTGCCACAGGTCTCAGAAAAGCCTTTCAGAATTGAGGTGAATTTTGGCCAGTTTAATATTTGCTAACGCTTAGGCTGCTTCAGAAGCAGCAATCCTTCACCACAGAGATAAACAGAGACTTGGAAAAACATTTCAGAAGACAGTTTTTGTGCAGCTGTTAACAACTTCAGAGAAGAAATGCAGAAGATATGTGTTGGGATAAAACACACAGTGACAAAAATGTAAACACAAAAAGCCAGGCTGTGACCTAATTTAAGCCTTGTTCAGTCACAGGCTAGCTAAAGCATGCCTCTACGCTCATAATTTAAAAAAATCTTGAAATTTAAAGCAACTGAAACCACACAACAGTGGGACTTCTTGCACTGTTCCAAAGATGTGTAGTGAAAAAAAAAAAATCAGTTAAATATCTGAGATTAAATAGAAAGTATCCAAGAATCCATTAAAAATGCTTTTACATTATTAATCACTTCTTTTCCTAAAGCTAATGGAGCATGTATGTTTCAGTAAAAATACATGTATACATTCCAGATTAAAAAAAGCTGATGACACAATTGATCTTAAATTTTGGGAAATTAATTAAAAACACTGTTGAAAAGTTTACATTCTATGTGTAATCAATGCACCTTGTAGCACATCAGGCACGTAAAATGGCAGAGATTGAAGCACAATGCTCTAGGCAAACACAACTATCAAAGGGCACCTTGCAGGCCCTTTTGAATGAGCACAAGAAAAAAAAAAATCTGAGAATTAATCCAGTATGACCTCACAGCAAAGCTGGCTATCAGCAGCTGACAGTCTGTGGGTACACAAGAAGCTACTGACTGGAGTAAGAGAGACTTGATAAATTGGCATTTTGTGACCTTCAGGATGTGGCCCAAAACATGCTTGTCTTTTCAGGAAACTGATACTGCATTAGATGGGATTACACGATATGATTGTCAAAGTCTCAGTGTCAGCTGCCTGCAACCACACCTACTTATGTTTTTGCATGCAGTGGTTGAGTGGCGTGAGAGGGGCATGGGAAAATCTGCGAAGCAATTTCAAGTACCTCGTTTTACATGCTTCCATGTATCCTTAGGAGACTTAAATGGTATAACACTGAATAATTATTTGTAATAAAGTTGGGCAATAAGCACTTCCAAGTATTGTACTTAGATATCCTTTTCTCCAAAGCTTAACTTTTGTCTTGCAGAGACTCTTGCACCACTGCTATTCCTGATACACCTCAGCATGTGGAGAAGCCACCAACAGGAATTCCTTGTGGGGCTGCTGCCTGAGAAGTCGGGGAGCCACTAATTACACTTCACTGCCCTGCTGCTTCAGCTTAAAAAAAAGCAAAGTATGAGTTACTTCTGGTAACTAAGGCCATGCTAATTTCTTGGCTTGAGCTCATCAGTTACTTTTTGGGAGAGATGTGTGTTGTACACAATGGCTGCTCTCTTCACTGTCCTTCCTAAGGACCACAGGAATCCAATGGGATGGTTAAACTGCAAAAATGAAATCAGTGATTTCTGGGGTGCCTATTTTTATGGGTCTGCTCAGATGAACTAGTCCCAAACTGTCAGTTGCTTCTCACAGCATCTGCCAGAAAAGTTTGTTCAGTTTTCTTTGGGAAGCAGAAACAAGGCATACAACACAGCCACCTCTGTGGCACTTTCTTCTGAGTGGATTTCCTTTTGCAGGGTGGAGGCAAGGGGCAAACATAGGAAATCTTCCTTGTTGGAGGGCTGCTGATCTGCCTTGCCTAAGGGAGTCTTTGGTGACACTCTGGACTATCAGCTCTTCCTTCCATTGATCATCGTGTGGACTGAGAGAAATGGGGCAGCACCCAGCACTCATATCCCTTGTTCTGGTCAGCGCTGTCCATCTTCCCCAAGAAAAGATCACACCCTACCTCCATGCCATTGATCTCCAATAGGCTCTACAAATGTAAAAAATGAACAGCTCATGCACAGGACTTGTGTTTCTTTATAAAGCTATGTAAAATTCACACAATTGGAGAGATTCATTTTAATCCTCTGCATGAAGGCTACAAAACTAAAAATGAGCATAAATACTACAAAAAATTCATGTCCCAAGGATACTTGCTATGACAAACATGAAATACACAGCTCCTTGTATAAGTTCTCCTACACCATTCCAGTCTATTCCCTCCTCATTATATCCAGAGAAAGACTATTCATTCATGATAAGCTAGTTGATTAGTTCAGATAATTTTCCGTTGTTGTTCCATGCAAGCTGCAGTCACAGCAGACTTGAGTCACTCTCATGATTTTGTTCCAAATTCTTCAGTGTTGCCCAGTGCCTAAACCCATCAAAATAATTATGATAATGTTTGCATTTGGTGTTATTAGTTAAATATTGAAGCTATAGCTGGAGAAACAAGGATTAGAAGCTTTGCTAGTAATTATAATCAGATGCCTGTAATAATCCTTGTGGTTTTGCCTGCTTGTTCAGTTGTTGCTCACATAGACTATCCACAACATGAGTGGGAAATTCCTGTGAGAAAAGATTCTGGAAATGAGGTCCAAATGGTGCACTTCATTGGTTTGAATGAAGAAAATGAGCTTTTTTGGGTCAGTCTACTTTGTTTAAGGCATTGCAGAATAAATTGAATATAGCCCAATAAATGACATATCTTTTATCACTGGAATGTATTCACTTCTGCATTATTTTTATAATTTAAAAAAACTCTGCTTAGAAAGGACTCACTGGAAACCAGTACACACATAGTTGATATTTTTATCTACATTTTATTAGTAAACAAATTTCTGACACATCGGTAAGTAAATAGACTGTAAAACATATCTCTACACAAATATCAATGTAGATAGATAAACAGTCTTGAGAGAGGAGGTTTCAAAAACAAATATCTTAAGCTTCATGTAATATTAAAAAGAATACAGAGTGCTTTCCACAGCACTACTTGGAACAAAACGTTATGCCCATGGATGGTAAAGCAATGAATAAGCTGCAAAGAATAAGTCCTGGTCATGAAGCACTGTTTGATGGCTGAACATGAATGCCAAAAAATCTGTACAATTAAGTGTACAATTAAGTGTACAATTAAGTGCTCCTAGTCCTACAGATCCCAAGTAGGCTGTATAAGAGATTATCACTCTGCTTGCTGTGGAAAACCAAAGTGAAACACAAGCTTGACCACTGCATACTTGCAGTTTTGCTAGCTCTTAAGGGCTAAACAAAGCTGGGAACATGAAGCCACAGAAGCCACCCATCCTAAGGGCAGTCTGAAGATGTCTTCGCACTGGACTTAAAACAGCTTTAAAACCAGAGTTGTGTAGGATTATTTTGCTGGATGAAAAGAGCAATATATCAGAAAACCTTCTTCACGTGGATTGATTTAATAGATAGTGAGGAGGAAAAATGGGACAGAATTCCTAATTACAAAATAAGGGTTTTAGTCAAAATGAGATAAGGTGCCAACTCTTGAACTAGTGAGTGAGTACAGCCCTTGCAGGACAGATGGTAAGCTCAGGTTTGAGCCTAGAGCACAGGTGCATTGCCATGTCTGTATTTCTTTCCTAAAACTGTTTTTTCATCTCAGTCTTAAAAAAAAAAAA
>VYXD01006588.1:977904-1047547 GCA_013397195.1 Hylia prasina
AAAGTTTTGCCTTATTTAGGAATAAAATACCACAAGTCTTGAAAATATTTCAGGTCAGCAAGACTGGCCCTGTTAACATTTGTTCTGCTGTACACTACTCAAGAGCAGCCTCCTTGCTTTTATGCTGGAGGACAGCATGTTTGGATCTTGCTGTCTCCTGCTTTTTGCATCTGCTATGCTGTGAATGGAGTCAATGTCACCATGCTGGCTCTGCTGGCTGTATTCCAGCCTAAGATTTCCTCATGCTGGAGGGAATTGTTTCAGCTGCTTTTACAGACCAACTTTAATTCCCCTTTGCTCTGCCACAGTTTAGAAAAAGGGCATTGTGTAGAAATTTAATCTTCCTTTTTTTTTTTTTGTCTTCTTCCCAACAGTGTAAATTCTTACTAATATGGCTTTGACAGCCAAAGTAAAGGAGGCAGCAGCTTGTGCACTCATCTTAAACCAGGCTTTTATTGCAATTTATTTCTCCTAATCTTCATGTGAACTGAAATGTAACTGTACATACTGCACATCAAAACTCAGATCCACATATATTTCTTTCTGAAAGATTTATAAATTGGAAAGGGTATTCAAACGATAAAACAGCCTGAATATAGTGCTGAAATAGGACATTCATTGGCTTTCAGCAGTGGACACAGAAAATGTTCCTACTGCAAAGAGAAATTGATGCTGAAAGTCTGCTAGAATAAGGTTCCCTCTGGGTCGACTTTGGCCATTTACATTTTCTTTATGTTAAAAGCTATAATTCATAGATTTCTATGCCTCTCACTACACAGTTTTCCTGATTTGGGTTTATTTCAGCTTTCAGTATACTGCCATCATTGCTATTTAAACAGTAGGCATGTTGCAAAAAATGCTCTTGCCTTGTCATCTCTGATTAACTCCACTGAGTTCAGTTACACCACCCCAGTACTAGACCAGGACAGCTGAACTGGGAACATATTCGGGTCTAACATCTAACAGATGTTTGATGGGAAAATTTCCAGCATCTCTCCTTTTTTTCTTAGAAAGCAGTTTAAAGAAAAAAACTAGTTTAACTCCAGTTTCTCAAGGTTCAGAGTCTCTCACAATAACAGGCTTTAGGAATAACACGGGAATGAAAGAAAGCACAGTAATATAACAAGAGGGAATAACTGCTCTACTTAAAATACAAACTATTTCACATGCTTATTCCTATCCATATTATATAGAATCTTTCCACTGAAAGCATTCCAAGAATGTGCCATTTACTGCTAAATCAATGAAGTCAAAGAGCATGGGAATGTAGTCTGAGATCCCAGAAGAATCCATCCAGATTGTGCTATCAACAACCTGCAATGCAGTGCGAGGCTGAGACCAAGCCTAGTACTTCGTCCAAAGTCCGGCGATTATTTTTTTTAAAGGCTACAAGTGCAGGCATGTTCAGAGTACCATTTGTGGCTGTTTGCCTTGGGAAAGTTAAGTAAAGTTGGAAAACAATTCTTTCTTAATGAATGTATTTTATTTTCTCTCAATCTATATGCAAGTGTTTATTGCAAACAAGCTGCATGTAAGCTGTTCTAAAATAACCCTCTAAAAATAAGTAATTGAAGCTTACTCTAATACATGGCAGAAGTAGGAATTTTGCTGATTTACTACATGCTCAGTTTTTTCACCCCATGCCTTGTCTAATGTTAAGACCACAGCTTCTGCGATAAATATGATTCTTGTATAAACACATTCTTTCCAACAATATTCATCTGGCTCTTTGCATCTAAGAGAATATGAAACGTTACAGAGCTCTCAGCACTCCATTCTCTCGCTCATTCAGCGAGCAAAAATAAATCTTTGCTTCTTCTGTTGGTATATAATATGCAGTGCCAGGAGCTGCAAAATCCTTCCCTTTTCTAGTAGTGTCTAGCGCACTCGAGAACTCGCCGTTAGCCACAGACGTGAAGAAATGTTAAACAAAGTTGCTACTGCATAACCACCTCCTCCTACATGAGCTCTTGGGGTAGGTTTAATCCTCAGCTGCACTTGAAGAATACAATTGTTGAGATTAATGCAGCATCACAGCCGGACTGCTTGCGTAGTTTTGTTTAGAGCGGCGTCAGCATCCCTGCAGAGCCAGCCAGCCAGCCAGCCTATTTCAAACACATCTCACCAGGGCAAGAAATCAGATTATTTCACATTGAATGCAGTGGAATTTCCACAGGCAACTGGAGAGATCTCGACTCTTGTTGGTCTTTGAAAGAAGTCCTTATACATGTAGGATGAAATTTAGCTCCTCCTTTTCAGTCTGAGCTCCATTTAGAGAGAAAGAGCCAACACAATGCTTAGCTCCTGGATCCAGATGCTTACCCAACCATTTTCTTGCTGTGTATCAGGATGAGACATCGCTCCTTTTTGTCTCCTTTTTCCCTTTCCTCTGCCCCATACTCCAGTGGAAGAGCACAAAACTCTTCAGGAATACAGATTCAGGAATTCAGATTCAGATCTGTATTCAGGAATACAGATTGCAAGGGCACTGGCATGGCAGGGCTGGCCACAGGAACACCTAGAGCATACTTGAAATTAGACACCTCTCTAATGAAACAGCTGGAACTAAATAGGTACATGGAGACCAAAAGCAGAAATTCACAACACTACCATTATTTCATAGCTAAAATACTGGATTAATACTCTGCAGACATGAGCAATTTGATTCTCAGCTCCACCATGTCTTTCATTTAACACTTGCAAAGCTCTTACAGCTGCATCAGTAGGTAATACCTCCTTACTTCAACTATCATGTTTCTTCATGTTCTGCAGTGGCAAAACTATCTTTTCTCATTATTTGCATCACTTTAGTGTATAAAGTCCTCTTTCCAGATTAGAACCAAATTTCTGTGTGAATAATGACGACAGCAGAATGGCTGCAATTTAGTCCATTGTTCTAATTTGTAACTGGTCGTTAAAGAATTCCATGTTTATCTTTTTGATTATTTCAAATTAGAAAGAAAACTTCACTAGGACTACTTGCATGAAATTTCTTCACAGTAACTAACTGTGAGAGTGATTTGTTCAGTAAAAGCTTGAGTCTTGCACACACACACACGAACAGCCACACACATATATGAAAAGCCCTTCATGCCTAGCATGTAGATATCTATTTCTGTAGAGGAGGGGAATTACAGTTCTTCCACATTTGCTCATCATCATCATTCTTATTGTGTGCCTGCTGAGCTTCACTTTCTGGAGGTCCACCTCCGGGGAGAGAAATGTGATATGGGCAGTATTCTGTATTTAGACCTGAGAGCAACTGAGAAACCCAATGTTGGCTGCACTGAGCAGCTTTTCCTTCTACTGCCAAGTCTGCAGCAGCCTTGAGAATTCACACTCTGCATAGCAAAGGCATATGCTTCTTTATCATCTGAGTTGGTTTATTCTCCACTGGCATTTGCAGAGCACATCAGTAATACTGAGACAAGGCACTGCACAGATGAAAGCCAGAACCTGATCCCCCAAAGCATCCTTTGCAGAGCTACAGTACTCCAGCTGTAATACAGCCCTTCACACAAAACCAAGGCCATGTCTTTTTTTCTTTAGTAAGAATAATGAATGTTTATGGCTGAGTTCTCCATCAGTGTCTGTTTCTGACACAGGGAACTAAAAAAAAACCCCTTTCCTGTTTCTTTGTCTGTGTATATCGACATGTGCCAAAAGGAAGCATGTTTGGACAATATTATGCAGCTTGCTGAGAAGCTATCTTAAACATGAGGTTTCTTCTTTCCTACTAGCCATTATGGTTTCTTATCTCAGGCATTTAAACTATTTGGTAATTGCTCTCTTTTCTGTTTTGGAAATTTTTTTTGGTGGGGATTTTTTTGGGGGGGAGGGAGACTGTTGTTTCACAAGGTAGTTGCTATGAAAATAATAACTTGTGGACAGGAACATTTCTGTCCATATTTTTAATACTAGAAGGCTTTGTATTTATTTTGTAGGAATGTTAGCATTTCTCTGGGGATATCCTTGGAGAAAGCAGGTTTAATTTGGCTGTGAGATTGAAATGCTGGTGAAATAAAAAGACTAAGTCTTTGTGACTAATTGCTACCAGGAGTTATCCTGCAGCCTGATCCATAACCATTAAAACAAGTAGAAAATAGACCCCCATCTATTTACGTTATATAAGGTATATTAAGCATAAAGGCTTCAACTATTTTTCATTGCAACATCTAATTCCCCCTTTATCTCTTATTTTGCTCTAGGCTTAAGGAAAATCCAAACATATTCAAATATGCTTGTTATATGTTAACACATTTAGGGCGCTTTTCAGATATATCATACCCACAAAGTTGCTAATGTGGCTATAAGTGGAGACAAAAAGAGGTGTGACCTGTATATGGGAACAAGATTGACAAGAATTGTGCAACATTGTGCTGTAGCTGGCACTAGCATTGCTCTGCTAGTGCACAGCTGGAATTCACAACCAAAACATGGAGATAGAGTGGTTGTTTCTTTTAAAAAGAGGTAGATGGTATCAAAATCAACCTCTAAAATCACCCAACAGAAACATCTTTCCATCTGCTGCTATAGTTTCTTTATCCTGAAATTGTTCTGTGGAATTTCCTGTTTACTCCCAATCTCCTAATTTATAGATCATGTCCTTCAACGCCAATGGTAGAGTTTATGTAATTGCCATTCACTGAATTCCTTCATTATGTTCTTTTAGAACAAACTGTGTTATTATCTTAATGTGTGCAAGTTCAGGAGGTCTAACATTTTTCTACCAGCTACCTTGTTTAATTGCAAGTTTGAGCCTCATACTGACAATTGCCTAACTGAAAAAAGAATATTAAATTCAAACCACTGGAATAAAATCTACTGTCTATCTTACAGAGTGACTCTAGCATTACTTTTGAATTTCCTCATTTTACTGGTGCTTCCAGTATGTATTAATTCTATCTGAAACACCAACAAAATATAACATCTCCTATTCAGTTACCTGAAGAATCCTTCCCCACATCATTTTTTATGGCTGATCTCGAAGTATGGGACCAGCCTGGAGCATCATCTGTGTGACAGCTGAGACAGCTATAGGTGACCAACTCAGAAGGGAGAAGTTTGTGAGTACTTCTGCAATGAATTTCCCTTTCATGCAGCTGGTAGAATAGACAATCTTTCCATAGGGCAAACAGTGGGGCTCAGCACTGGCTTTACAGATGCTACTTAAGCAGCAGAGACCAGGACTCATCTCTTCTAACATCCTCCCTCTTCCTCCAGCCACACTTCTCTTACAGAAAGGTCTTTACAGAAAAGGACAGGCACAGAAACCCTGCCTGTGATGTCCTTCCTAGGCAGTGCTTAAGGAGGAGGATGGATGAATCACTTTTTCCATCTCACAAAAGCATGCACTTCCATCCTCAGCCCATTGAGTGCCGGCAGCCTTCCTGTGCCTGGGAAAACCAAGGAAGAGAGCACTGGATCCTGGTGCACACCACTGTGTCTGTCACTCAGGAAGTCTTACAAAATTCATTCGTAGAGCAGCTTTGGAAAACTGTGATTCAGTTTATTCACTAAAATAAGATTTATTTTGCTAAGTCCTCCCTGCATTTTTAAGTGGTTTGTTGAAAATATTCCAAAGATTGATTCGTGAACCAAATTCATTTTAACTTAGCAGAAACCTTCTTTTAACCAAGTACATAAGAAGCAAAGGCCATTTGCTGCTGACTGGCAGCAAGACCAAGATGTGATTAAATAATCCTCATGCTCCTTTGCCCCAACTCCTCCAACTTCTCCCCAGAAGTAATGAGACAGGAAAGGCCCCTTCATTCCTCTACTGACTCTACTGGGAGAGGAATGGATGCTCAGTGCCCACAGTGAGAGCAGCTGAGATGGCACTGAGCCACCTATTTAAACAGCACTTTGGCTGCACACAGTGAGGGAGCTGGGCATTGTTATACCTCACAGGCTAACCTGGCCCTCAGACAAACAAAACATCACACTGACAATACTCCAACTCCCTCTATTTCCAGCAACTTTATTCAAAGTGGGAGAGGAACGCCAACATGACAACCTGTTCCATGACAGCTTTCTGAGGATCATGTCCACCACATGAACACTGACACAGAACAGCTTTAAGTTTCCTTCCCCTTGTGCAGCCCTGAGCCTTGGTGCATTTAGAATGGTTTCCTTTACTGCCCAGCTCACTGTTCCCTCCTGCTCCTGCTGCTCATCTCCTCCTCTTCTGGCCTTAGTCCCAGCCATCTGCTGCCAGTTCCTAGACAAATCACTTCCACAAACTTCCTCCTTGTGTCTCCTTCACTGTCCACTCCCACATTAATCTGAAGTATCTTCACCAATTAGCCACCTGGCAAGAAGAGCATCTTCAAGGTCATTAGGTGAACATTCCGGGATAGAAAAGCACCAGTTAAAAAAGAAGGGTGGGGTTGGCATGGAATAGCCAGGGAGAAAAAGAAAAACAAACAGCCAGTGAAAACAGGGTAGGAAAGCAATGTACAGACTTGGGAAATTCCATGCCTGGTAGCATGGATGGCCAGCTGGGTTTCAGCAAACCTTAGAGTGAATAAAAGATCCTGCCTTACTTCTACTCTATAACCTGGTCTTCAACAAGAGTATGAAAGAAAACAAGAAGAAAGTGGCTGGAGTACTTTGATAAAATTTTTATGAGCTGCAAGATGCTCTAAAATCCATCACTAAAAGGATCCAGAAACACAACGAGCTAATCTGAAGGCTTGCATTTTTGGTTTCGGCAGAAGAAAATAAAACCAGACCAGAATCAATCACAGCTTATTTTCAGAAGACACAGGGTGGTCACAAGCAGTTGTTTTTTGTAAGAATGAGCCATCAAGAACAGGAATGCATCCCACTTTTGACTTTTTTCTAAACATGGATTTGAGGTCGATAAAGGCGAATGAGCTCACCTCCCAGTAGAGATAAAATTCCACTCATACAACTACTGATTAGCTATAAGACAGTCCTCATCATACTAAAACTATTCCAACCAACCCCTCCTCCCAAAACCTTCCCACAACCCCCCCAGTGCCACCCACAGTTCTCAGTGCATTGGAAAAGTAGCTGCTGACTTTTCCAATGTCAGTGCTGTCCATCTACTGAGTTTTCCAATTGTTATGTTTTGGCTATTTATTAGCACAGTTACATTGCAAATGAACTTCTCACTCACTGATATGTTCCAGCAAAGTTTGACCTAAGCAAAGCATACCCAGTCATTTTGGCCAATTGGCAAGGGTTGATTAAGATTCCTGTTATTTTTACTTTGTTTTGACTGGCTTTGAAAAGGCAGTCCTAAACAGGCTTTTCTCACTTTCTGGAACCTTAGGGAGCCAAGGAAGTATCGTACTGTACATGTAGAAGCTATTGTGTGTCCACAGAGTGCTGTGCCGTTACAGGCTGCCACTTGTACCTCCTCACTCTGATTTACCACCCAGATATGAAAACAAAATGTGCTGTTGTGCAAGCATTCCTTCCAAACTTTGATAAGGGAAATGATATTAAAACCCAAAGGGGCACAACTCCTGGTGAATGCTACGTTGTGCTCATGCTCCCCACCTTTTACCAGCTAGAAACTGAAGTTCCTACCACTTTTCTAGAAATGTTCAGGGACTCCTAGATGGTGAGTTTCTGACTGGAAACAGATGAAACCTTCTAGTGATGGGAGAAAATAATTTTCATGCAGACTGACAATACCTTCAGTATTTTTTGCAGACATAGTCCGTGAAATAATTCTCCACCTCCTTAGAGTTACATGCTGTAGGCATAGCTTCCACCAATAAGAATTACTTGGCAGTAAATGTTGCATTAAATAATGAACTGCAATATTCAGACATATACACCTTCATCCAACACCAGATTCAAACGTGAAGAGATGCCACAGCAACAACATAATTTAAGAAGAAAATTGTCTCAAAGAATAATAGAAAAGTTTGAGTTGGAACCTTTTAAAGGTCATCTAGTCCAACCCCCAGTGACCCTTCCAATGACCTTTTTTGCCTTTGAGATTTTGAATACTTTGGGCAAGCATAAGACACATGAAATAATCCCTGTCCTCTTCTCAGCATTGATAGGCTTGTGGTCAGATGGTCTAAGTTCACTTCTGGACACTGTATCTCAACAGTCAAGAGGAAAACAATAAAGAATGGTCAGCAATACAAGAAATTTTACCTACAAGTGATAAAAAAATGAGTCAGCTCTTCCTAGACTGCAGCAGCAAAGACCAAGTGGGGTAAATAGCAGAGATACCAGCACAGGAACTTCAGGTATGCTGACAAGCTTGCTGGTGGACTATGGAACCTCCATCATTGGAGGTCTTTAGAGGAAAGTTAGACAGGTCTGTATTGGCAACAGTAGCAGAAATGGCATATCTTACAGTTTACTGGGACTTAAACGAGGAAAAAAAGCCCTGTCAAATCTAGCAAGTGCTTATTAGGTGTACTATGTACAGAGTATCCAAGAGATCAAGGCCTCTGTCAGAGACACATCTATGTACACTGAGTTACAGCTTACCAAGCATACACTGCAAAGAAACAAGAGGGCTGAAGGAGAGAATTGGTGGTATTTTCTTTACTAGGGTGGAGAACCTCAGTCACAGTGGTATTAGCCAAAAGACAAGAACCTAGTTTGCAAAAATAGTCAGTACCAAACCCTGGCTCTAGGTTCCCTTAGGTGCCTTCTACTCCCACTTAGTTATTTAGTAAATAAGTATGATGACCAAAAATCAGCACACAATGGATGTAACTCCTTGTCAAAAACTTCAAAAATATGTTTTATTAAGGAGAACTGAACTCTTGGGAGATTTACCTTACATGACTTCCCTTCCAACATATCATGAGCTTGTGACTGAGCCAAGAGAGGAAGCAATGTCTCCTGAGAGCCTAAGGCTACAAGCAGGAGAGTTTGCCTGGAGGCTGCAGCACGTCCTGCACCTCATTTCTGCTCTGTCACTGGCTGTGGGCACAGGTGGGACACCCATGCAGTAATGAGTGAACTGTCAGAAGTACATCCAGCTGGGCTGGCGAGCTCAGTGCTGACTCACTGCATTGGGTAATACAAGCTCTAGTATTCTAGTAAGAAGAATTCTAGTATTCTAGTAATAAAATTAAATAAAATACTGACATGTTGTCTAAAGATGATACAGAAATCTAATCTCTTTGGGGAAAAAAACCCCCAAACCTATTCTGAAATCAACATTTCTGATTTTGTTTGCTGGGCATAGATCACTCTAAAGGTGAACTGGTACACTGTACTAATGACAGCTTTTCACCCTGTGTATTCTTGATTTACATACTCGGTTGAAAAAAATTAAAATTGCTTGATGCTAATAAACTTTGGTTGTTGGGATTATTTTGTTTGTTTGGTTTTTGTTCTTGTTATTTTGTTATGTTTGCTCTCCATTATGACAAATACAATCTAATTGACAGGAATAGTAAATGAGATCTAGATGAAATCTAGTGGAAACCATGGGTGAGATGTCCAGCTGATACTAACTGGGGTAGTTCCATTTTCCTTTGAAGCTGATGCTGACAGCAATTTTCCTGTAAGGAAATCTGACTACTCTCTACTGTTAGCAGAGAGGCTTCAGAACAAACGTTTGGGTAAATAAATGGGAATGGCAGAAAAACTACCTACAGGACATCTCACAGCCACTGGTCCAAAAAAGAGGAAGACACAGTGCAATGACAGATCAGAGAGTATTTCACTTCTTTCCCCACCATGGGCCTTCATCAGTTTTTCTCCAGACCACAGGGAAACTACCAACAGCCACCTCCCAAACCTCATTTCAAGATCCTAAGTGGATGTCAGAAGCCTTTTGTGGCTACTTCGCAGTCAGGAGTGAATTCAGCAGAGATGAAGGTGGAGTGTTAGGAAAGGTCACATGCACAAGTTATACCATATTCACCTGAGTTTTGGGGCTTTTCAATTAAGAAATCAGAGCACCAGTTTTAGCCTAAAGGAGGAGCATGAGTTTAAGTCCACAGTAACATGGAACATTTTTCTTTTCACACTTTTTCTCAGTTTAAGTTCTTGCTCAGTTGCACTGCACTGTGTAGCCTAAAATCTGGAGAAAATCTGCCCTGTTTTTGACCTGTGAGACTATAAATAAATGTAGATAATAGCAGAAAACTGCCTGTTTTTACATATATGATGTGAAATTATAGCAATATTCTTCCTCCCTTAAGCTTGTGAGACCTTTGTACTTAGTGAAAATGGTTGTGTGTGTGTGGCACTTTAACGTAATGACACAATCTGTAAGTACAATAGTCTAAGTTAAATAATGCTTCCTCACAAAGTTTCAGGCACACAACTAAGGAGTTAAGTAGTTTCCATGTTTGTTTTTCCTGGATCCTGTTCTGAGACGATCTTCCATAGCTGGAAAAGGTCAACATCCTACCATTAATACAACATTATTCCCACAAGTTTCTACAACAAAAAAACTTTTCATAAACAAAAGCCATTTTTTTAATGTGGTGCATCAAGAGCCATGTTTACTTGCACTGTTATTTTGCCAGTACCTTATGGTTTAGAAAAGATAAGGCTATTAACAGAATTTAAAATACATATTTTTTGATCTTATTCCACATTGGGAATGAAAGAAAATGTTACTAAACCATCCTCCCAACTTCCTCTCTTGAGAGGTCAGATAACTTGGCAATCTATCACTTGTGAAAAAGAAAGTATACATATGTGTATTTGAAGGAGCCAAGACATGTAAAAAAAATTATATACAATCATTCAAGATTTTCTGAACTTTGCTCTGAAAATAAATAATGCTGACATTAAGAAACCAGTTGGAAGTATTTTATAGTTATTAAAGTAAAGCCCCACAAATCTTCTCATAATCAAAATGCTCAGAGGAACTTCTCCTCTTTGACTTAACTCTCTTTGTTCCACTGCACTGGTTGGCAAACATGGTTCATCTGGGAAATGCACATACGTTTATAGTCTTTCCATTTGTCAGCTTCCTGTAAAACTTCAAGATTGTTCACAAAAGCGGTACCAAAATACTTGCTTGACATCTGGCTGAAGTGTAAAAGGAAAAAAAAAACCAAAAACAACAAAAAGCACTGAAGAGATGTGAGTTTTGTTTGTTTAGGTTTTTTCCCTTCACATACAGTTTCTAACTGCAGCACCTGTTTGGATTGCTCATTTGTTCCTAATGCATATGATTCACATCCCTTATTTCCACAAAAACAAAGGTGCAAAATGACAATGTACAACCCAGAACATGGATCCCACTATTTCTTCTCTTTGAATTTCAAATCTAAAGTGGAAAGAGTGTATTGGAATGGTGGTATCTGAATAAGAAGGTGCAGTGCATGGAATTAAATATGTGATAATCTTGAACTCTGAATCACATAAATTGTTATTACCAGTTAATCTACTTGATGTGCCTTTTCCCTATACCATGGCTTCCCAGAGCAATCATGAAGCTGGTGCATGCTATCAGTTACCAGTTTTAGATGAGAAATGATCCTGTTGAGTTTCTGACATGAGGGTACACATAGAAACCTGAAGAGCTGAGGTACTCTGTCAGCCTCCTGCACTGCCCACACTGTCAGTGCTGGGTCATGGTATAGGTCTGCCTTGATCTCTGGGTGCATCTCCTGGGGATCTCTTCCTTTGAAGGACTCTCTTTCCTCCCCTGCTCCACTAAGGAAAAGGATTTTGTGTCAGGGAAGCAACTTTTGACCTTTGCCCGACACTTGAGCAAGATACAAACCTTTATAAAGTTTCATACACTCAGCAAAGCTTTTCATTTCCAGCAGCTGAAATGTGGGAAGATCCCATATTTGTGCCCAAACCCTCACAGCTCCTTTTCCAGACCAGGCTCTGGGAACAGAGACCATCCTGTGTGTTTTTGTGTGTGTGTGCGTGTCTGTGGTGTACCTTTGATTTGCATGGAGCAGCATCAGCCTCACAGACACCTGGGTGAGAACCCACTCCCCAAAGCTGAGGAACTTCCAAGGAACCATTTCTGCAGCTCTCCTTCCAAACCAACCTGGGACACATATGAAAACTGAGAGCAGGTTCCCTGTCCCTCCTCAACAAGCATTCAGGCACCATGGAGCACACACAGGGACACACACCAGGCTGGGTGAAGAGGTTGGTGGAGGCTTCCAGCTGGAGGTGTCTAAGAAACCAGAAGCAAGGTTTCTTTTTATTACTAAAAAATGATTGGGAATGAGAGTCAGAGAGGAAAGACGGGCCCTGGTGGCCCAGGATGACCTACCAGCACAAGAAGGGGCTGTGTTTTTGAAAATAAATGAACAAATATGTGCAATGGGTAGTAGAGGGACTTTAGGGTCAGGTGGATGTAGATAGTTATAGTTCCAGTACAGACTAATGCATAAAGAGAAAAACAGTTGAAATAGTTGTTTTTCTAAACATCTTTTTATACCTGATTCTGGATTACACAAGAGATGAATTACACAGTATTAATGACTGGACAAGCAGGTCATGATTTTGTAAGCGAATTTCTGCTTCTATCCATGAGCAAGTCAGCAGTACCAGGCTGCTACTGACTGCTGCCTCTTCTGAGAAAAAGGCAGAGAGCAGATGAAGAATAGGTGGTGACTGGAACTTTCATTGAAAGACAGTAAGTCAAATCATAGGAGTAAGGTGAGGTAAATTCCCTTTTAGAAGCTTTCACAAATGCTCTGTTCAAATTTCTGATTTCTATATTTGTTTAGCTTTCACCCAGGGAAGGAGTTTTGTTTAGAAATCTCCATTAAAAGAGGCCTATCAAAAACACAGGTAACTCATAGCTCAATCATTTTGAATATCAAGAGACACTGCTTTCACATCCTAAAGATTTGGGTTAAAACCTTGGAAGAAAAAGTGCAAGGGGGCTATCCCTACTATCCCACCTAGCTGAGACACTGAGACATGAAATACCCTGACCAAAGGGAGAGGGGCAGAACACAGGAAATAGTCTCGTAATATAAGGATAAAAGTAACAGCATTCTGAAGTGGTTACAGGAACACACTCAGTTGCACATAACAGAAAGCAAATGTGCAGTTCATATTGTTCAAATATGAACAGCCACAAAGCAATAAAATACATCTCACACTGATAGCAGCAGAGGAGATTACATCACTTCAGGGACACATCTGACTCCTGCTGTAAGAGAATCTGGAGGAGCACAAGTGTCAGGCTAAAAGCTGGTAAGAGCCAACAGAGCATTACAAGCACCATGGCATCACACAAAGGCACATGCTCTGGACATAGACTAAACTGGCCCCAGTTTCAGGGTGATAAACAAAGCAGAGGATTGTTTCACAGAATTTATTCTTAGCAATTTCATCTGCCTGAATATTCAGAAGTCAGATAGGAAGTAAATGAAATTCATCAGTCATCAGCTGGCTGATGTTCCTGCATCCTGGAGTGTTTATGGGTTGTGCAACACTTCCTCTCCCAGGAAAAGAAATACTTGTTTCAAACATGAAATGCTCTTTCTTTAGTCACTAGTTCTTAACAGCATTTTCTTGCTGAGGTTTGCTTTGCTTTGTCTATGCTTAACTCATGACACTTTTGTATCTAAATATTAGTGTTATGTTTGAAAGACTTGCCTTTTGTTTGGTTTACATATTGTTATGTACACTCCTACAATTTTTCTTTTTGACTACCATCCTCTCCTCCTTCCAGCCCATCCTAACCAACTCAAGGAAACTTCTGCATGTTCTGTGATTACACCAAAAGCTTTGTGACCAGGGAAGGAGGCACTTCTAGGAAGGAAATCTCAATAATATTTTGCTTTGGAGAGTAGTAGATTAGTATCTCCAGACAATTTTATCTCAATTCTCCCCTGACAATCAAATTTAAGCAAAGATGGCTATTTCCTATTTCCATTACAAGAAACTGAAAGGTTCTCACAGAAGACTAAGCTGGAAGCTTAAGTATTTCCCTCCTGGACCCTCTGGAATGTCTTCCTTACTGCTGCAGTTTTGATTTAAAACACCTGGGTCTTTCCCGGTCAAACACAATGTAATTTGCCAGTGATGCTTCTGCTTTCTTACAAAACACACTTGAGCCTCTCATGAATTTTTAGATGCTTTGTTAGCTCTTAAAAAGCCAAAGCTTACTTCTTGACAAATTTCAGTTCTGAGAGCTAATCAGACCAGCAGCTGGAATATGTGATCAAACTAGAATTGCCCTTTCTGCAGGACTTCAACCAGATTGTGTCTGGTGGCAACAGCTGCAATTTATTCAGCAAGCATAAGGCTGGGGTGGGATACATCCCACAACTTTTAGAGATGTATAGCTAAAGGGATAAATCTGTAACATGTGCATAAAAGGGATTATGTACTCACTTGAAGACACAGGTTAACTGACAGAGGTTACAAGACCCTAGGAATTACTACATTTTGTAAAGTGGGAATTTTGAGGAAGTTTTTCCTTGAACTAAATAGCTAGTTAAGGGATAGATTAAAGTTTGACCTGTATTTCACTTCATGACAATAGATTATAATACTTGAGACAACATGAGCTGAACAATCTTTTTTCTGAAAACTGTGTATATGTTTGAACAAAAAACCTGAAGGAATAGATGAACAATTATAAACTGATACTAGGCATTGAATTTCATTATGGGAATGCTATGAACTAAACTGAAAATGAAATAGTACTCCACTGGGTACGGGTAACAACTATGCAGCCTCTAACTGCAGACACTTCCTGAGATCTTCAACAGAATTTAGTTTAGAAAATTGGGAATAAAAAAAAAATTACAGTATGAAAGATTTCTTCTTGAAGCAAAGGATTCACAAGTGGCTGCAAGAGAGTTCTGGTGACTGTAAATATATGACAGAGAAGTATGTTTATCCCACAAAAATGAAAAGGACTCCTGTTGATTTAGTACACAGGGGCAGGAACACATTTAGCTTTACAGTTATGCCTCATTGCAAGGAGGGTTTATTTAGCCAGTTGGTGTTCTGATTTACACCACACAAAACATCTTTGAAGTCACTTAAGTTACACAACATACATAAATCAGGACAGTTTTCTGTCTAGGACTAAGAATAGGTAGAGAAGGAAAATCCTTACAGGGAAAAACCAGAACACAATGTCTGTGAGGGAAAGAGTAAACAACAGCCCGAACTGCAGCTTTGTAAATGTACCAAGCCACAGACTCAGCTGACAATATGATGTGTATATTTATTTATACCAGAGTGTTGGGGCTTTTAAAAAAAAGTATGCTTACTGAGAATGGTATTTAGTGTGTATTTAGTTTTGGTAAACATGAGAGGCCAAACTGCCATGCTTAGGCAGGAGATGCTGAAATTATATAGAGGATTTTTGCTGATGAAATGTATACATGAGTGATACAATTAGAATTGTCTAGCAGAAACTATCACTTAATAAAACTATTACTGTGGCAGCAATGTATAGCCATCTTTGTTAACATTCAATGTACTTTACCAGGGAGGGATGCACTCCTGTGGTAACATAGTCATGTGTCCCTCCAGCAAGGACTGGACACGCTGAGGAGGGAGATGCTGGGGGCAGGAGGGTCTCCAGCCCCTGAGGGGGAGCACCCCCTCCCTTCTGCATGTTTCTTGTTCTGCACACCATAAACCACAGAGGGGCATGGCCTGAAGTGTGCTGCTGAGTTGTCAGTGCTGGCACCTTGGAGCAGAGTCAGGGTCACTTGCAGGGGTAGCCCGAGAACACTCTGTTTCTTCCCATGAGTACTTCCTCATGAAGCAACTTTCCTTGGCCTTGGTGGTAGTCATGGATCCAGACTAACCTCAACAGACCTGTTCTCCACTTCCCATGTATCTGGAATAGCTCAGGCATCTTTAGAGGTATGACACAGAAGGATGTTGGAAGGAGAAGCAAGCCTGTTCTCTAGTTCACTTGACTAAAGTTACCCCTGCAGATCAGGCCCCAGACATGCTTGATCCCATGGAGCTGCCCTGCACCTTTAACATCACTCCAGCACATACCATTCCCTTCTCCAGAGATGCTTGAGCTATTGTAGCAGATTGAAAATATGCCTCTACATGCCTGACCAGCCCTGAGAAAATAGCTCTAAAGATGCAGGGGTGAGCAGCTTCCTGCTGAGACACTGACTGTTGCTCTGTGCATAGACCCATCCATGATCTTGGGTCTACAGGTCTACAAAGTCTACTTACCCTCCTCTGCATGTTTGCCTGAGGGCAAAAATGCCTGCACTTTTTAAGCAGAATTTTCTATGGTGGCTAAAGCTGTATCAGGAGATATATTTTGTGATGACACTTTTCAGATGGCTCTACAGTTCACTAAGTGGCTCTCTTTGACGTGGTTTCTCTTCTCTCTCCAAAGGGTGGGGGTGGGGTGTGTGTGGGGAGGAGGTGTGTGTAATATTTTTTTCCCATCTCCTTTGATGATAAAATTCTATTCTGACTCAAGAAAGTATTTTAGTCTTTTCCCCCCTCCTCCATTGTGCTGAATTCTGGATCTCTCCATCAACTTCTCTAATTTTAATGCTGTTGTTTAACTGGATAATCCGACTTCTTCCATTTTACATTTATATTTCATAGTACATCTGCAATATTTGAGAGTGAACTGTGTTTCAAATCACACCATGGGATCTTGGCAGTTACACATGACTTCAGAGATTTTATACACATATATCTGACATACAGAGGAAGTAATTAAACCATATGGACCTCTCCTATACAGTAGGAAGCACAACACAAATCTTCTCACTTGATTTATTATAACCTTATGTCATTTAGCAAAACCTACTCTGCAGCTGTCTGAAGGACAGAAGCCAGCTGAGGAGAGGGAGGACCTGTGTGGGGAGCTGTGGCTCAGGCAATCCTGAGCAGCTTTATGTGCCTCCAGCTGTACAGAGCAGTCAGGACCTCGCTGGCAGCACCAGCTATGAGGCAGTGGCACAAACTCTGCAGTTTGGTTTGTGAGGTCTGGTATCAACAAGAAAAACAAATGAATCTGTCCTCAGCATGCACATTCAGCTCTGCCTCTGCTCCAATGGCAGGGGCTGAGGATTGAAGAGCTGCAGTGGACAGCAAAAGTAGCATCCTTCTCACACAGGGAGCCCACTCCTCCCCGGTCCTGCATATTCGCTCTGTGAGGAGGGGTTGAAGGACAAGACTGGGCTCATGCTTGTCCTGTCTACAGGGCACACTGATGGTGGGGGAATGGTTCCATGGTGTGAAGTCATTAGCAAATATAAATCAAGTAAAATAAAGGATGTGAAAAGGTGTGCAAGACAGTATTACACTGCATATCCTTGCCAAGCATGTGGAGGGGTGTGCTCTGTAATGGAAAGGGGCTTAATCGCACAGTGGTAAGGGATCCTCTGCAGTAGCAGCACAGTCATACTTGAACTGAGGAGTTTCCTGTTGAAAAAATATTTAACCATAAATCTGCATGCCAGTGCATACCCTCATTAAATACTGGAGTAAGGAATATATGTGGATCCAACACCCACGGTGTCATGTGGTGCCTTTGAGCCCTCTGCTGCTGGAGTCCCTGTCCACTGGAAAAAAGCTGTCACTGTGCCCCTCTGCATGATACTCTACCTCTGCCACAAGCCTGGAAGTGTTAGCAATGCTTTTGGCACTATACAAAGAGCCACATGCAAACAGCTCCTGCCCAAGGAGCTCATATTCTAACACAGACAAACCCAGACAGCTGCAAAGACCATGGCATCCTGCATTACAGGAGGGAAACCTCATCTCAGAATCAGCTTCCCTCATTGCTCTCCCAGGCTATCAAGACAAGAAGTCCCTTGTAGGAAGCCTTTAACAGATAAACGGTGGCGAAATGGAAAAGGAGAAGATGTTGCATGCTTAAGAGTGGATAAGAGAAAGTTTATCAAAGAAAAGGTAGGGGATCTAGAAACTGTAAAACAGCCAAAAGGTGATTTATAGAGAAAAAGGGGTACTTGGATCAGAAGAAATAATACAGACATATCCAAATCTTTATTTGACTGGACAGAAAGCCTGTACAGGTTGCCATACTCCGAATGGAGTGAAACCATTTGTACTGGGGAGGACAGCAAGTACAACTTTCATTTTTGGTCTTACACCTATGCTAGACTTTGCCAAAAATCTTGGGGACAAACAAACCTTAAACAAGTTTATAAGGGCTAATAGCATAGCTTTAACCAGTGATACTGTATTTACAAAAATTAGTTTTTTTAAGATAATTAAATAAATCAGGGTTTTTTAAGATAAGCAATAGGTAGATACAAAATATCACTGAACAACCATGACCCGTGCTGTAAAAAAAGCGAACCAAAGCCACAAAAAACCCTAAAGTGCTTTTCTTTGCTGGGCATCTATGACAGCAGTAGACAGAAAGGAATTTGATAGACTAATACAGTCTTCTCATAGGAAAATAGTTTTAGCCTGTCGGAGAAAAAATGCTGCACGGATGCTTTCTTTGTTTGGGCTTGCAACTCTGTAGAGTTGTTCTCTGTGCCTAAAACACAGACTTCCATCCCTCAAAATCTTCTTTCTACATGCTCCCAAAGTTCATGTCTAATGGTCAATACAAGATATTTTATCATTTGTCATCCTTTTCGAGACAAATGTAATGGAAACACTCAGGTATACTTCAACAGTCTGGTTCATTATGCAAAGACACTGAAGATGATTTGGAAACCTCATGTACAAATGGAGGTTAATAAAGAACATTTATTTTCCTAAGTGTCAGTAAGAAAATGCTGAGAACAGACTCAGTCTGCTCGGCAGATACTGTTTGAGATGACAGCCTGCCTATTCCCACATTCCTGGTCTCTCCAGGTCAGACTCAAAGGATTCCACTAATAGTTTGGTACTTAGCAAAGCAGACAAAAGGAAAATGGGTCAATGTTACTTGCTCCCATGTGACAAAAATACAGAAAATAGAAACAAGCACCATTTGAGAAATTTGTAAAGCTTCAGACATATGTCATGAGAAACATTTACAATCTCTGGAGTATAATTTAAGTGCTAAAGGATGACCTGGATTATCCCTCTTGGATGCCTGTGTGAGCTACCCAGTCACAGAGTAAAACCATCATCCACCCGCTGCTCTAAACTTCTTCTCACAGTAAGCAGAAATTGCAAAACTTGGCTAAAAGCACAAATAATATTTTTGTGCAGTAGTTGTTCTGTCTGACTGCTAGAAGTCAAAGCCTGAAGGTCTAACCAAAGGGGTAACACATTTTTCCAAAAACAATCCTGACAGTGCATTTCATTTCCTTAATGAAGTGCAATTCATATGTGAAAACCAAACAAAAAGATCAATGATACAATATTTTTAAATGGTTGTGAATTGCATCCAAAGGATTCTTATCTCAGCATTGGCTATTATCACCAAAGTTAACTTTGCACTATTCACCTTCAGCAAATTACCTTTCTATTATTCTTCACTAGAGTTTACTTTTGTAGAATTAAATTTTAAGTCTTGTTTTATTTTCTGAAATAAAATTGTTCTTGATTCCTTACTGTGATTTCTCTTGTATTTTCTCTCCATCTCTCATTCAGATTTGTGATATGCAGATGTTCAAATACACTCTTAAAAACGCTGCTCTCAAACTAAATTCCTGAAATATCGGTGAAATACCTTCTCCATTTATTAGCAAACTGCCATAAGATTTGTTTTTTCAATGAGTGTAACAAGCCCATAAATCAACAGATCACGCAGGTAATGCAAAAGGCATCAGATGATGTCATTTCAAAAGGAAGAGCTGAATCTACAAGGCAAATAGATAATCCATAATATTGACTTCATTCATAAGTTTGTTAAACTGCAACCTTGGTATCCATTTTGATCGATGACACTAATTCTTGAGCTTTGTCCAATGCTGTTGAATTGTTTTCTCATCACACCAGATGATATTGCAAACATTTCTGATACAAGGTCCTAGAAGTATCTGCACATGTCTGACCGTGGGCTTCAGGAAGAAGGCGCAATATCTGCAATAATGCTACATATCTTACACTTATTTTGCTGGAGATAACATATGTCAACCAGAGAAGTTTAAAATTATTAAACTGAAAATGTAAATAAAATGTGACTGTGTCCTTTTGACTCTTCCATTAAAGTATCATTCTTTTTTTTTTCTTCTGTACAGTTCTGTACGGTTGATTTGAAAAGGCTTTGAACGAATTTCGCTTTCAGAGCTGCAGCAAAAGGAAGGGAGCGCAAATTGTTACCATGGGATGGGCTTAAAAAAACTTCTATTCTTTTGGATTACAAAGAAATACAATTTCTATATGCTACTTATGGAATCAAACAATGTTTCCTATCTGATTGAAATAGAAATGTTCTGCAAAAGAGCAAGAGGGTAACAAGGATTGAAAAAATAATTTTTGGTGAATATGCATAGTTTGATTTCAAAGAAAGTCTCCATTGAGTTTATTTTATTTTATTTTTTTTAACATTCTTTACAATGTTCTGAACATTTAATGAAAATGTGATTTCTGTGTGAACATTTAATTGCACTCCTGCATGTACTGAAACAAAACACCCTGTTTTGCTTTTTAATGTATCTTGCATTTTTTATTTGAAACAGATTCTGAGGAAGACCTTTCACTGCTTTCCAAATCTCAGATTTTGTGTAGAATGCATGTATGGGAAGTGGAGCTTTTTGCTCATGGGAAAGTTATCTAATCTCTGTCCACCAGTTCAAAAAGATCTCTGATGTTGATTAAACATGTATAAACAGACCTTAGGGGAAAAAAAAAAAAAGGAAACATGCATATTTCACTCAAAAAAATGTCAAGACAAATGTACTAAAGGACAGCAATTAGCAATCAACATAACTATCCCACTACGTGGTCGATTAATTGTCAATGTAGTCGAAGGAAAGCAATGTTCATTAAATAAAACATTAGCTCATAAACTAGGTATAAAGTTTCAGACTGACACAAGTTCAAGTTCTGTCAAGCAAACCTGTACACTGCCTGCCTTTGCTAGTGAACTCAAAAGATTTTGGCCCTACTTGCTGCTAACAGCTCATGCAATTAAGCCTTATACATAAGATTTAGGTGCCTGTGGAATAATATCAATACTTCAAGCATTTGTGTATGCTGGCAAGGCCTTGTAGGGCTGAGTTTTAAAAGTATAAACTTAAACAAAAGCATGCATTTGAAGCCACCCTTGCACACATGTGCAAAAGAAAACTGTATTAATGTATCTGAAAGCAGACTTTAGCTTCACGCTGTTAAACAGATTTTACAGTAACACTTTTCCTGTCTTTTGCCAATGGAGCTGCTCTCCTCTATTACCTGGACTAGAGAAAAAAAGAAAATTAAATCTTGAAGTACCACTCCAGACTTGACTACACCTTTGAAATAATGAAGAGTGTCATCCTGTTCCATGTATAGTGCTCATTAACACCATTGGCACTTTTAAATCTGTTACCATTACAAACACCTCCTCCAAATACCTTCCCTCAGGGGGCAGCTTTTCCCCAGAGAATTAACCTTGGTCTATGAAGAAATGTCGGATTTTGAAACACCAACTTTTGGTACTTATTCCATTCTGCTGCAGAATCTGACAATACTTGAGAAGATATGGGATCAAGTTCACTCCCAAAACTTTGTGTATGGCAAACAATGGAGCACAAATAGGACATTTTCCAAAACATTTCTGTCTTGCTGACCATCAAAAAAAAATCCCACAAAACCCTGATGCTGATCTAATAAGTATTTAGGTATTGTCAGTCAGAAGGAGGGTGGATAATCAGCCTGGAACAAGGGATCAAATCTCTGATAAACTCTAAGCTCTAGTTGATTATAATGCCTGCTTGGTGTGAGGATGCTCCTGGGACAGAGTGAATCTTCCAGGAGAGGACAAAGCAGGTGATGGCAGAAAGAGGTTTGATGAGTTGACACAGAGAGCTGGATTTGAAACAGGTGAGAGGACTGAAAGGCCTGCTAAGTGCAAAGGCAGCAGAGCCCATGAGATGGCCAGATAGGTATTTATTCTGGTAGAAGGCACTGGTGACCAGTGGTCACAATTCTGTATTATGGCCCTCGTGAGGGAAAGTAGAACGGGGGTGTCCAAGGGTGTTAACTTAAGGCAGCTGTGTGGGAGGCTGAGGTTCTGGCCACCTCCATGGAATACGTAAATAACACCATTTACAGTTTCACTTGGCTGGTGCTTGCAACAGAGGATGGTCAAAAGTTGCAAGTGCTTCTACATAAATGCTAGAAATCTAAAGAATAAGATTATGGACTTATACTAATTGGCAATAAATGACAACCCTGATATAAAAGGCATCTCATGCTGGTGAAAGGAGGATGATCAGTGGCATACATAGACTAGTCCATCTACTTTCCAGGAATGATAGAGAATGAGATGCAGCCAGGGCCAATGGTACAATATATGAAGGCTACAACAAAGTGTTACAGAAAAAAATACTCAAGGAGGAGGGGAACATTAGGAGTCCCTGTGGGTGGAAATATCAGAAAGGTAGGACTATGTTTGTATTTAGGATTCCTCTGTTACAGACACCAATCATTAAATACTCAGCAAAATTAGAGAAGCTGAACAACTATGTCAGGTAGCCATACTGGCCAATTCCAACTACCCACATACTGTCAGGTACAATGTCTCATCCAGATGTGATAAGGAAATAAAAGGTTTGAACCCACCAACTGACTTTTTCTTAGCACAATAAACACTGAGACCCACAAGAAAGAATACTGCTCTGGGTTTAGTCTCAGGTGCTGCACGGGACCTGCTTCAAAAGGTATTGTTGGGAGAACGGCTCTGCAAGAACTTCAAAATATAAATGAATTTAATGTTGTAGTGTACTGGGATGAAGTAAGCCAAACAAATGCATCACAGAGATATCCAAATTCAAGAAGGGGAAATACATAAAAATCACAAAAATAATAAAAGCCTGAAAAAGCAGTCAAAAAGGCAAAAAGCCTAAAGCAACCTGGAGGCTTTTCAAAAACACTGCATTAAAAATCCCAGTAAACTATGCATCATGTATCAAAAAAACTCTGCATAGCTCCTTTAAAAAAACCAACCTGAGGAGGCTATTGTAGGCAAAAGGGTTGGCGTTTAAAAAATTGCTGAAATGAACAGGAAAGCCCATAAAAAGCAGATTAAGAATAAATGGCAACTAGGATGGCTAAAAAAGAATGAGAAAATTTTGCAGATGATAACCAAGCTGACAGTAAAAAGTTGTTTAAAGGAAAACAAGAAGCCATCAAGGGAAATAGCAGTACCACATGATGCCAAAGACTCATAAGGGGTACGTGGGGATAATAAGGCCATAGCAGAGAAACTTAGTGACTTCTCTGCAGAGGTCTTTACTGCTGAAGGTACTTAAGAAGGTCTCAAATCCAAGCTATTCCTTGAGACATAATAATTTCAGATAAATATGAAGGAAGTAGTTCATAAAACAGGTAAGGCAGGTATTACTAAGTGAACATGAGTGGGGACATTCACCCATAACTTCTGAAGGAACTCAGGTGTGAAACTGCAGAACTGTTGGCCAAAGTGTGTAACCCAAATTACAAACTGCTACTGCACCAGTGGGCTGGTGCCAACCAAGCTTCCACGTGGAAGAGGGGTTCAAGAGGAGACTTTGAGAACTGTGGGCGGGTTTATTTGACTGTCCTGCTTGGCAAAGCAGTAGTCCACCTTAAGGAACAAAACAACTGAGCTCATGGATAAGCAGGGTAAAACCAGTGTCAGTGACTATAATGTATCTGGATTTTCAAAACTGTTTTTATAAAATACTTCACTGAAGTTTTTAAAATATATTATCTTGGGGTTGTAAGAGAGATGCTCTAATGGACTGCAGGTTGTTAAAGGATAGCAAGAAAAGAATAGTATCTGATGGTCACATTTCAAAATGAAGACATGACACCAGTGGGTCCTCTGAGACACGTGCTGTAACTGGTTTTTGCAAAGATTCTAATGGTGATCTACAAAAGGGACTGAACTGTGAAACTTCTGAGTCTATAGATGATACTAATCTCAGGTTGTTAAATTTGATGCTGGTGATGAGGGATGGGGAGATCTGGTGATTTCTCATGCCAGGAGATCCAGAAGGACCCCACCGAACCGGATGGGTACAGTTCTGGTCTCTCGCAGAAGAGAGATTAAAGGGACTAAGGGCAGGAATGTCACCTTCAAAAGAGAACTTAGAAAGGCTGTGACTCACCCTTTTGGACAAGAGAAAGCTGAGAGGGAATATAACTGAGATTTACAAAATTAAGAAAGAAGAGAGTAACCTAAAACCAACCAGAGCTACTCAAAATCTCAGAGTACTAGAAATAGGGTGTGTTTGATGAAACCAGAGGGAGCTTTGCTTGGAACAGATCAGATAATTATTTATACAATTTATATCATTTGAGTAGTGCCACTGGAGGTTGTGAAGACACACAGAGACAGTAGCTTCAAAAAAGGATTAGACAAATTCAGGATGAAACACAGATACTGAAAGAACATATAAATTGGGTTATCTTGGGTAAAAGTGAATGACTGCAGAAAATTGCCAGAACTCTGTGCTCCCTGTAAATAACATCTCTTATTACCACTGTTGGAAACAGAATAGTGAACTAAGATGAATAACTAAGAAGATGCTTGTAATGTTATTATTTTGTGGAGGCAAAAAAAACCCCAAACCAAAAAACGCCAAAAAGTAAATATCAGGTTTCATCAGATATATCAGTTTATACCAACAGACTTCCAGGAGCTACTGCCATTATACCAGCTTGGAAGCCAGTTAATTGTGATATACAAGAATTACAGTAACAGTTGAAAAAATTATTTTATTCGATTTAAACATTTCTCTATAATATAACAATGGAGTTAACTTTAGAATATTTATGTGTTCTATTTAGTTGTTGTTTGTTTTTAATTATGAAGAAACACATGTAGATCTAGCCCATGTGTTAAGTCTTAAACTTGTATGGAAAATGTTTGCAAGTAAATATCACACACCAGATTTCCCAACTGTATAGTATCCAAAAGCAGACAGAAGTAAATATAAATGTACTGGTAATAGCTTACCCTTGGCCACTGCATTAGTGAAAGCAATATAACAGATATTTGTAAAGGAGTTCTAGTGAACACTCATGCCAGTCTAGGTTAAAAATAAATGTTTGGGCATTCCCAAAAAGTAGCCTTTACAGGGGGACACAAAGCTGTCTTTTAATTTCAGTTTCCATCATTCCAGCCCCTTGCAAAAACCATGGCTAAATGGCTTGAGCACTGTTAGATGCTTGACTTTGAAAGTACAAAAGAGTGCAATTTCTCACTCTATAGAAAGATCAAAAAGGTTTCTACTCACTTCCACTTTCTACAAAGCCTTCTAGGCTGGTTATGAAGTGAGGCTGATTATGAACTTCAATCGGTCAAACAGTTGGCCATTGTACTGAATGGAGTTATCGTTTCCTACATAAGTGCATTCATGTTTGACAAATTTTAAGGCACATATATTGTTCTCTGAACAACATGGTTTGCAAAGAACTATAAATCTCAAGATTTTAGGAGTTGCAATAAAAATCTTGAGGAAAAAGAAGGAAAAACAGATGTTTTTATAATTTTTTCCTTTAATTCAGGCTTTCAATTTCATTCAAAACAGAATTTCAATTCCATATCAGTGTTTCCCTCTACTCTTTTCCCTCTTACCCAGGTATCTGTGCACTCCTTATATCATGCTCTCCAAATGCACCTCAGGGAAAGGGTGAGTCTGTTGTGGGAGAACAATTCAGGAGAAGTTGCCACAGAAGAAAATGAGAAGATCAGTCTGTGTCAGGGAGAAGATAAGTCTGCTGTCTTTCCTCTGCCTTCTCACTCTGTGTCCTCCACTGGGGCTTATACTATGATTTCTTGTCATGTGGATCTGAGCACTCCTTCAGGAGCTTCAATTTATGCTGCAACTCCACTGAGTTTTGCCAGCTGTGAGAAGTGGAGATGAGGCTGAGGCCGGTCCCTGAGCTTGGCTCCTGCAGCCCCAGCTCCAACCATCTACCTAGATGCAAGGTATGGTTAGCTGGACTGGATATTTGTAGCCAGCTAACAGTAAATACCACTGGAAGATAAGTAGGCTGCAGTGAAAAAGAACAAAGACTAGAGTGTCATTAAAGACTGGGAAAAACAAAACCATATTACAGAAGGAAATTTACTCTTTCTACTATGAAGATGTGAACACAAAGCAGGACTGGAGGTGGGAACTTCCAGGGGCCATTGTGTATGGCCCGAGAAACATTTCTTTAGAAAAACTTCTTAAGAAACAACTCAGCATTTGCTGAGAGTTGCAAACACAGTTATCAGCAATATCCTGATTCTCTGAACATTTGGATTTGACCAGCCTTCCTTTTGGGAATGAAGAAGAAAGTGTCATTTGCAGGTGTCCTCACAGCCCTGGGAGCAGCTCAGATGAGAGGCAGGAGGTTGCCGGCTAGATGCTGCTTGTGCTTAGCTGCAGCAGCTCCCCCACCACTACAGTGGGCAGATGATGCTTCTGCTGTTTTATTTTTCTGTCCCCACTGGAATTTAGCTAGGGTTGAGCCCAGCCAAAACAGAGTAGAGGAAAACCTAAAACCACATATCTCTTTCAAGTAGCCCTGCTAGGTGGGTGCAGTGATTTGTGCTAGGTTGCCTTTTGCCCCTAGCAACTGTCCCTGTGAAGCAGGAGTCAACTTTTCTGCACCTTTGTGCCTATCCTTACCAGTCCTGAACCAAAAGCAGTGTAGACAGTAGCACAGATGCCCTGCACCTGGAGACCTGGCACAAATCACCAAATTCTGGATGAATCTCCACACATCTTGACAGTGCCTCTTTGTCTCTAGCACAGTGCCCCAGGAGATATCAGTGGGCATATTTTGCAAAAACCCCTTTTTCAAAACAAAAAATAATTGGATTAAGACAACAAATAAAGCTAAGCATCTTTTCCTGTGTCTTAGACTACAACTGAAGCAATGACAACAAATGAAGTAGAAGCATGTATAAATAAAGAGCAGATATTTCTTCAGACCTTTACTCCTTTCATAGGTTGCAATTGTGTTTACCACTTCAATGAATTCACTTCATTCAACAGATGCTGATGTGCATTCAGTAGCAGCAATCCAAAGAAAACGCTTTTAATTTGCCTGGTTCTAGATCTGTCACAAACAGAGGGTGAATTTCCAGAGGATGGCAGGGCTGACAGCTGGCTGCAGATCTTTGCAGTGCTGCTCCTGAGTTCCAGGCACCCTGCAAGTGACAGCTCTGTGGCACCTGGGCTGGAGAGTCACTGCAGAAGCAGCTCTGACAGAGTGCTTCAGGCACTCCTACAAGTGCAAACATGCAATACATCTATTGTGCTTGCAATGAGTCACCTCCAGCAGAAAACGTGGGCTGTGCCAGATTATACAGAGGTTTTGTGAAAATAAATATTCCCATTGAGGATTAGCATGAGACCAGAAGCTATGCCAGATTTGACTAGACTCTAAAGGCCAATCTTGTTCCTTAAACCAGATGTTTAACAGGGGTTGTGACATCTGAAGAGATCAGCAGACACAAAATACAGGCAGTGTATGCTAAATCATAATGAAGTATATCATTTCAGAGAGGTAAAATACAGAGATAAAATATGATTTTTGAAGTGTAAAATTCTGTAAATCCCTTTTTCCAATACATCTTGCACAATTAACCACAAGCAGTAAAATATAATTTATGTTTTGTAGCATATCCTTTTTCTTTTTTGAGTATCTATTTAAAAGGAGGCCCATCTCCTTAGTAAGTGGGGTTACTTACCTCTCTGAGGTAAAACTGAGAGTGGTAAGCAAGTACATAAAATCTGCCCTCACTCTCCTAATCCAGACAGGAAGCAGCTCATGGGAAGCTTCTTGTCAGTGGCACCTGACTGCTTCTCTACTGTGGTATTTTCACATTTTCAGCTTTTCTAACCTATGCAGTTTGTTTTGTTTAACTACTTATTTTTTCTTTCACATTTGGCAACTTGAAATTCAAGGTCTTTCAGTCAATAAGGAGCATGAAAAACATTTCAGTCACAGAAGTTGGTAGTTTTGCAACACACATTTTCATGAACTCTACTGAGCATCTTACAGCATCAGTTTTTGATTTTCAGTCAAAAGTGGGAAGTGGCAAGAGGCACTTGGCAAACTTCACGTGCAGGATGATGAGGGTAAGGCAGTAATAGCTGGAGGGAGCCCCATGGGAAGCTGTGTCTCAGGGGAGGGCTTGTTTGTCCTCAGTTTCACCAGGTTGCCATTGGGTTATTGTAATGGAAATCAGATCGTGAGCAGCTCCTGGTCAGGCCATGGGAGTATAACCACTACAGTCCCCATGGCATGGAAACCCCAGGATCATCTGACTTCCATGGAGACATCAGGACTTCTGCTGTAAACAACTGTGTTCCTTGCCTCCCACCTACACTGTGACTTTCCTACCACCTCTCCCTCCACTCAGACGTGGAGTCAAGCTTGAGGAATGCAATGGGAATGGGAACTGATGGCTGGCTGTGTGGAGGGAATGCAGAGAACTGCATTATGAGGTTTGTGATAGCAGAACAAGCACATGACCTGCCACCACATCTCTTGCCTGACCTATTCTTAGAGATGGGTGGATGGAAAAGGCTGAGTCACTGTCTCAGCTGCAGAAGACCAAGCCGTACAGAAGGAGCTTGCCAGCCAGGGCTCCAAGCCATACAGGATAGGAGCTGCCCTATTTCTCAATGCTCTTTGTGGCATTTCTCAGTGCTCTTTGTGGACTCCAGTCCCCAAAATGAAGAACAGACTATCAGCCACAACATAATGCCAGAAATTCTAATCAGTTCCCTTTTAGCAGGGACTTCAGGTTTTGCAGGTGTGGCTCCCTCTTGTTTTAGTGGAAATCACATAGAATTACAGAATTATTGAATCATTTAGGTTGGAAATGATCACTAAAATCATCAAATGTGTGTATCCTATGCATGTATGTGGTATCTTTTCATCATTTTGATTTGATCAGCTTATCATGACCCTTAGGTCCCTTGGCCCTCATCTTTGAGATAGGTGCCTGCTACATATCATAACAAGGTATTCACAACCAAGTATTCAAATCTATGAGCCCGTAAGAAAGTAAGATGAAACAACAACAACTTTTTCCTGAAAAAGAGAAATTGTTTTAACACTCTTAGCAGTCTAATGGAAGTCCACCTATTGCAAATTATATAGCATTGAACTTGAGATTCAAGAACAATTTACAGGAAAAAATGTTACTTACACGGCTTCCTTTTTCAGGGAAACATTGACATCCTCCACTGCAGTCTCTGCCTCCACATGGTCCTGTGTATTTCTTTCCACCCTGAAAACCAGAACACACATAACACAAAAGTTAAAAGGTATCAGCTAGAATCTTCAAAACAACACATTCAGCTTTGATTAGCAGATTTGATGGGAGCTGCTAAAGCAAAGACCAGGATCAGGTCTAGGATTTATAGCTGAAGCCTCTTTAACATATGATTAGAAGCAGCCATAAGTGGCTGTCTAGTTCTTGGAGATCGGCATCAAGAAATATAATGTTACTCCACTTATTTCCCTCCACATTTTCAAAACACTGCAGCTCAATGCTGAGCAGTATCCCACATATCTTTTTGACACACGCAATAGATATCGTATCACAGAAGTGCAGCTGCTTGGATTCTTTAGGGACACAGACTAAGTCCTAGGTCACAATGCAACACATCCTTCTATGCATGCTCCAAATGGTTGCTGTATTTTGAATTATTTATTGATGGACATAAAGGAAGATGTAGGTATCATGTTCAAAACTGTGAGCCAAACTCCTGCTTTCTCCTCTTCTATGGCTCTCCTAAACCAGGACACTGCCTATTCTGAAGGAACAAAAATTTTGCTAGCAGTCAACCACTGTGATTCAGAAGTCACTCCCAGCTTAAGTAAATGTCTTCAGTTACATCTCTCCTGCCTGACCAGAACCATGCTGGCCTAGGCCACAATATGCATGGATCACAGAATATGGATCACAGAATATGCACCGCTCCACACAAATCCTTGGATGGACTTCAAGGCAGGCAAATGCAGATTATATTCTATGCAAGTGCCTGCACAGAATGCCGCAGCCACAGTCAGTCTTGTTCAGAAACCTGAACAGCAGAGATGCTGTGCATGCTGTGGTGTGACTTTTATAAACGTAACCTAATGATTAGGAATGTTGTGAAGAACAGCCTGCAGCCCACCTCAGCTCAGGGTTTTGAACCCCTGAAAATGACCCAGTAGCCTAGTAAGTAATCTAGGAAAGGAGGAAGGGATTTCTCATCACTATTTCTGAACCTGACTTGGCTCACAATGAATAATTAATACAGTCAGAAGAAAAAGAGAGGACTAAGTCTAGTGGCTACAGGAAACCAGAGTCCCTCACTGAGGGCATTTCACATCCACTGCTCCTCAGATGAAACCTCAAGGCACCCCAGGGTGCAGAATCAGGCTCCATATCACTTGCTCCCCTCTTGGCTAAAACAAATGGTGCCTTCACTTTTCTGCCTCCTTCATAGCTTGGGCCCATCATCTCTTGAAAGGGAGGTGAAAGGGGTATAAACAAGGCTCCAAAATAGGACTGGTGCTCTGAACTGCTATGCTATTTCATAAATAGACAGCGATGCTGCCATTCCTGCCTCTAGGGATGACTTAAGGAGCTAAAACACAGAGAGGAGACCAAAGCTGCCATGCTTAGAATCTTTTCATGTGGCTCTAAGCAATCCTCTACTCAACACCTGAGATTTTTCAGTCAGATTTCTCACGTATCCGTTCCTGCCTTTACACTACCTGAAAACACAGCCCTGGGATTTGGATACCTCCCTGGCAGTCAAATCAACAAAAGGTATGGAGCAGGCACCAAGCATTGCATAAGTCCTGCTTTGGTCATATTTGTACTGCAGGCTCTTAATCTTAGGACACACAGCAATACAAAGTTCCCAAAAGAAGTGTTTATGTTTGTCATGAGAAGGTCCATGTTTTACATACTTTTATATACTAAAACACTTTTCTTTCAGCTTTATATTTCATTGTTATGTTTAATTGAAGAGGCAGGGTTTTCATACTGATAAAAGCAGTCCACCAAACTGAAACCATGCCCTCACCTATGTATAGGTTAGGTGTTTTATTCAGGAAATTATTTAATGGATGTAGTAGAGTTCTATGTCATGTTATGAATTCTGCTTTATGTTTAAGCTATTGTTTAGAAGAAATATTAAAGCAAGACAATTTTATAAACTCCAGCAGTTTGCTCAGGTTGGTCCATTTTTTAGTTAAATATCTGGATGATCACAAACTCACTATTTTGATCAAGTTTATTTCTTATTAACCTATTTGCAGATGAAATATACATATTTTTCTCAGTATCCTTCATTTTGTGGAGTTTCCCCTGTATTCCTGAAACTGAGTATAGTTCTATTAATTTTTATGTATGCCATGCAGATGTATGGCCTGTGTGATCATATTCCTCTGGAGGATGCAGGTATACTTCAAGGAGTATTGTGCTGTGTAGTGCTGCAATTGGTAACAATCAATTTTGAACTTTTGGAATCTGTTTTTGTTGGTGCTGTAAACAACAGCATATCCCAGCCTAAGAGTAATGGACAGATACAGCGATTTGATCAAGTGAGTTTTCACTTTTGCCTACTGAGAAAAAATAATGAGAACAATAAGTTTATTTCTTTAATAAGAAGAGTGACTCTAAATTTGGTAAACTGTTGTCAAGGAGAAAATAGAAAATGAATCAGAACTATGGTGAGATATTTGTGCACTTATAAGAAAAAAATGGAAGAGGCTGCTAATGCTTACTTCAAATGGAAGTTCATGGTCTATTGTTTGTGTACTATCCACCATCCAATATTTTAATTTGCGTGCTGTAACAATACCAGAAGCTAATATGGGGACACAATTGTTTTCTTCCACAATTTTAGGAAGCAGTTTTTTTTTTTTCATTATTTTCTCATTTTGTATCCTTTTATGCACACAGATTCTGCAGATAATGAAAAGAAAAATCTGGAAGATTCTCCAAAGGTAGGGAACATAATGGGAAAGCATTTGAGACCAGCAGTAATATACCTCTTCTTGATTATACTTGGGCTTTCCTTATTACCTAATCTCTACCTAATCTCCACCTCCTCACTTTTCAACTGCTAGTGGAATTACTCTGGGAACTTTTAGTCACATACAGCATTTTCTACTATCTTCCACTATCTAGAATATTTATATTTTCTTGAAGATCACTGCACTGTCATTTGATCTTACATTATTGGGGGTTAAAGTATAAAACACTGTGGTCTACAAGCTTGTTCATGTTCAAAAATAAGTCTGTTAAGGATTATTGTAGAACTTTGTTAAAAGCAATTATACTCATGGGCACACAATTGAGATGAAGAGAAATCAAATGGACACATATCAGTCAATAATTAGAACGGAAAAAGCCTGAAAGTTTCAAATTTAGCAACGGACAGTGTACTTTGAAGCGCTCAGCTATTTATGTCCTGAGGAAAACAGATTTCTGGGAACATAACACTAATAGTGACAACCCAATGTGGTTGTTTTGATGTGAGCAGGAGCCTTTTTGGCCAGACAACAGTCAGATCTAGCACATAATTTATCCCATCCTTATACTGGCATTTGAACTGATTGACTGCATCTCTCCCAGGAAGTTCCTACTGCTTTCTCTCAACTATGAGGGTGAGTGGAGGTGACAAGCTTACACAGAGAGATCCACCCCCTGTAGAAAGTGTAAGCATGGGGAGATGAATCTCCCAGTTTGTTCAGTATGCAGTTAAATGAAGAAAAGTGTCCCTGCACCAGAATTATATTCTAGGGTTTTTGTAATCAAGCTGGAAGAACTGGCCTTCAGTTATAAGGGTGTCTGTGGAGAAGGCTTTCAGTTTCAAGTCCTTCTCATGTTTTGGATGATGCATAATCCCACAAATATCTAAGAAGCCCAGAGTCTAGGCAGAGTCTAGAAATGGGGTTTATAGGATCTAATTTAAGATTTATGCTATATAGGCACAACATCTGTCTGCTGTTTTAAATCACCCAGAGAATCTCATCAGATCTATTTCAGACACCAGTGCTAAATCTCATCATGGAAGGGTAAGGGGATTAGAGATGTAGCACAGGGTAACTGGTTCAGACATCTCTACAGAGCAGATGTCCAGCTTCACATGAGATGAATCCTGTGCTAAGTGTCCAAGTCTCACTCTCACAGGAAGCTATACCCTTTGATGGGAACACTATTTAAGAGCAGACATATGTGCAAACACAAAACGAGCTATACCATTGCACTGGTGTGCAAGCTCTCTATGCATAAGGTGAGGTGTTGCTTAATTCTAATTAGGCTGGAGAATCAAGAGTAAAGTATGGTAATTCTGTCCAGAAATGTGTAACAATAATGTTTCCAATGAGACCCACAGGGTCAAAAGGCAGCCCTTGGAGGCAAGGCTGTCTCACCCAGACAACTGTAATGGTAATATCATATTAGAGAAAATATTGACTAGGTAATAGTGTCAGGAACACTACCTTTCAAGTGTAAAAAAAAAATGGGACCAATGAGAGAAAAGAAATTAAGAGTAGGTTGTTTAGTTGGGAGGAGTATAGGCAGGGAAATGGTAGTGCAAGGATGGTAAAATCTTGGAAAATAATAAAAAAAAAAAGATGAAGAGGGCATCAAACTAGGTGGAGAATGAAGGTAGTGAGGATATACCAAGAGCAGAGACATCAGCAGGCAGCAGTGATGCTGACCTGTGAGCACAGGCCCACTGGGAGCCCCTATGGGGGAAAGACCACAGGTCTTTTGACCAGGCATGTCTCTGTGGGAAGGTGGGGTAAGAAGGGATAAGCTTGTAAGTAAGGACAGGCTTACTCCTGAATTCCAGCTGCAGGGGCAAAGGTGGTAGAACTGCAAATTAAGAGCCCTTTTGTGTAATTTATCAGATTTCTTACAGTGATTTTGTACAAATGCTAATAACAACAAGATACAATATTTCTTGCAGTGATGTGGTTGTGAAATACTACTAATAAAAACAGTGATATGCTACTTGGCCAAATAAAGAAATACTAGGTTCTGAGAGGTGTTTTCTTTAATCAGCAAATTTTAAGCTACATCTAACAATGCTCAGGTCCCCACTGTTCAAAGTTAGGCATCTCCAGAGCTGGCTTACCCAGCCACTCTGCTGGGATGAATATATTTATCATGTTCAAGGAACATGAACACTATTCAAACAAAAACAAGAGAAAACATGTAAGTGCCACCTATATTTGTAAAGCTTGCATATTTGCCTAGTGTAAATACCTCTCATTTTTATGTATAGCAAGCATAAAATGTGGGTGTCTCAACACAAAACTTTTTCTGCCCTCTTGCTTTCTCATAATTTTTTTTGTCTCCAAACAATATTATTTCTGTACTTACACATCTTCAGCCAAAAATAGACAACTTAAATGCAGTTTCCTTCAGCCACACTCTTAAAAAACCCAAGAACAAATATGCACTTTTCTTTAAACTTTTCCACACATTAATGATTTATTTGTTGCTAATCTTGGCCACTTTTGGGTAGTTGTCATTTCTGCGTGCCCATTCAAGTACCTTCACTTCAAGGGCTGGTATTCTAACAAAGAACAAAGGCAACCAGAGACAGACCTCAAAGTACAATTCTATGAGTACAGAAAGATCAGGAAATATAAGCCATTTCCTTACATACAGCTCAAAAAATAATTATGGAAATTATAATGAAAATATTGCAACTTGGAATCAAAGACTCCATACTTGGTCTCTCCTCAGAGCTACATCTTCTTTGATAATATTTTGTACGCTGTAGTTGTGCATTTACTTCTGTGCTGACAAACCCCATTCTGTTCCCCTAAGTTTCACCAAGGCATGTTTTAGAAGGTTTTAGGAGCTTGCTGAAGCACTGAACTACAGCTGGAGGTGCTGACACACTGCATGCCTCTGCAGTGGGGCAATGAACAGCACACCAGAGCAGCACATTCAGATGCTTCAAGTGAGGCTTGAGCCTGGAAGTCCTGAGGGAATTCCTGGCATGCCTGAGAGTCAGCCCTCTGTGTCAGTGCCAGGGAGACCAAACCAGGTCACACCTCCAGTATGAACCTCTGCTTTCACATTTGACCTTCAGCTGTTGATACGGACATTAATTTCAAATTCGGTTTATACAGCCTTGACTTAGAAAGATTAATTTTTTGCTTCCTTCAAAAGAAAGAAGAAAAAATAAAGTAGGAGTATGACAGAGTACTCCTGCTGCTGATCATCAACAGACAGAGAAGAACTTCATCGGATTCAAATGTGACAGCACAGTTGTATTTCCTCAAACCCAACATTTTACTCCTTTAAGAGCTGAAAACATTTGTTGCCCATTGCCAAACTTATTTCTCTAGAAATATGTATAAACAACCACTCAAAACAAGTATTGAGAATGCTGTCAGCATTCTGGATTGCCCAGGAAGAGGCTTGGTCTCTCCTCAGAGCTACAGTGTCAAAGATGGAATCAGCCATCTGAAACTGCCTGCTAACAGCCCAGTAGCTACTAGTGCATGGGACAGTAAGACCACTGTGAAGACCTTAACTGGCCGGGGAAAGGGAGAGATAATTGGCACAGTCAGAGAGGAAGGAAAAGATGTGGGTGTGGATCCTCTCTCCAACTGTTCTGAGAATTTTTTCGCTAAGAACTAATTCTTTCTTTCATATTTGAATGGGAGCCAGAACCTTTCCAGACTGGACGCATGGCAACTAGAATAATTTAGTGCATGACCTCAAAATCTTATGAATGTTTACACTTCCCACCAAAAGTAGGGGGAGCCATGTATTTACATATCCTTCCATGAAAAAAATCTGGAGGAGGAAATTGGTCTTAGGAAGAACACAAAGATACTTAGCACCAGCTGAATGGTAGACCAGCTGGTAGCCTAACCACTGCCTAATGGAGTCTTTCCAATGCAATGAGAAGAGCTACACTTGTGACAATCAATCGTGTATTATAAACTGGTGTGAAGTTCCATGTGCCATCTCCCTCTCAGGTAGTGTATCAAGAAAACTGGGAAGCAAGTGACTTCCTTCAGCTCTGAGTCCTGATGGGCATGGGAATATCAACAAAGGAGAAGTATCTGAAGGCGCCGTTGCTCCCAGGGTCTGAGATGCCTTTGTTTGATGTTTGGGGTGAGGAAAGGATGGGCAAGAATTTAAAATTCAGTGCTGAGAAGACCCCAACAGACTCATCTTCTCAAGTGTGTCTGAGCAAGTATGTTGGAAGCAGAGATGGGAAATATGAATTCTGTATCTCTCAGAAAAGAAACTATAAAAGATTTTCCTCTTATGGACTTGCTTGTGACTTGATTATGTGAACATTCTGGCATACAGCCTTGATAGGAAGGCTGCATAGTTTCATTTCAAAGTGAAACTTCACAGCTCCACATGTTCACTTTATTTGAGGTACTATTTGCTACCCCTCTTCCAATTAAAAAGTTTTCTTGTTGCCATCTGGAGACAGTGCCTTGGAACAATGGTAGAAGCCAGATATAATACAGTGTGAACTTATCCATCATATTTTCATAAAAACATTTCTAATTTTGTGGCTTTCACCCAAACACATATTTACCCAGAAAACCAGATGAAATCCAGAAAGAGCTGCTGTGATATAGCAGGCATCAAAAAAAATTTGAAAGGTCTTTAAGAGGCCAGGCAAAGAGTAATGCTTAAAATCTGCCTACATATAAAGCAGATATTTGAATAATTGTCCAGGGATCTTGCCTAGTTGTCCAACATGAGTTTGTTTGCAAACAGTGCATTTTGAAGCAAGCAGCATGTGTTGTGACACCGTTTTCTGTCATGAAGTCTGAGAATGGAAGTCTCATATTTTACAGGAAATAAAGTTGGTTTCAGCCATATTTTTTCTTTTTTTTTTTCAGTCACAGAGATGATTATATGCTGCGCCATGAAAGAGACCAGAATATAAGATAGGGAGACCCAATTAAAACACTTTAAAATGTCAAACAATAAGAAAGAAGTCATTATTTATAGCAAAATATAGCACTCCTGCTTATTTTTGAAGAATCTGTAATGCCATGGGAAAGGGAATCCTAAAAGGCAGCCACAAGTCTCTGCCTGCAAGTGCTCCAGCTTTCAGGAGCTAATGAAAGAGGGTTAAGATGCAGAAGGCTTTTTCTGGAACAAAAGGAAGAAAAACATCATCTGGCACTTGTCTATTTGAGACAGGCAGCTTACTGCCTAAAGAAATGACGAATTTTGTCTTAGTCATCAGCTAAGGCTTCAATATATGGTAGCAGGGGACAGGTGATGCTGCAGGAAAACTAAGCTCTTTGAAGGGTGTGCAACCATGGTTAAAAATGTCTTTTGCACCTTACAAAGGAGTAAATATTACGCAGCTATGGACTGATACCTACAACCCACAATGATTACAAAAAGAGAATACAAGTGTTGTTCTGTTTTACCAAGGCCAGAACTGGATTTGCCTGCAGAAAAAAAACATCCCACAGATATATGCCTAGAGAGACTTTGAAGCTGGAAATATATTAATAGAGGTAAGCAAAGATACCTACATTAATTATTACTATTAGTTAAGGCAAGCCCATTGTTTTCCTTGATTATAATCAGAATTCAGACACCTCCTGAATATGTAGATGCCTAAATGTGGGTGACTTAATGTCATCTGGTTCTTTGTTCAAATGGGATTTTTTAGCTAAATCAGAGAGAAACGTAAAGGATGCAGCAGTAGCTAGAGTAAAATCTGTATTGGTAAGTTAAAATTTGATGTCCTATTAAACTTGATCCCATCTTTGTAAATCCACACTTTTAGAGATGCATATTATTTCACTATGATCTTTTCTTATGAGACAACAGACTCTCATCTAACATTCAGCATGGCATTCCTCATCTAAAAGGATGATGGTCTTTAGACTTAGAGCGCTGGGGCATCTTAACATGAGTCCTTGTTCTCAACACTTCATCCCTAGAAATTAAATGTATCTCCACAGAAGCTACTTAGGTGGTTTCAAAAACAGTATTACAGAAGTCAGAAGAAGTGTTTTCTAGTTATCAGCAATGAAAAAAATCCTTTGACTTAATTCTGTGATTTTTTGGTGACTTGCCAAAGTAGACGTAATCACTTGTTAGGGAGGCTGTGACACTGAAAAGCACTGAGTGTTTATCTTTTAATTTTTATTCTAATATTTTATTTATGCAAACCACAGTGCATTTTGTATCTGATCTGCCCAAGGCTTATGCAAAGTGCAAGTTAGTGGACAGTGTTATCTTGATATGTGCAGTAATACTGGAATATTTTCCATAAAGGAATGGAGTCAAAGACACTATCAACCCTTAATCTGAATTTGGCTTTTGTGCAATATCTTATATTACTGGAATAAAACCTCCTTTCCCATCCCTAAGAACAGAAAGACATTTGTTCACATACTAGTAGCATAATAATGAAACACAGCATTCACTCATTAAAGTAGCAATTTCTATATTTAACTACCTCTGGTTTCCGAAGTCTAGTCATTTTCAGTTTTGGAAAGACATCCAAATAATGATATCATTTGCTTGAAACAATAGAAAGTCTGGATACTAGTCTATATATGGAGATTTTTTTTTAGTCTATTTATAAACCACGCCAGTTATTTGACCTGTCTAGTTTACTCACCTACGTAAATTGGCAGACTCAGGAAACTTAAGAACATATTATTCTTTGTGACTGGTAAGCCTTAAAGGTTACCAATCATACTTCGGATAGGCAACCAGTATTTCTGAAGACACATCTGTGCCTATTACACTAAGAACAAACCAACCTGCCAGTGTAGGAAAGATTTTTTTACTTTTGCACCAGCAGCAGTGCAATTGCATTAGCCCTGCTCGTGGGGAGGGGACTGTCAGAAACCAGCTGTGCAGCTGTTTGCATGGCTGCAGCATCTGTATTTTTCTTTTTTTAGTGCAATGCTGCTAGAGTTTCCTGAAATTTGAGCATAACCACTGAGAATTTATTCCTGTTTTATGTATTCTGTAATTACTTTAAAATGTTTGATTGTTTATGAACTGCTCTTATCAATTGAATTAGTTAACTTTGTTTTCCTCTGATAATTGTTTACAGACATCGTTCTGTCTACAGCCATGGTTCAGCCATGGTTCAGACATGCTGATCTGGTTCTGAAGTGAATACTTAAGAGGTCCTGGGAGTTCTTTTTTCCCTTGGGAGGGATGATGTTGGCAATAGTTTTCAATTGCCTTTTAAAATCTTGTTGTGCCTGCAGAATCGGATATAATAAAGAAAGCAAGAAAGCTGAATTTAAATTCTTCCTGCAGAATTATATAAATTGCCATTAGAAATATCTACCAAGAACTGGAAGGATAGAACTATCCCTGACTGCATGCATGATTTGGAAGGAATGGATTTGCCCAGTTTTATCAGTGATGGCACAGATTGGCTGACACTGCATGTATCATACATACTGATGGGTAAGTCCAGTCCAGTATAATGTTTACAGCGCTGGCTCAATTTTCAGAGTTGGCTGTTGGACAAATGACTGTAGTGGAAATATTAAATGTGGAAATTTGTTCCGCAATTTTTCAGAATTGCTTCTTGGGACTGGACTGGTATTTCCTTAAAAGTAAGAAGAATGGATAAGAGATTTGCAAACTGGAAAAAGAACTGCATTTTATGATGGAAGTGTTTACTGCTAACTGCTTGGTCAGATGCTTCACCCACCATTTCCTTTCTATTTCAGTCAAGAGAAAGCCCATGAGAACTAGCTCTCTTACTGACCCATTTCACTTTCCCCTTTTGATTGCAGAGCTTAACCTCCTCCCTGAGCCTTACTGCCTCTGCTCCAAGGTGATCAATGTTGTCATTGGTGAAAGCCTTGGGTACAGGTTTAGCAGAGAAAGAAATTACATAGAGGGTGTGACATATCAGGACTATATGCAGACATCTGGAAAGTTTTGGTATTTGCAGTGGGGTTAATGAAGGTAATCTGACATACAGAAGAATGTATTCAGAAAGAAAAGATCAATATCTTTCTTCTAGTAGTCAACTATCACTGATAATCTCTTTTGTCACCTATATACTTTTGATTAGCAAAATGTTTTGAAACATTTGCTCATAAAACTCACATGATATCTTTCTTCTGCCAAAAAGCTCTTTTAGTTACTTACCTAGTTAGGGGTCAAAATCTGTATCACAGTATAATATATTTGTATCTGTAGATTACAAAATTGGAATGGCTGAATTGTTATCCTGTATCCTAAAAAAATAAATGACAGTTTATTCTTTGGATATTTCTTCATCTTGCATATCTGTTTCCACATAACTTTAATGGGAAGAGTGGAAGATTTGTTTGTTTTTTGTTTTTTGTTTTTTTTTTTTTCTTTTTCTTTTTTTTTTTTTTTTGGGAAGGGGGAACGGGAGAGGTTTCACTTCCTTCAAAATATCCCTTTGAGTATACGAGAACATTACCACAGCCATACTGTGAAACATTGGCTCACGAGATGGTACCATGGAAATTACATTTATTTACTCAATGAAAAAAAGGGTTCATCTCTCCCATATTACCACTGACTTGTGACTTAAAACATGCTCTGGTTCAGTTTGGCAGTTGAGCTGATTTCTGCAATGTTGCAGAACTGGGTTAAATGCACTTTCCCAGAGTTTGATGAGTCACTGGTTCAGCTTGGTCTAGGACCCAGATCTTCCTGCTTTCCGGTCCACTTCCCTAACCAACAGACAAACACTGTCTGCATTGCTGCAATAAGTCTTGTTGCTCAGTCTCCATGCCAAAAATGCTCTTATCATAGTACAAACAACTTACATACTGAGATTATAAACAACCAAACATCAAGCTTTAAACTGACTTAAGGGATGTCATTTAGCTTCTCTTTCACATCCTTTTTCATTACATGCTTGTCATTTTGCAAACAGATCTACAAAATTCAGAGATGCTCATGTCCTGGCAGTAAGGAGTAGAAAATAGACAAGAAAAAAGTAACACATTTATAGCTCACTGCATTAGAAATTACATGAGCTTGACTTATGATATGAGCTTGACTCTTAGAAGAGGTGGAGCAAAGCCCCAAGTGCTCATCAAGCTCAAAAATCTTAGAAACTGGTAATAGATGCTTGATTCAGAACATGTTTCTGTATGGGCTGTACACCCCACCTAACTCAGGAAGAATAGCCCTGAATTTGAAATCCATCAGAAGAAACCAGAAGACTGGCTGTATGTATTCAGCTTCGCTGTAAGCAGCTTTCTATGAAACTCCTCATAGGTGATGCCAGCTCAACATAATGATATTGAGAAAGAATGCCCAAAGGCCAAGAATGGATCTTAGAAATACTTTTTCAGCAATGATGTGGAAATAACCTAGGGATGCAATGTTCATGTTCAACACAACAACAAAACAACAGTAAATCCAAGCTCTATCTCCTTGCTTGACTCCTTGAAACCTCACGGATTTTATCTCATGCCTCTGATCAGAACAGATCTTCAGATTAGAGACCAGTAATGAGACTGTTGGTCACCTGAGTAGGTACAATCTTGTTATGGCACTGCTCTGGCCTCTCTAAGATCTGTAACACAAAAACCCGATGGCTCTTCTCTGACATGAGATGCAAGACTCTGCTAAACTCCAAAGCAAGTAGAGGAAAACAGTTCCTCCATGTAGACTGAGGAATCAAGCCCCTAGTGAATCTTACTATACATATGGCTCAACCACCATAAAGATCATTCTCTAGGGACCCTTTGCTCTATCACACAAAACCACAGCTTCATTTTCAGGCATCAGAAGGTAACAGAAAAATCACATATTTGTCTTGTCTTTCTTTTGTGATCAGGGGAAAGTCAATATCTACACTATATTTTGTGAGCAGAATAGATCTCAAATGCATTAAGTTTCTGGAAGGACTCCACTACATATCCCTTCCTAGAAGAAACAATCTCTCACCATTTACTTTTATAAAGAAACTCAATGCTTCACCTGCTGAAAGCCTGGTAAAACAGTTTCATTGCTACCTCTTCACTAGATCCTTACTTCTGTGTTGTATTTTTCCAAAGTTTAAGAAATTATTCCAGTTGATTTTTGAGAGGCAGGTCTTTTTCATGAAAAGGCAACAGTACTGACACATGCTGGATCAGTAATGAGGTTTTGAATCTGGTCACACTGTCAGCAACATCTGTTGCTCACAAAGATGAATCTCACCAAGCACACATGTGAGGGGCTAAGTTCCGTTCAGTGCCTGCAAGCTCCATAACTAGAACTTGATTTCTCTGTCTAACAAGCTGAGCAATAGTCCACAGAAAATTCCCACTTTCTCTTTATACTGCTTAGTTTGTAGTCTCTTCCCTTTTGTTTATAGAAAGGTAAGAAGAGGGTTTCCCTAGTTGGCAGATCCTGGGATCTGTTTTACTGAATTGGAAAGCTGGTCAAAAAGTCTTGGAGTCATTTACTCCAAACCCTCCAAACCTCATCCACTTTATTTCCTTAGTGTATAGTTATACACACACAAGTGTAATTAATTTTCCAGCTGTGAAATATAATAGCTTTTCTTCTGGTTTCTTGTCTTTACTTTTCTGTTTTCCTGATGAATTGGGTTCCACTCAGGTAAAAGCTTCTCAGTAGCAGGAGATCCCAGATAAGCTGCTAACTTGGTTTCAATTTTAGTGATGCTGCTCAAGTACAATCTTATAGCACAGCTGGACCATTTCTCTACAGTTCTCACAGTTCACTGTTCACACAGTGTCCACTAAAGAACATTTATTATGTCATTCTGCCATATAATTCAAGTATAATATTTCAGTTTCCCTGGACTTTTGTGTCTCCTGCCCATTACTTTTGTTAAGCATACACATGTTCTTTCCTTCTCTCTGTACAACACTTAGGTCACCAAATCATTTGGTTAACTCCCCAAAGTAGATTACAGTCACACTAACGTTTAGTCTCATTTTGTGGCATTAGTGATTCCTGCTGCCCACTGCTACACAGAACACTGGCTTTATTATCTTAGGAAAGTGCTCATTCCCATTGGTGCTCTTGTGCTTCTTTATTACACACAGGACAGATTTTGAGTCTAGGTCACCACTGATGCAGGCAAGACACTGAAAATACAGACATGACAAAAAGAATCTTTGAAGATCTTAATACGGTAGTAATTAAGGCCTTTTATGGATTTCTATTTACTGAGAAAGATAACGGGTATCTATAGTAACACATTTCTCAGAAATTCTTGTGATGTTTCAATGCCTTGCTTTTTCTTATTCATCCCCATGAAATCTCCCACTGCAAGTAGCCAGTTGGCCTGAACTCAGTTGTCCCACTAAATCCAACTGTATCCCATAATCATGGAAACCCAGCTTCTTGTTGCTTACTGGAGATCTTCCTTACCATCACAAAATGTGATGTTCTTGCCTCTGAATGCCTGCTACGATGTGATTTAGGATCCTCAGGCAAGTAAGTTTTTCTGCTTCTGCTGTTTTTATTATATTTAGGTAAGTAAGGAAACATAATTTCTTGTGTTTTCCTCATTAAGCCACATCAATAATATAAAAATCATGTAAAAAGCTACTCTTAAAACCTCACAATAACAAACCTCTCATCCTCCACACAGTCTGCAATTGCAATTGCACACTCTGCAATTGTGGCAGACAGACGTCACCAAACACCCATTTTTCGGGAAACTCAAAAATATTCACGTTCCAGTTGACACATTTTCAGGTGCGATTTTTGCATCATTGCATACATACTTTAACTCCTACAGTCTCAAACCCCAGTATGCTTTGCTTTGTAAAAAAACACAACAAATGTAACTATTATCCCATGGTGGTAACAGCCTAACTCTCCAGACATCTCTTTCTAACAACAAGGGGCCTAATTGAACATAATTGAAAACAGTTTATGCCAGAGCTTAAAGAGCAGTAGGATATATTATACAAACAATTTTTTGGTTTTGTATTTTGACTAGACATACAAGTTATTAGCCACCCCTGTTCCATATCTCATCTCTTTTAAACTATTCTATTCTTTCAGGAAGAGAGCAGCACAAGGCTGACATGCCTTGGTGTGTCTATTTTGCTGGCAATAGCTGTCATAGTTGGCAAAAGTGAGGTTAACTTACTTCTCACTTCCCCCACTACCAACCACCCCCCATCCTAGGAACACCGTAGGAAAAACAGAATTGTTCTTAGGAATTGCACATCCGTCAGCCTCCTCCTGGGAAGAGACAGCTATTTCTTATCTTGGCTGTTTTACATCACTGAAATGTGAAGGGAGAATTTGAAGGAAGGAAGGAAGTCATAGAAAAGAGAGACCTTTACATTTCAGAGCACTGAAGGGAATCACCAGAAAAAGGGTGGGATGGTTGGTGGTGGTGGGGATGAGAATGCTGTAGGTAATGAAGAGCTACAGAACCCCCAATGATAGAAAAAGAAAACTTTTTAAAGAAAATATTTTTGATCTGCCATCCTTCACTTTTTTGAAAAGACATTTAAATAAATGCCTTTACATTATTTCCATCTGTAAACTTCTTACCCTCTGAGATCCTAAAGGAAAGATGTCTCTAATGTTATTCATGCCTCAAATATAGAAAGAAAAACATCCTTTTTGCACTATTCTGGGACACACTGCCCCTGAAAGTAGGGATTTACAGCTAAATCTAGTATAAATAATGTCATTTGGTAATACTTCAAGAAATGACAGCAGGGTTAACTTAGTCTTCCCTTGGGACCATAAATGAACACATGGGTTCTCTGAAAAGACACAAAGAAATTTTAATCATCTCATTTAGAAGATCTGTTTAAAGGACACAGACTTGAAATGCATCAGGGGCAAATTTCAAAAGATTAAAAGTCAAAGATAAGCATCCAAAATGCAGAGTACTTATCTGAAACTTATTGCAACTATTTGATGCCCTGTGAAATGGTACCAGAAATCCTGTACCAGTAGACCATCTGCAGTAATTTCACAACTTGCTTTTAGGCTAGAAACTTAATCTCTTTGATGGTAATTCCTCACCTCTGGGTCTTGTGTAATGCTGAGGGCATAGCATAAGAACTCAAATCCCAGTAACTTTAGAATCTTCTATCGTGAAGTGTTAACCAGGCATGTCAGAACTCAAAACTGCTCATGCAACAACAGGAGCTTGGACAAAATCATTCACTTTCTTCCGAGATAGCAGATGATCTGTAAAGCAGCCCTTTTTCAAGAACTTCTGTGGACAACAATTCTTCTCCACAGTCTAGAAAAGAAACATCATCTTGGCATCTGCTAGTGAGGGAAGGGAATAATGGACCAGGCTTTACCAGGTTTAACTGAATATTTATTTTCTAGCATTTTGGAGCTTTGTGTTAAAACTCATTAATTTAAAGAGTGTAGAAAATGATGTGCAAAAACATATTTGCAAAAAATTGGGTACCTATCCTGGGGTAAATAATGGATAAATTCCTCTTGTCCCAAGAAGTGGAAAAATGTGTCTATGCAGGGAAAAAGATTCCTAGGAGATTATTTCTTCTTTTCTCACAACCCCCTTCCCCCAGAAAACTAAACCAGACTTAATTCTGTAAGTCCGTTCTGCGTGGCTGGGGCTCTGCGTGAATTCCCCGCACCGCTGCGCTTTCTGTAAAGCAGCAGAAGCGCGGCGGGCACGGCCGGAGCTGCAGAGCCCGGGGAAGGCAGTGGGCAGGAAGGGGCGGCCGGGGCAGCGGGCACGGCTCCCGCAGCACCAGCAGCAGGGACCGGTCCCGCTCCCGCAGCACCAGCCGCAGCCGGCACCGCTCCCGCAGCAGCAGCCGGCACCGATAATGGCACAGGCCACAGTGCAGCCCGGCACGGCCGGAGACGCGCGGGGAGCTGCTGCAGAGCAGCTCACCCTGCGAGGCTTGGGCACCCCGCTCCTCCCGGCTGGGAAAGGGAAGCCACCACAGCCCCCGCCCCCTGCTCCTGAGGCCGATATGACGCTGCGAACACGCTCTGTGATGGCAGTTTTGCCTCCTGCTGTGGATCACTTAGGTTTTCCAAAATGACGTATGATTAACTGGGAGGTGGAAAGAACAGGGAAGTGTAAAGATTTATTTATTTTGTTTGATTCATTGTTCCTGTGGAGGGAAGTACTGCTCAATAAGAGAGTGTAATTTAGATTGCCAGATTTCTGGGTGGAGGCTCAAACTGGTGCAGATTGTTTGGTTCTGCAGGATGGGTTGTTTTACTTTGGTGAGCAAAGCTAAAATTGATTCTGACCTATACTGCTTCTTGCCAGAGAGATTTCCCTCACATTGAACTCCCTCTTGGGTTAGACATCAGTCTACTTGAATGATCTTAGCTCAAAGATAATACAGACCTCTAAAGAACTAATGCATACAAGCAGGCATCAAATCCAGAAGCACAGCTATCTCGTACATAATGGATGTGTTGAAGCATCATTTATCACCTGGACAGCTCAGCCAGGAAAGGCTGCTATTGCAATCACATGGTCAAATCAGCTGCTGCCAGTGGATTGCCTTTATGCAAGAAATACAAATCAGGAACAGCACAGGATTTGCCTTTCTAGCTTGATGTATAATAGTGGATTTTGTCAGCAGCATGTATGTATGTATTCCACTGATGGCTGGACTGCAGACCTGGATAAAGTAAGGATGCTGCTTGGACAGTTTTCAAAAAACTGGGCAGAGACTGCTTGACTTGCCACAGGAGTTGAAGACACTGTGAGCCAAACTGTTAGTGTCCCCCACCATCCCAATGCACCTCACCCCATGTCTGCAGCCAGGATCCAGCCTTGATAAAAGCATCCTCATTGCCCATATTTCTACAGCAGCTCCAAAGGCATTAATTAGTTCTAATTTGCAGTGTTGAAACTGTGTTAGTATGTCAGCCACTTTATTTCACTCTAAAGAAGCTCTGTTTCCATGGCACTGCACCTGTAGTATGTGTTTTGTGGCATGATTCAGTCCCAAAGCTCAGGATAAATACAAGTACCCTTTGTGTTTGCCCGCTGCAGGGTATATATCCATCCCATCTAAATATCCCTTGCTGCAAAGTGAGGAACTGATCAGTATTACCAAACACTTCCATTTTGTTGGTTTCTAATAGCTCATTACAATTCATCTAGTAATTTATAGGCTGGAAGTTCAACATAGTGTCTATAAGTGCATTTATGTGCTTTCTGTGACTGTATTTTTCTAATCCCTGGACTAAAAAATAGCAAAAATTAATTGTTTGTGGTAGAAGACAGCTACAACAATATCAAAACATATATAAGTGAAGCTGGGAAAGTTTACTTAACCTGTTGTTAATTTTTGAATTTTTTTTTTTGTATACAAACAAAAATGTAAATTTGGGGTTTCCCTAGCTTTGAGTATGTTTTAGATCTAGACAGGTAGAAAAATCTATATGAATGCAACATACTTTCTATGTAAATATGAAGTGTAGAAATCTTCAATATCAAAGATCACTTATTAATCTCTTCTGAGTAGAAAAATATTGTTTTTCAGATACTTTTCCGTTAAATTTATTAAATATCTTTGAAATGTGGATTCCTTTATTTTAGATTAGAAGTTGCCCACACCTTCAGGAAAATAGTACTAGGTAGAAAGGTCAAGTAACTTTCTTATCCCTGCCTCCATACAGACTCAAGGCGCCTGTGCTGAGACTTCTGTGCCTCAGGGAGGTTGCCCAGTTCTGCTTTGCTGGGGAGATCTGATAAGGCTGCAGATGGGACTGACAAGACTGCAGGCAAGTGAAGACCAGCAAGGCTGTTCCAGCTGTCTCCCAAGCACAGCTGTAGCACAGCCTTGTGCATCAGATCGAGAGTCAAAAGTGGAGAAGCATCAATGGAATATCAAGAGCAGTTTTGGTATCATTTTGCTATCTAATCTCATCGAGGTTATAGACTTTCTACGGAGGACTTGTCTTGTTTCATTAAAATGCTTTCCTGCACTGAATTTTTTTCTCCTGGCATTAAATGTCTTTCTTTCTTTGGGACATGGCAATACCTACTGCATGAGGAAAACAGGAGGTCCCACAAGCATGTGGAGAAAGTTCTTGGCTAGCAATGCAGAACAGAAAAACATTCTTCACTTGCTCACTCAGTTGCAAGAGAGAATATTCCTGAGAACTCTGTTATCTCTGTGACTGATCCTTGGTGAACAGCCGGCAGCAAAATGAACTTTCCAGAGTGGCTGAATATCAAATAATTGTGGGTTGCCTGGACTAGAGAACAGCACCATTATTACCACTTATCTTGTTATGACAAAATGAGTTAGCATATTTGTGATTCTTTACTTGATAAATGTAAACACTAAGGGTATGTAGGGACATAACATCATTTTCTTGCATTTCTCAAAAATAGCAAAGTTAAAGTCTTCTCTGTAAGTGCAGCGTATTCAAAAATTAGGAAAAAAAATAGAGAAAGATTTCTGGGACTTGGTTTTGTAATTTAATAACTGGAAGAATGGTTCCTTCCATTCTTCCTGTTTTTTTGCATCTCTAACTTGGCGGGTAGATGGAAAGCGATTTAAGAAACAGGGAGTTGAGTTACATCCAAGTAAAAAAAAAAAAGAAAAAAGAGGAGCTATTGAACTGAAAGAAACTGAACTTCAGCGCTGAGTTAATATTACATAGGGGTGTTTCCAGACTTACTTGATGACAGCAAAAGTTCTTGCCTTTACAGATGGGTGTATGTACTCCTTGAATTTACAGATGAGCTTGAATTCATGAATTCAAAGCTGTGCAATCACTTCTTTCATCTTATATACACAAGTTATACACACTCACTCCCCTAAGGCCCTAGCTCCAGCCTTCTTAGTTGGAGCTGCAGGCTCTTCAGAATCCTACAGGCTTCTTTGCAGGTGCACCCATGCTAGCAGGTAGCAATAGAAATGGGTGCTTCTGATTTTCCTGAGTGCTGAGGGAGACTCAAGTGAGCTGAGCTGGAAGCCACTGTCTCTGGCTGGTCCTCATGTACTACTTTCAAGCAGTGTGCCCACAGGGCTGTTTTATAACATACAGTCTTGGAATCACACGAGAAACTGTAGCAAAAAAAGAAAATGGAGTGAAAAACAACAGTTGCAAACATTTGGCTCCTTAATACAGCCCAAATTGGGAAGTAGAGGCCAGAATAGCCTGTCTATAGACTGAGCTTTGGTATTACACATCTGGAGTTCTGTCACTTGTGTCAGCTCATGAAGGGAAAAGATTCATCAGTGTTACTCCTGACACCTGAGCGTGGAAAGATGGCAACAATAAAGCAGATCATTTAGAGTATTTGATTGCTATAACCATCATAAAGATGAGGCAGTTGTAACAGCAAGACTAAGTTGGAGAGAAAAAATGTGTTGACTTGCAGGAAGTAGAATTAGTAAACCTAAAATCTCAAGCACATTAAAAAAAATCATTTGACAGCTACTCTGACTCTTCTGACTATACTAAAAAAGTCACATTAACTTCTGTGCTGCTGCTTTTTCTTAAGCAGAAGTATGCAAACTAGCTTTAAACTTATCTCTTATCTCTATACTTGTTGTAATTGGAATTTTCCAGAGGAATTTGTCTAGCAGTTGTTTTTAACTAATGTTCATTAAAAACACGATGAAGGCCCATCAGGGAAAATAAATAGCAGTGTTGTGACACTAGGAACCCAGTTGTCATCGTTAGTGATGAAAAAAAGATAACTGCCCTGGCCAGTAGTGTTTTGGTGGTCTCAGTAAAATCTAATGGTGGGGAAAACCAGTTGGACCAAATTCTGTGAACATGAGTATTCTGTCATATTCCTTCAAATTATAAAAAGCCTTGATAAGTTATTCAGCTGTCTACAATATCAGATTTTAGGAGCACTTGCTGCGTAGCTGGAAAATACAGTATCTGGGAAAAGGAATTGCCTCTCATCCAACTGGAAACTAAGAGTGAAAAGCTGGAGCCCTTGGACCTTTAAGATGAAAAGCTTTCATCCTGCAGAGGAGGACATGGTTTAATGGTGAACATGGCAGTAGGACTTGATGATTTTAAAAGGTTTTTTTCAATCTTAACAATTCTAAGATTTTTCTTAATTAAACTACTAAAGATAGTCACAGGGGACACAGTCGGGGAGAAGGATGAAAATGGGTTCTCTGCACATTTCCTGCTACCTGTGCAGCTGGTTTCTTCTAGGCTGAGAAAGGAAAATGCCTGAAGAAAGGGGGAGGAAATTCTACAGGAAATTTGGCAAAGATTTCCTTTTCTTGTTTTTCTCATGAAAGGTGACCTGAACTCATAAGAATAAAAAACAAATGCTCCATGAAGCCTCATACAAATCAACTTCTTGTCAAAAAAAAGCCTGCTCTTCTGCATGCAACACTCACAAGTTCTAATGGAACAATTTAATATAATTAGTTCCATCCAATCTGCACAACTCCATCACTGATGTACTGCTTTTGCAATACCAGAAGCAAAATTGAGCATGACTGAACTCTTTCCTGCATTGTCATGTTGCTATACAAACAGCAATTGGCTTCAGGCTACAACATCACGCTGCCCTTTGAGTCCAGGTTAGTCTGTGCAGGGTGGCTGCACTCTTGGGCCGCTTTGGAGAGGCAATGAAAGGACACTGTGGGTGGTAGAAAAAATAGAAAGTAGGAGCAAGAAGTGGAAATCTATTATATGCCCACAAAGTTTAAAGGGAAAGAATAAACAAAGCACTATTATTCCTTCTGTTGCTGCTTTTTTATAATTCATTTTCTCACTTTTCTTTTTTTTTTTTACTAGATTTCTTTCATCTTCCTGTCTCCTGATCTTTCTTTACCAAAAACCCACCACGTTGAGATGCACTCAGGCTTAAAAATTATTAAAAGAACCACACTGTACTTATCCTTCCAAGTGTTCCTTTGTACAGAGGCACTTCCCTGCTTCCCTGCTGCCTGGGGTGCTGAGCCAGGTAGCAAACACATGGTGCACTTCGCTTCAGCAAGCATGCTCCCTCCTACACCTGGCCCTGGATCACTGTGGAATGCAGAGCAGGGGTGTCCTATCTTTTAGGGAACCCCTATCTCCCTGTCCCCTGGCATCAGGCAAGGCTTCCTCAGGAGAGGCTGTGGCAGATGCTGATTGCTGCTAGCAGCAGCCCTCCCTGGTGGGCTTGCCCCAGGATGGATTTGAGAAGGCAGAAGACGCCTCTCGTTATGGGCATGTGGTTGCAATGAAACACAGCTAAGCTGTGCCCTGCAGGGTCATGACAAACAAAAGCCTCAGAGCTGTAAATAAGTGCCTGGGGATTTAACATTCTCAGAGGCAAACCCTTGAACCTGTGCTACCATGCACAAGACAGCAGTGTTTTCTAAATGACAAAAAGCTATGGATACCTGGAAGGTGAGGTGTTCTGCTGAAACATCTCAGAAGGATCTGTTTGACACTTATTGCTGACTGTGCAACCAGGGAAGAAACAGACACTTCCAGAGGACAACCAGATCCTGCTGTGCCTGTCTGGATACCCATCCACCATGCCACAGGCTCAGCTGTGCCTGGCAGGCACCTCCTCCCCACAGCCAGCCCAGCCCTACTGCGGAGCCTGTCCAGCTAACGCAGGGTGAAGGGAAGCCAAGCCCTTATGAAACCTGACTTCTCTGAAGAGAGTTTCATTGCACATTTACTCTCCCCAACACATAGACCATTATGAAGGGGAAAAGCTTGTAATAATGAGTTTATCAAGTCAACAATTTCTATCAACAAGTAGGCAACAAGATTTTCAGGTATAGAGTTTACTTTTTCCTGACAGTGCAGAGAAATTCTTGGATTAGCAGCTAGCAAAAGGAGTGGTGTATGTATGGCATGTATTCAGAAGCATGAAAAGAAACAAGGAGGTAGAAATGCATACCTGATAAAGTCTCAGTTTACTTGAGAAGATGCATTTTACTGTCCTAAGTGTGAAATAAGTTTCTGAAATGGAGTTTCCAGAAGATCCTATTATTATTTCATCATCACTGAATTTATAGTACTTCAGGGAAGGCTTCTGTTTCTTAGGATACCTCCCAGAAGAGCCTGGCATTGGAATGCTTGACTCAGTAAATGCTTAACTTGGTAGCATAACCTTCTTTCCAGCAAAAGTGTGACCTCCAGTTATTTTTGCAGAAGACATTTGGAATTATCTATCTGCACAGTATTTTCAATTAGCTGAAAGAAGCCAAATTTCTTTCCCTAAAAGGAGACTTTGGAAGTAAATTTTCTGAGTCTTTAGAATATAATTTACAGAAGGGATTTTTTTTTTCCATGGATAAATGACATACATTATACAAGATTGTTCAGATAGGCCAAACTTCCAGTTTGATTAATCCACCAACTTTGTCCGGGACAAGATAACCTTTCAGAAAATACCTCCTCGATACAAAAAATAGGATGTGAGCCAAAACGTAGACACTTTTGAATAGTTTTTTTAATAGCCAGTCAAGCCAAAACTGCCTTTACTGTGTGCCTCTTCATGAGTTCAGACAAAGGTGTGTATGTTTCAATATACGCTGAAATAACCATTTTCAAAGATGAAAACACTGGGTTGCCTGATATGCTTATCAGACAGAGACAATCAAAGAAACTCTTGATTTGGAAAACTTTAAACTCTAAAGAGGAGACAGCCCTAAAAGCAATTGTATCCAGAGAGATGAACTTTACAACATAATACTTGCCAATGAATGGCAACCACAATTTCTTGCTTTCAGGCCAAGAACAGCTGCACTGTCTAAGTACACTATGAGTGTTTCTTTGCATTATTTAATCCCTAACACCCCACTTAGGTAACATACAATCTCCTCTTTCTATTCATCTTTTATTAACGTAATTAAAAAGTCTGACTGGGGAGAACTGTTTGTAAACAATTGTAAACAATTCTCTTGTCAGTGGAATGACCTTTTTTCCTAGGTATCAAGTGTCACAGTTTGAGTTTCTCTCTTCACCCTGTGAAGCCTGTATTAGGAAACAACAAAGTAAACAATAGAAAGAAAAGAGAGAAGTCACCAAGCTCTAGACCAGCTGAACTTAAAGGACTTAACATAATCTCTAACCTAATTGAAACAGTGTGGTAGCTTTTCTGATTAGTCTTATATAATATTACAGGCTTCCTGGAATACAATACACTCTGTCCCAAAATTGCCCAGGATTTCAAATGAATCTGTATCCATACAAAGAAAAGATGCTGCATTATGGACCAATCCTGATTTGCATTAGTAGCCCTTCACAGACCTACATTCAGCCTTTTAATAATGTCAGAATTTTAAAGAAAATGCAATAAAAATAAACTGCTTTTGTGATGATACTTTTAAAGCTGACCTGTGTTGAATGGGAAGATCTGTGGCTACCAGTGTAGAATGCAAGTATACGAGAGTTTCTGTATGACCCCCCAAAAGGGAAAAAAACCCTTTTATTTGTGAACAGGGATTAAATTCCCACTCTCCACCACTGCAAATTTGACAATGATCATCACAGCTAGCTGAAATGCATTTGGATTTAAGAACTGGGATTTTGTCACTCTGTAGAGTGAAATTGCATTGACTGATGGAATTTTAACCTTACAAATGTCAAGTTCTGCTGCCCACAAGAATTTTGCATTGGCTCTACTCCACATGCCAAGTAAGACAATAAAGTTAACATCAGGGTAATATCACATTTGTGGAAGTAGGCCAAGTGATGATTGATACACATCTGAATTTCTTCTTTTCCTTTCACAGAATTATTACTAAATGTAAAAACATAAGAGACCTAAGTAAAAATAAGTAGGATTGTTGGTTAAATAATTTTAAATCACCATTACTATCTTATGAGAAAGAAAAAGCAAAAGCATTAACTGGAATTCATTACACTGTAAGAAGTAGGCACACCAATCTCAGGTTACTATTTTCAGCCTAGTATGCATAATAGGACAAGAGGGCAAAGGTAGAAATTAAAGAAAAACAAATTCCACCCGTCAGGAAGCATTTTTCACATGAGAATCATAGATGTTGGAACACTCTATCAAGTAAGGTTAATGAGGCTAACAGCTAGCAGCCAAGGAACATCAAATTAGATGGCATCATGGGTGGATGACAAAAAAAAAAGGAAACAATTTTGCAGTTATCCTGAAGGCAAAAATGCTTCTGATGCTCTTTGCCTGCCAACACACATAAAGGGCCACACTTGCCACACTTTCAGTTATATCTGCAAAATCCAATAACCATCCCTAGGGGAATTGTACAGCATCAGTGACAGGATAACCTAGCCTATGGGTTTTATGGAAGGTATGCAAGAAATGAGAAAGAAAATATTATTTTTCCTTAATTGGCTGTGATTTAAAATCTATGTTAATTTATATATATAAAGTACCTATATAATGACATAATGAAACTAGTAAACTTGTAACATTGAGCTCTTTCATCTACCTTGCAAATGTAAAACAAAAGCTCAGAGACTGATTTTTAAAGCTAGATCAATGTGGTTAAATCAATCTGTGTTTATTCTAAGAGTAATCAACTCCTGGAAAAATTTAGCAGGGGCTGTGGTAGGCTCTTTGGACTTAAAACACAAAAAATACAGACAGGATGTTTCTCCAAAACTGGCATTATAATTCAAACCTGAATTAAACTCAGGAAACTTTCACAGCCTACTTTATAAATAACAGTTTTGCTTTATATATTCCATGTATTTCTTTACACCAATATGCCACATGAATCAAGTGTTCTCTATCAAATTGAGCCTGTACTTTCAGCTGATGATAGGCAAGGACTACAGATGAGAGATGAAAGACTTACATTTAGTGCTGCAGGTCTCACACAAGTGTAATGTGGGGAGTGTAATAGGACACTCCTTGCTTGTATAACTTCACCACAGACATAACTTTATTGGTTGATAACAACTGTAGGTGACCAGTCTGGGGACATATTCTGACTCACTTTTCCAGGACCCTATTTTCAACTTCTGGTTCTTAGAAATTAAAACTTGAACCTCCTTAAAGGAGGGAATATGTTTATCAGCTCAGACAGAGAGATAAGACATACATAGGATATACAGCTACAAAACCAGGAAAGCCAAAAGATGCACGTGATGTTAAGTCACTCATTATTACCTGAGGGAGGCTTGAAAAGCAGAACTTCAGTAACGATTAACATGAAATCTCACTGTCAGCACACACTGGAAGAATTTCTATTAATTGTTACCCTGAAAACTAAATCCAGTCAACCCTATTGTGTTCTGTTGCATCCCACAGCAAATAACAGAAAAGGTCAAATGCTTAGAACCTGACCCAAAGTGTGCTTAAACCCACTGATTTAAAGGGAGTTGCTACAAACATATTGCCCTTTAAATCCTGACTGAAAACATTAGACCATTTGATAGCACACACTAAAATTAGAAATTTCTGTTGAAGACATCATGCTGTTCTGTTTAAAAGCTGGTGGCGCAAAATGGCTCTTATAACACTGTAGTTAATTATTAAAAAAAGTGGAGCCGGGGAAGTATTGTGTTTTTCAGCTTTAATTATTTAGACTTAAGTCAACTGGTCATATGTCCTTAATAATTAGACAGAATCCATGCAACAATGTACTGAGATCCCACACCACTAATTGTTTACAAATCATGCTGAATATACTGTCTGGAAACATGTGACCTTTTGGGGCATGTTTAATGCAGCACATAGAAATGCAGCACATAGCAATACAGCACAGAGATTTAAAAAATGAGTTTCAAGTGAGCTGCCTTGGGTACTGTATCTGGCCTGAATAGTGTAAGTGGCAGTGCATTTGTAAAATCTGCTGGAGGACTTCATCAGGAAAGTTTTTGCTGCAGAAACACACAGCTTGCTGAAAGTAACTTTCATATTTGTGATGTAGCCAGGTCAGAAACCTGTAGCAGTGGCAATGCCAACCAGATACACTTCTTTCCCTGTTATTTTCAAAGCTAGAGATGTTACAGTTAATATAATGCAACTGCACCAGGGATGTGTGTACTGAATGCTAAAGAGGAGAAAATGGTTAACCTGCTTCTAGACCAACAGGAAGAATGAGTTCCCCCACCCGTGTATACTGGACCAGGCAACACACACCTTCTGCATCATGCAGATGGGAGCTCAACTCACAAATTAGGCAGATTTGAGGATAACACCAAGTTGGGTGGGAGTGTTGATCTGCTGGAGGATGGGAAGGTTCTGCAGAGAGACCTGGACATGTTGGATTGATGGGCTGAGCCCAACAACATTAGGTTCAGCAAGAACAAGGGCCGGGTCCCGCACTTTGGTCACAACCACCCTAGACAGAGCTACAGACTGGGAGCAAAGTGGTTGGAAAGTAGCTCAGCAGAAAAAGGACCTGGGGGTGATAGTCAACAGCCCCATGAACACGAACCAGGTGTGTCCACACGTGGCCAAGGAGGCCAGTGGCATCCTGGCCTGTCTCAGCCATAGTGTGGCCAAGCAGGACCAGGGCAGGGATTGTACCCCTGTACTCAGCACTGGTGAGGCCACACCTTGAGTCTTGTGTCCAGTTCTGGGCTCCTCAATTCAAGAAGGACCTTGACGTGCTGGAGTGTGTCCAGAGAAGGACAGTAGAGCTGGTGAAAGGACTGGAGCACAAGTCCTGTGAGGAGCAGCTGAGGCAGCTGGGGTTGTTTGGCCTGGAAAAAAGAAAACCCAGCAAAGACCTTCTCACTCTCTACAACCATGTGAAAGGAGGTTGTAGCCAGGTGGGGGTCGACCTTTTCTCCCAGGCAACTAATGACAGGACAAGAGTACACAGATATACACTGGGCCAGGGGAGGAATAGGCTGGACATTAGAAAGAAGCTCTTTACAGAAAGGTTGATGATACATTGGAACGGGCTGCCCAGTGGAGTCACTGTCCCTGGGGGTGTTTAAAGGAAGACTGGATGTGGCACTTAGTGCCATGGTCTAGTTGACAGGGTGGTGTTTGGTCATAAGATGGACTCAATGATCTCAGAGGTCTTTTTCAACCTCATTGATTCTGTGATTAACCTCCACCATGACTGCAGTAAGACCAACACAAGAAGGGACAGACAGCAAGTCCTGGCTTCCTTGCCCTCCCTAATTAGTCAACCGTGGAACTCACCTTGGGGTTATGTTTTCAAAGAATAGCTTGGATTGTAAGGGACCTTAAAGATCATCTAATTCCAACATTCCTGCCATGGGCAGAGACACCTTCCACTGGAGCAGGTTTCTCAAAGCCCCATTCAACCTGGTCTGGTTGACTTACAGGAATGGAGCTTCAGAAACTGCTCTGGTCAACTTATTCAAGTTCCTCATCACCCTCATAGTAAAGGATTTCTTCCTAATATCTAATCTATACCTAACCTTTTTCAGTTTAAAGCCATTCCCCTTTGTCCTATCACTACATGTCCAGATAAAGTCTGTCTTCATCTCTCTTTCAGGCCTCCTTCAGGTATTGGAAGGCTGACAGTTTTTAAGAGTCTGTGCAGCTCTGCTGTTGTGGAGGCTGATGGACAGTCTGACACTCCTGCTTGAGGGACAGCTACAGGAGTTCACAGCAAACCCCATTTCAGGTCTCTCACAGCCCTGGTTGTGAGATCTGTGCTGCAGCTGGGCTCCTCAGGGAGCTGCTCCCTTCTTCTGTTTGTGAAATGCTGGAGCTTTCCCTTTCCTCAACTCTCCAAGCCTTCTGGTATTTGTCTTGCTGCTTTTGGACATGCAGAAACTTTGGGATCAGATCAAAAGGTCAGAAGTCTTTCCTGCTTGTGCTTTGGAGCACAGTTTTTGTGTTCATTGCTCATATGAAAGATGTTGGGACAGCTGATGCTGCTAACAAGACTCTGCAAAGGCTAACTGGATTATCTAAAATTAGGTTTGGCTCTGAAGTGCCAGAAAAAAAAGGAAATTTCTTGAAGCTATGGCAAAACTTTTACACAAGAGATAAAAAAAGCTATCAACAACCTTGCACTTTTATTTAAATTCACCATTTTCCCATGTCCTTTCTTAGGAAAATTACTCACTTTTGACAGTAGACAAACTTGGAGGTAGGAAGACACAGTAGGATTTCTGAGATTAAACAGCAAGATTTCTGTAGCTGAAAAAACATCAGGTCAATCTGACCAGAAAAAGACAAAGAATGGTCCAAGGCCTGGCTTCTTACCTACTGAGGAACGGGACTTTCCTCAAAGAAAAGACTAAATTTATATTTACAGAAATGCTGCAAACATTGGAGGATCTTTAGATGACAGTTAAATAATTTTAGGATGGTCCCTGTCCCTCTGTTAAATAAAAAAAAAATCGTGCTTTTTCTGTATGTACATACATGGGCTTGTGGAGTTTCTGCACAGTCGAACGGGGTTGCCCATTACCTGCACGCAGCACGGTAATCTCCCCACACTGTTTTTTCTGAGGAGGGTGAGCTTTAATCGCCCCAAATTAATTATGCTATTCTATGAAGTTATGTTTCCTTGTCTTAACTGAACATTCTTTTTAGAGCCTAATGAAAGATCAGTAGCCTCAAGTCTAAGAACACGTGTACAGGGCGGGTCTCAGTCTCCCCCTCATTCATAACGCATGATGACTGTACTTCAGTTCCTCTCACCTTGTTTACACACGTTACTGACTTCATTGAAGATAGTGAATGATACATGACTAATATGGAAATCATGTGAAATGAAAATTAAATACCTTGAAGAAGTACTAAAAATGACATCACCCCTAATTTGAGACAGTATAGTTACACTGCAGCTGACAAGCCTGATGGAATCCATCTCATGGAAACTGGATTCTATACACAAAGAGCTCCCTCCCAACATGCCAGTATGAAGTTTCTGGCTGCCTGTGATTTGGTCATAGTAACTGCTGTATGTTTTTCCTTGGAAAAAAAGAGCAGAGCAGTTGGTTCAAAGCATGAAGCAGCGCAGGATCACGCAAGCATGTTGCTGTAGGGCTCACAGGGTTCCTTACTCAGACAAATTCAAGACTGCTGTCCCAATCTTCAAAGAGATTTATGATACAGCCTCAAGCTACCTTACTAATCACCCATCTACTCACTTGTGACTTTATGTGATACTGTGTCCCTAAGGGACAATAGGAACCTCAAGCAAGAGATTAGAGCTGTAAAAGCAGAGGTAATATTTTCTTGAAGAATGGCTACTATATTATCCCCTTGAAGACACAAAACCAATTATGAGCAAGTAACAACAAGGAGAGTTAAAGTTTCCCCGCTTACACAGAAACATAATCAGATCAGTGTTGGGCAGATCATGCATTGGATGGATGGTATAAGATATTTGGATCTCAGTTTGATGACATAAATTCATAAAAGGAAGTAAATGAGAAAAATGATTTTTCCCTGGATTTTTCCCAGTCCATCAACCATATAAGCTTATTTAAATAATTTCTTAAAAGGGATTCACGTATAAATGGTTTGATGTGTAAAAACAGTACCATATTTCACTCTTTTTGAGTCTAATTTAGTCTGTTTACTCAAAAGAAAGGGGTACTGGTCATTTTAGTCCTTCAGACACTGAAGGGAATGAGTCCCGCAGAGTTCTCTCCTAATTCTCTAAGACTGAGGTAAAAGCTAGACAGATGATCTTATAGTAGACTCCTTTTTTTAAAGACAGTATTAATAGCTTAATAGCTAAGGCAGCAAGACTGTGATTTATAAAGAAATAAAAACCTCTTGCCAAAGGAAAGAAGTGGAATAGAAAAGTAAGAAGGAAACCCCGACTGGAAGCTGGTATTGTGTGACTGACAACTGGTAAACCCCAGTTCACATCAAACAAAGACAATGAAAATCCTTACCTTCTACTACTCACTTGTCCTTGACTGCATTCTAAAAGCACAAGGTAAAAGAGCACATTTTTGCCATGCCCCTCACCTATTCCATGGAAAATCTCTCTGGAGAGTGGGGCAGAGTGAAGAGGATGCATTGCAGTGTTGACACTCCAGAACAGATTAAGGTGTAGACATAAGATGTTCAACATAAGCCAATAAAACAAGTAAGTAGCCACATATTCTAGTCACTGTCCTTTTGCTGAGAAGCACTACTGCTGGATCTAATCTCCAATATTGGGACAGGGCAACTGAGAGGCATTCCATGAGTTTTTTATTTATCAGTCTCAGTGAAGGTGGAGACATAAAAGATGGTAAAATTCACGCCGTAACAACAGAAGCCAAAGTTCCCTTTGTTACAAGGTCTTTTAAAAGTTTTTTAGCCAATAGGCTAATGTTAAAAGCTTACAATCATCTACTTTAAGCCAATCAATAAACACTACATGTACACCTTACAGCATACAGTAGTTGCTTATTTTAGATTTTTTGCAGCTCAGAAACTTTCTATTTTCCAAATATTTCAAGGCCTAAAATACAACTCTGTTTCAAACCTCTATCTTATGTAAGCTTATTGCAATGCTGTGAAAATCCTCTGCTTTTTCAGTTCCCACAGATTACTTTTCCTAACACGTAGGATTAGTAAATAGTTTTTTGATACCTCTGCTTTTGCAATCTGACTTGTGACCTGTTGCAATTCACACCTTCTTATATGCTGGGTTTTATCCTTTATTTTGCTTATATGAAGTAGGTATCAACAGACAGGGCATGATAATGCCATGAATCATCACATAAAACTTAAAACTGTCAGGAAGGGTTTGGGTCTTCTTGGCACGAACTTCCTATTTAAATGGGTGACAGTGCTGCTCAGTTCTTTTAATCCATTCTTACTCAGGTAAAACTCCCCAGTACAATGATGCCTGTGAGAAATGAGAGTGGGCCCTGACTTCCAACCAGTCAACATCAGTCTGAGGCACACAGGCTCCATGTCTGTAATAATGTATTAAGGAGCCCTGTGCCCCACAGCCTGACCATCTGTACCATTTAGCTGCCAGAATGGTCTCATGGGTGCCTGCAGCTTGGGCTAGGAAGTTTTTGCTTGCTTTGCTTGCAAAGACAGTTTTGGCCATGGTGCAGGAGTCAGCACAATGTAAGGAACACAGGCAGTCCCTAAGGGGCCACCCTGTTTTGGAAACTAAAGAGGCTATTACTGTTATGGACATGGACAGACTGTGCCAAGTGACCAGAGCATACACCTGGGACTCTGTGGTTTACTGTGAGGGACACAGCCAGAGAGGGAGCAGCCTCTGTGCCTTAGCGAGTTAAGAGATAACAGATGTGCTGACTACATTGTGGGCATGTACAGAGGAGAGAAGATTTGGACAACTTTACACCGACTTCTTCACACCTATTCTTAGCACAAACCTGCAAAGCACCTGGTGGAAATGCAGCCTCAGCCCCACACTGCAAGGAAAATTCACTTCCTTCCAGCCAGTGTCACTTCAGATTTTCTGAGTTTCATGCAGAGACGTTTGGGCTGCTTCCAGCAGACTGTTTCTCTGGCTGCCGGCTTGGGGAGATACGCAGGCTTCCCATGCTCCGTGGCCCCAGCGGCTATTCCCAGCCCTGCGCGGGAGCGGCATTCCTTTCTGCCCACTCCCTCTGCCGAGGCTCAGCCCAGGACACTCCGGCAGCCCTCGTAAGCAGCTCCACTCTCCTCCCGGAATTGCACGCTGGGGTCTCGGTACATGTGTTCAGGATGCCATGAGACTCAGACCAGGTGTCTGAACATCAATTATGTGGGGTCAGTGAGGCTGCAGCTTGAATGTGGGAATGCCATCCCCCATCCATATGTAGCATGCCCGAGGACTGCACAGATGGATCAGCAGGAGCCAACACTTCGCTGAGATCAAGACACACACCAGTGTAACAGGGAAAGCCTGCAAATCTTTCCCAGTTTCCCATCCCTACCTTGGAAAACGACTCTGCTCCCCACAGCTGCAAGGCACAGCAAGCATGGGTGGGACATGACAATGGGGACCCATGTGGTACAGGCAGAGAACTGACAATTTGTACAGATGCTTTTTTCCTTCTTTTTGTCTCCAATGAACATTAGGTTTTTTCCAGGCCTGTGTTTCCACAGGGGACTGGGGTGTGCACCAAAGGGGTCAGCTCTGTGTTGAGCCAGGAGCCTCCAGAGGACGGACAGAAGGGCAGTCATGCTGCTCAGGTACTGATGGTAGATCTGCAAGGTCTCGGAGTTCCATCGGATGTAAAAACTCATGAGCTCAGAGTGGCGCTTTGTGACAAGGCTTAAACCTGAGACAGTCGTTTTGTAATGAAACAAACTGGATGACAAAAAACCTACCAAAACCCCCCAAAAACCCCAACTGTAGAACAAAACAAATGTGCTGTATCCAAAATACTTCACTTTTCCCAGCATTCCTTTTCTGTATACAGCCTGATTATATATTCAAGTAATCTTGCTCAGATCTTTAAAGGTCTGGTGACTATAAAGGAAAAGTACACTTGGAATAAAGGATTTATTATTTGGCTGCATCATCCATTAGTGAGGAGGGGTGTGGGTAGGATGTGCAGCTAGAACCTGCAAAAATAAGCCAAGCCCTATTTATCTGAATGATCTTTACTTGCTAACTTCAGAAAGCTACTTCAAAATAAAGGTCGGGATCATTTACAAATAAATAGGATGCCTGAAATATCCCAGTAAGCGTGCATCCTTGGTAACTGATATGATCTAAATGTTCTTCTGATCTCGTGTTTCTAAAATAAAAATAGAACTTGTTAGTAAATTTATATTGGAAATCAGGGGCTTTTCTTGACAAAAAGTCCCCTGTTGAGGAACTGTTCCTGGAGAGATATACCAAATGATGCTGCCCTTCCAGTTAATATAGAAGGCTCTCGTCAATTTTAAAATTCTGTTCCGGCCCTCCTAAAACATGCTGATTTCCATAAAACTGCCACAAATTTTAAACACACACATCTGCTTTTCCAGCTTCCCGGCCTCCCTGCAGCCAGCTGGGCTGCACCAGGACCTGCTGGCAGCCTCTGCCTCAGGCTCGCTCCATCCCACCCCAGGGGAGCCCCGGGTCTGCTCAGCGGGCGCAGGGCCAGCGCCGGGTGCAGCTGCGCTCCCTGAGCAGTGTGAAATGAGCTGTGTGGGAAAAGGGCTGTGAGAAGAAGAGGGGCTTCCCCCTTGGCCTGCCAGCAGCCTGGGAGCTCAGACCGAATGCTGGGCCTCAGTGCTGACAGGAGCTGTGGTCAGACGTGCCTGTGCCAGGCTACCCCAACCTCCTCCACCTGTGGGCAAGTAACCCAGCCTGGCCTGTGCCCATCTCCATCCCCACGGCCCTGCCCTGCCCTCCAGGCTGTGTCTGCCCTTGGTGACCACCTGGACCCGCTGGAGGGTGCAGGTCCTTCCCACCTCCCCACCCCGTCTGTGGTCTGATGCCTCCTGGCTCCCCTGCCCACAATGGAGCAGCAGCCCACTCTGTTGCTGCCCAATCCACAACCACATCACCCCTCATTCCCGGGAAGCACAGAAGGCAGAAACTGAAAGCGTAAAACCAGGTGTGTTCAGAAGGTGCAGTAGCCTAGTCAAACACTGTGACTGTCAAAGAGAGGAAACTGCAGCAAAAACATGATTCTGCTGAAGTAGGGCAAATTAATCACACAAATACAAGTTTGCTCATGAACTATGAGAGCATTTTTCCTTGCTACACATTGTTTCTAGGGTGTGAAAACAAGGAGCTACCTTTGCATCTAAGCAGCACCTTCAGCTTCCAAATGTACAAAAAAGGGCACTTGGAAACCAATAACGTTGGTCCTTGGTCACTCAGAAATATTTGCATGATAAAGATCACATACTTTCACTGTGAGCTGAGTCAACAGCTGCTATCAACTAGGTGCTGCCATTTTAAAGAAAATAACAGTTGATAAACATCAGGAAATACTGCAAATTTCACTGTGTTTTTTACTCCTGAGGAGCAAATAGGGTACTGCGAATAAAGCTTGAGAAGATAAGCTACCTTCTTCGGCAAAACGATGTAAGCTACTAAATTAACATTGAACTCTCAGAAGATCTTGGATCAGTATAATATGAAGAATGTTCCACTCCTTGCCCAACTTTTGGCTTGTCAAAACAAAAGCAAAGAACTAATTAAGAATAATCTAGTCTCAAACAAGGAATGCATTGCTGCAAAAAAAAAAAAATCCCTAAAACCAACACTAATACAAAATGTGCTCTGAACTACTGAATTAAAATATTAATCACTAATGTGTTTGCTTATAGTATAACTGAATAAGCCACAATGCAGCTTTACATTTTGGGTAAGGCAAATATATTTGGACCTACAAATAATTTTTTTGTGCAAAAATTTAAAAAAATACATAGCAGGTTTAGTATCATAATGCATGAAGTTTTCTTGTGGTAAAATCACTACACAATAAAACCCAGATGTCCCACCTTAAAAACTCAAGGAAAAGTAATGCTGAATTTCTGAAACTGCTTCAGCTACTTTCAGAGATAAGGTGAAAAAACAAGTTCATTTTATTACATGACAATTTACCCAGTCAGGGTTCTTGTCTCTCAGTATCAACATTTTCACTCTGAGAATTCTGGAAGGCTGACAGAACTCTGTCTACTCTGCTATGAAATGCAACATGACTATATGATATGCCAGTTAATAACTCAACAAAGTAGACCTCACTTGAATATATTATAGTAAATATTCTTTGAGCATAATTCTGATCTATAAAGAAGAAAAAGTGAGTAAAAACCCTATGTGTGACTTTGCACAGAGAGTTTAAAAAAACACGAACACATGCAAGAAATTCCTCTTCATCATCACTAACTTCAGGCAGATACAATATTTTGCTTTTGGTGTAACTTGTCTTTTGTCCTTGCATGAATAACTTGAATCAGTTATATGATATACCGGATATGAATTTATACAAAGAATAGACTCTCTCATTTTTTTCAGACATAGAACAAATGACTCTTAAGGAAATCTTTCAAGAAAGAATGATTAATTAGTAAATTCAAATCAGTATCAGTTTCATAAGCATGGAAGAAAAAAAGCATTTCAAGGAAGAATTTGAAGAGTAACAAGGAAAAGACATATTTAAGGGACTCTCTTATAGATGAGTGGAGCAGACAGCACACAAGAAAGGAGGGACCAAAAATTAGGAATTCAAAGCTGTCAACCATGACTACATTTCCATGTGTGCAATGATGGCTGTAAATGTGTTTGTCTGTCTGGCATCATATGATGCTGATGGGAGAAGTCATGGCTCTTAAAAAACCCATAAATTGCCACTCAGGCAGCCATCCTGCTGCCCGTCCACAACGTGATACAAACTCTTTGACCCTCATCATCAAAACAGCACTGACAGACCAAGACATGGCTGTTGATGGCAGTGAAAATGAGGGGCTTTGCCTTAGGCAGCTGCCACCTCCTGCAACCAGGATTTCTCATAGTTCTTTAAGAGAGCTGCCCCTTCCTGTCAGTTCCATGACTGAACACAGAAAAAATCCTCTCTAAACTCCCCAGTAATTCTTCCAGAGTTCAAAGAAATTTTGAATAAACCAATCAGATGTCCTAGGAGGGTCCCCAAAACTCTAGCCATTTTTTCAAGGTATCATTATTTTGTGTGATTTTTCTCATGGAACAACACTGTTGTGTCACTCAAAGATGAGCCCAACTACACACTTATTTAACCAGACATAAATAAGCCATGTCTGTCAGTGTGGATAAACTTCAAATGAAGTTGTTCTAAACTAGGACTGCAATGTATCTTTTTGGGGAATCCCCCAGGCTATTCCTGAAGCAGCCCACAGGTAGGGAGCCTGGCATTTCCAGGAAGAGGTGGATTCACTTTGCATTCATTAAGTAAGTAATGTGGCGATGAAATCAATACATCAGATTGATGCCTCCATCCTAGATCACCTGGGCAGTCTGCCTGCCTCATCACATTTTTCACACTGCTATCCCAGTGCCTACATTTACAGGAGACGCATTAAGCAGGGTGGGCCAAGTGATTACTCCACCCTGGCTTCTTTAGCCTGGAAATCCTGTGTTAATGTAAAAAGTCCTCCTGTTTCAACCAGACAAAACTTTCCAGATGGAATAAAACAGGACACATCTGGGAAAACCTGGATGTGAGATAGCCCAGAGCATTAACACATTTTAACTTAGAGCAATAACTTAGGCACCCATGTCAGCAATCTAATTTCACTATGAAACCAATACAAGTAGTACATTGTACTGTTGGTTTTATTTTTGCTTTTAAAGAATTATTACTTCTCCCATTTGATGACATCCTCCATGATATATCCCCTTACAATCTCAGAGAAGTGAATTATATCTCATGCACTATTTCAAGTGTTTTCTTTCTATATATCAATACATGGTCTCCTGTTAAAATGACAGTTGTGATGTGCTACTTGCTGTTATTTTTGCAAATGTTATTCAAACTTATTCTCTATCAATTTTCTTTCTTTGATCAGACAGTTATTTCATTTCCTTCTTTGCTGGGATTCTATTGCTCTCACATGAATATAACTTGGAAAAAACTAACTTTTGTTAGAGGCGGTTTCAAAATATACTAAGAGGACACCAATAAAGTAATCAAATGTTACAAAACTACTTAGGGAAAAGAGTTCTTTTTGTAAGACAAAAGAAGAAAAAACAGCATTAGAAGAAGATACATTGTCTCTGAAGAGGAAAAAATACCCAAGAACTATGTTTTTGATGTAGTATTAGCAGGGACAGAAAAGGAGAATAAATCTGTAAACTTGGTTAACTTCAGGTGATTAATACTACTTAATTTTATTTCAGCCACATGAATTATTAAATTTACAATTCAGAGTAGTTCCAAAGTTATTTGAGGCTTTTAATATCACTATCCAATGTACGCCAAAGAGCGCTAAAGATAACTGCGCCTGATCCACTCCATTTGGCTCTCTGTCCTGGCACTTCCATTCAGGGACTTCTCTTCCTTAGTTCTTCAAGCCTGCAACCAGCATCCTCTTCTCTTGCCAGAGACGCCATTTTTTTTCTCTCCCAGTTCTCTGATATCCTAAACATCCTCCTGCTTTTTCTTCCTCTCATTTCTTTTTCTGCTGAGAAACATCCGTCTCCCTAACAGCCAGCAGCAGCCTGCCAGGCAATACATTCAGTCTGACTCTGGGTTCCGCTCTTTCTCACCCTCTTTCCTGGCCTTTCCTTAGTCTCCCTCCAATTTCTCCCTATGTGCAATTTTTCTCATTCAACACCACTCATGTCCAGCAGCTGTAACTCATTCACATATATATGGCTGTCAAAGCCAGCCGCTCTGCCTGTCTCATTACAGGCAGAACCACGACTTTTAAGACCTGGTCCTACACACTCTAATAACTCATAGCAGTTTTTTTAATTCAAGCTAATAAAACACTTGATAATATTAGCACATTGATCTGTGTAACAAATAGGAGTTCAGTGTGACCAATAGGATTACAATACAAAGAATAGTTTAATCTGCAACTCTGGCAATTATTCAGGTGCTGCTACTTCCCACTGACACCCACTTTGTCACTTTGCAAACATATTTGACCAGAGCGGTCACTGCAAGGAGAAGCCCAACCCTCCTCCCACCCCCAGCTGCCTGCTTCTAACCCTATGCCAGCCCAGGTTTCTATGAATACAAGTGATGATCTGACCCAGGATAAAGTTAGCTCTCAGCCCTTTTCTTTTTTGGGGTAGTGATTGGTACAAACAAGGAACTTTCCAATTCAGTTTACCACACAACTACAGAAAGACCTGGGCTGGCCAAGGGAAGGAAGCAGCATATGAGTGGAAAATAGGATAAATATTGTGGTGGCAGTGCAGCTCAATTTTTCATGGGAACATGATCAGACTTCCCCATTCACATTCACTGTTTAATCTCCTACACAGCCAAACAGCCACCACCTTAGGAACTACTAAATTGGAGAAATTAAACCTTCAAGCAAACTAATTTACTTTTTCAAGATTCTCTGGGAAAACCAGCATGTGGAGATTCAAGCAGCCATGATCAGACTGCATCCATTAACTGAGATATCTTGAACACCTCTTCAGTATATCTCTATTTTAACACCACAGCCTGCAGTCTACTGTAACAACATGAAGGAGAATGAATTAGTCCATGCCATAGCTAAAACTCATGCTATGCACACTACCAACACAACTTCATAAAAGAAGAATCATGATGCCACTGGTTTATGTCAAATGATCCCAGTGATATCATTACTGGGCATAAAACATTTGCAGTTATCACCAGCCTGCTCTGGTTCCAGTAGCACATGGTAATTTTATCATCTATTCAGCACTATGCAGCAGAACAATGTTTGTATCTAAATGAGGCAGACCAGCAGCACATGACGCTTCATGTTCTTGCTCCTGTCGCTTCCCACAGTGCTGTGGATCCCCAGCCAGACAGCTCTTGCTCAGGCATGATGTGGAGAGATCAACCATCCACGCAGGCTGATGGGCAAGTGCTACATGCCAACTGCATGCTGGAGTGCGGGATTATTATGTGTCACAACACCTGCTGCAAAAGCCCTAGTATTTCCCATTCCTTAACACAATATTTCCCATTCCTTAACATAGTATGCCATTTCACCACAAAGATGTGGCCTATCATCACACATCTATATGGAGTGGAAAGTCATAAAGATGCAGACAGTAGGATTAAAATATAAGTAGGATAGCTTTTGAAAAAATGTAATCAAGGTCCCACTAGTACATGACCACAGAGCCTTACTCACACTTGTGGCTGACCAATAAATGCAGCCACAAGCCAAGCCTACCAACCTCAGTCTTCTATATTCAGGCCTGATCCAAAATCTATTCCCATTAATTTCCATTAAACTCACCAAGCTTTTTAACAGGCAAATGTTGCACCTCTCCTATACATTACCTCTCACATCTTTCACATCCTTGTGATAATGATGCAAGAGTTCAGTAACTTCTTACATCAACAGCTCAGGGAGATAGCTGCAACCACTTGGCACATAACACCTGCTTTTGGATTTAACAATTTAATTTAAACAACAATTTGTTTATAAACTCTGACTTGTAGAAACAAGCTTCACAGTCCTCAGATGAGGTTTGTATGTAACTGAAGACATTTCACCTGCAGATTAACTTTACCAAAGTACTCGTTGGTATCTACAGCGCTGCATTTTGGTGTGTTTCTTACAGAACACGACTCTCACTCAAATATAGTTGTTTACATAAATAAAGAAGTTGTTGGGTTTGTTTCACTATCCCTTTAACAACCTACCCAATTTGAGCAAAATTAACAGTGGAATACTTCAAACAACCTGACACTTGAAGCATTATGCTTCTCTGCTGAATATCATTTTGTTGAAGGCAGCAATCTGTAAGGCTTGCAGAGATGATTTGTTAGTTGTTTCTTTTAATAGAAATATAGATAAGCCATCTGGCAAGGAAAATGCAGTTCCTCGCTTATTGGTACCAAGGAAACTGCTTTTTCCTCCTCTCCTCAGTAAAAGTCAGAAGATGTTTTACTTACAGCGTCCACTTTGACGGCTGACAGCACAACTTCCATCAGGATTAGCAAAAGCCCCGTATCCCTGCAGGGAAAGGTGAATAAGGACGATATTGTTTTAAGCTAGTGCAAAACAAGCACGTGATAACGCTCTGCGTTTAAAGGTGACAATACGACTTTAAAAAAGTTATTTCCAAAAGCCTGCCGAGCGGAATTACTTACTGACAAAGGAAAATACGTGCGCTGGGAAGCTGCGAGATGTCCATTTTCGCTCCTTCCCTGGCCGGGGGCTCGGCTCAGGGCTCCCTCCCGCCGGACGGCCACCCCTGCAAGGCAGAGAAGAGCCCGCTCGTAACGCCGCTCCCCCCGCCGGAGGTCTCCGGGCTGGGCGACGCCGCTGCC
>VYXD01006588.1:1048151-1104278 GCA_013397195.1 Hylia prasina
GACGGGCCCGCAGCGCTCTCCCACGGCCCGGCACGGAGCGCCGCTGACTGGGGAGGGAATAGAAAGCACGCACCCACCCGGGACTTAAAAGTAGCGAGTTGTGTTTCCACGGTAAAAAATCCCACAAACTTTAAAAAGTAAAAAAGAAACAATGTTAATAATAGTTTAGAGTTGGCTGCTTGGATTCAAAGTGCTGTGCGCGCTGCCTTTGGCCCCCCGCGATGGGCGGTAGGCTGGGGACTTGGAAGGATCCTAACGTTAATGGTTAAAGTTGAATTCTGGCATCTTTCCGGATGGAACTAGATTGTAGCATAGACTTGTAAAATCGAAAGCATTCAAGTAGTCTGAAAGTTTTGCTAAGGGAGCTAATTTTATCTCTGTGATAATAGCTATTAGCTGTCCTTAAGTCTAAAGGACTTTCTTTCCTGGCGCTCCTGAAGTATTTGGGCTGTTCCTTCTGTGCGTCTAAGTAAAGGGCAGTTGACACCATAATTTGAATAGGTTATCTGTTTGTGTTTCCCTGAATTTGGTTAGGTAGATACTGTATTAGTGAAATTCAGGAGTGCAGAAAGCTTGTCAGTAGCTGTAGACACATGGCTTTTTGTTGTGCTTCCTGCTATAAATGTAAGACCTATTATCATTTCAATCAGCAGTGGTGGTATGGGAAAGGGTTATTTTAAGCTTTTCTGCAATTTCAGATGAAATTAGGTCCTAGAATGAATTTTGGTATCTCTGTGTGACCAATGGGATGGGCTGTATGTATTGAATCAATTGAAGTAAGCAATGAACTTTTGATGTCTTGTCTGTTGCTCCTAGGTTGATAATACCAGCCTTAGTGTGATTGCAATAAATCACTCAATGGTGAATCCTCTTAGGCAATTAACCCATCACTTGGCATTAAGCTGATCAAACTGTATGCCCTTAAGGTTATAATTAATTTTAATTAATTAGAATATTTTGAAGTAAACTATGTTTCAGTTCTGAATTTGATATATCTAGAGATAAAAATACCTGTATGTAAGATACGTTCCCACCTTGTGCTGTAAAGTGAATTCATTGGGTAAATCATGACTGTCAAAGACACAAAACTATGTAGGGACGAGCTGCTTATTAAAAGAAGATACAAACTTTAGTATCAGTTGTACAATTTGAGGTTTTCTGTAGCAACTGTGAAGAGGCTCTGTTCTAGAAGTGCAGACTGTGCTGGATAAATTATTCCATTAAAATCAAGACTTCTTAAAATGTAACCTGAAGCTGTTAATTATATTATGAAGCTTTTCTCATATTTAACTCTTCTTTGTGTGTTAAGCTGACTGCAGATTTACAGTTCCTTATCAGTGCCACCATAAAACACAAGGATGCAGTGGAAGTTGAGCTCCTTGCAGTTTTGTTGCCTTAGATAAACTTTCAGCTGTACATGGGTGGCCTTTCAATCAATTCAGCTCTGCTGGCATTGTCCCCAGCTCTACACTGTTGCCTGTCACTAGCAACCACACAAAAGATGATGGAGATGGCTGTTAGCCTGCACCATACCATGTGTGGGTGGTGATCAAGAGGCTGCTCTTTGGAGATTCTTGAGCTGGGCTGATGCCTGTGCCTGATTGTGGCAGAGTGGTGTGAAGCACTCTACACCTGGGCAGCACCTCTTCTGCTTTTGGAGAGCTGGACAGAGCTGACCCAGTGCTCACATTGTCCTCAGATGAACATGTTCCCACTGTTTACATTTAAAGAGTAGTTGTATTAGCAGAAGATTATGTGGTAGAGAAGGTTGTAGCAGTACTTTTTGCAATAGGCTGAATGCAGCAACCACTTTGCTGCAGGAAAAAAAATAATGCTAGTTCCTTCCTTCCCCAGAGTAGCTTTTATTTATTGGCTAGTTTTTTTTGTTGTTGTTGTTTTTTTGTTTTTAATGGCAGTTGTGCAGCCACAGTATTCTTAATCGTACCATGGCCTTCAGTCACAGAATTGGTGAGGCTGGTGGGCACCTTGGAGATCATCTAGTCTAACCCCTTGCTCAGAGCAGGGACAACTGCAACAGGCTTCTTATTGCTGTGTCCCACTGAGTTTTGAATATGTCCAAGGATGGAGACTGCTCAACCCCTACAGGCAACCTGTGTCAGCACTTAGTCACCTTCAGAGTAAATGTTTCTTCATATGTGCAACATGGTTGTTCTAGGCTTGAGACCATCCATGCCTGTGAGCACATGCAAGTGTGGCAGAAGCAGCTCGTGCTGTGTTGGTGGCGGTGATTCTGCAGTCTGTCTGGGCTGACAGAGTGAAAAATTGTTTTTATCTCTGACATATCTGTGACTAAATACATACAAGGAGATTTGGAAGGGCTGCTCTGACAGAGGCATTTGACGTAGCAAAGCCAGCCCTGAGCCAGCTACTGTCACGGTCACGTGCCTCAGTACAGAAAGAGGGAGCTGCTCTGTTGCAGCTCCCACTGGTTTTAATGTGGCACTATAAGGTGCCTCCAGATGTGACACTAGAAATTTAATGTTCTTTATTCTGATCAATTATAATGAAAATAATTAATTATAGCTAATCTGGGCTTTTGTGCTGTTCTGTATTCTTCTCGGGAGATTAATTTTCAGGTTACAATGAGAGCAGAGTGGAAGACAGGGCAAGATTAAGATGTTTCCAGGTCAGGATAAAAGACTGCTCCCATGAGACAGTTACAGGAGAAGCTTGTTTTGATGGATCTCTGCAGGGGCTCTCATTTCTGACACTCTTCAGGCTGCCGTTTCCTTTGGAGAAAGTCTGTTTCCTAACATTAGTACTGCTTGGTTGAGAGTTGACAGTGCCATGGAAATGCCTGTTTCATGTTTCACCTTGTCCATGCTGCTGCAGCACTGGTCCTTCTGCTGCATGCAGTGGAGTGAGATCTTCAGCTGCACCTGAGCCCTGGGTTGAGTCACACAAGTGGACAGACTGCCATGTAAAACCTGGTGGAAGGGAGGAGCTCTCCTGGCCACCACTGCTCAGCAGTGGGCTTAGCATTCTCTTCAAGTTCCCAACCAATCTCCCTTTTCTGCCTTTAGTCTTGGTGAAACAGGTGCTGGGACAGAGCAAGCTCTATGGAGCTAATAGGGAAAGGCGTGCCAAAACAGTGATAAAAGCATCCATACATTTTTCCACAAGGACAGTGCTGATTCCACTAGTCCTACTAGAGCTGAGAGTGTGGTGGCAACACACTGGTGGGATGGCCACACAAATGCACTGGTATGACTGAATCACGTTCCTGCCCCTGGGTAAGTGCTGTATAAAAAGCAGTCCTGTATGTGGCCAGGTAGAGACAGCTCTACTCTACTGTCCTCATGCCTTCCTCGCATCACCTCTCTTGTTTTTACATTATATTTGGGAGTGCATTCTGACACATGCAGTTAGAAGCCAAAAGCAAAAGGGATATTATTGCTTCTAATTAATCTGATCAATTTTTCTATTCTCTTTTCATTAAAAATGTGATTTACTGACATGGAGATGTACAGGGCACATAAACCAAGAGCAGATAAAAATAATGATCTGGACTTTTGGTATGTGGTTGAAGAGAAGTCGTATGACTGAATCACTGGTAGCACTAAACCTGAGTGTGCTTTTACTAATGAAGTAAGGTAGGGTTGGGCAGCTGCCTTCTGCAGCAGGTAGGGTCTAGGACTGCCGTGTCTTTGATGCTGAGACACCCATTCCCTGAGGCTATCTGACACCCTTGTCCCTGAATATCCTCAAGCACCTGACAATACCAAGAGCACGTTTAATAAACCCTGGCAAGTGTTAATTCAGGAGGGAGATATAGTCACTCTGGTTCCAGAAATATGGCCAGAAGGGGAGACCCAAATGATTTCTATTGAGGTTTGGTTGCCCCTGCCAGGCTGTGGTGAGGTGTAGGAGTCTGAAGAAGACAAATGCAGTGCTCCCTTTTCCTCCTGTTGGAGCAAGATGTCTTGTCAGGAAGAGGTATGAGATCTGGGGCAGCTCAGATCATGAGAGCTTGGACAGGAGGGTGGCCTCCCAGCTTGTGGCTCACTTGTCCCAGCAGTGGGGCATTATTACTCAATATGTATACAAAGAAAAATGCATAGGAACTTCTGGGGACAAGGAGAGAGGCCTGGTTACTCCTTGCTCCCAAAGGTATGTCTTTATACCTGTTGTCCTTTCTGCCAACTTCCCCTCTCCCTCTGGCCATTTCTACAGCATCATGGCATGGGATGCTGGAGGTGAGAGAGGAGGGCAGGATATTTTGGAAACATTCACCAGCTGTGTCGGTGAACGCAGTTTCTGAACCTCTCTGAGCAGTCAGTCCTGGCTCACCTCCATGAATTTCACTCCTGGAACCAGCTGTTGAGTGTCATCATACTCAAGTGCATTCATGGACTGTTATCCCAAGCTGCACAATTTTTGCTTCTGAGTGTTTGTATCAAATGCCTGCAGGACTACTGCAATGTTTCATTATAACTTGTCTGCTTGGTGTTTATAATCCTGGATATCACTAACTTGTATAATGCCTGGGGTTATGCTGGATATATATTCTGTCAGTTGCTCTGATTATGTATAGCAAGGTAGCACAGCTGCTGCAGGCAGCTAAGACTATTGTTCTAAAATGTCAGAAACGTTTTTTAGGGATAGGCTTAGGAATATTGTTCTTTTTATAGAACTAGACTAAACAAAGGAAGATTCAACAACCTCTGCACAAGAATAAATTGACTTACTTCATCAGTGTTTGAAAGTTGCATAGTACACCCTTCCCAGAATTTCTGCTGACTTTCCCATCATAAACACTTAACACCTTGCAAGATTTGATCGAAGAGAAGAATTTGAGCATGGGCCATGACCTGAATGGAAGAGCAACCTGTGGCTTTAGTGAGTAGTTGAAGGTGTGAAGTACTGCTGCAATGTAATGATGTTTGTGGGAAGATAAACTTTTGATTGCTTTGGGTTGTGACTGGCTGGAATTATTCTTGGTGATTTAGTACATCAGAAAACTATGTGGCATTAACCCTTCAAGAGTTTTTATATGGCAGTGTCTTGGACCCTGCTATATAAAAACTAATGTGTCAGTAAAATACAAGACAAGTTAAAACATTATCAATATGTAATTACTACCTTTATGCTGTTGTAATCTGAGGAGCATTACAGTAAAGAAATAGGTGAATGTATTCTTCCTAAAGAGTGTCAGTAGTACAAAAAAAGAGTCCATTTTACCCTTTTGCATGTACAGTTATAGGATGAAAAAACTGATTGTTTAATCTTCCTTTATCTCTGACATAGCCTCTTCCAGAAGGAGCTTGAATAAAATTTCTAAATTGAAAAAGGAGAGTAAGTGTATAAGTGTATATGTTCAAAAGCACTTCAGCTTCTATATTTCTACTATACTCTGTTAGCTCACTTTTTTACCACTTTGATATCTCAAAATAGCTCAAATATGCATTTTTTAGGAAACCTCTTATCATTGTGTGCTTTCATTATATTTCTACCATGGGCAAGAAAGCATTGTAAGCCTTAATGTTGTCTTAGCTCCTCTTAGCTTAGGTGTTTGTGTGGTGGTGGTAGGAATTACCCCTTTTCACCTCTGATTTACCAAGTTATCAAGCATTGAAAACCAGAATTTATGGGTTCCAATGAGAATTGTAGTTCAGTTTTTATATCTGTGCTGAGGTGTTTCAGTGACATCAGTGCAGTTCTGGTGCAAGGTGCTGAGATCTGGGTGCAGACAGCAGGTGCTGTGGGACCCAGAAGCTTGGGAATCTTGGATGGAGATGAGTCAGCCTCAAAGCCTCACAGCCAGCAAGAAAGTTCCATTTTCTTGGCTTGGCTTGCCTTACAACCCCATAATAAAAAGAACATGTCCAAAAATGAAATGAGGGAAGCCAAAGAAGAACTGGAAAAGGATGGGTTTCCTTCTTCTTGATTTTTCTCTTTATGTTACCTTCATATCTAAAAGAATGCTGTTCTCATTCATGTTCTGAAATAAATGGTGTAAGATTTTCCATGAATGCGCCAACTTAATTTATAAAAATCTGTAATTGTGTTTTTAGCCAAGTTATTCAGCTACTTTTGAGCAATTTCTTGTAAGCTAAAGGGTTTCGTTGTGTGGATTGAGGAGAATCACTAATCATACCCTGTTCCCCTCCTTTCCTATGCTTTTTTCTCTCCGTGTGCATCCGCTGCCTTCACCTTTACTGCTGCTGGCAGACAGCCTCTTTCTCGCAGGGTCTGAGGAAGGGTGTGCTTCTTCAGCAGAACAATGTGAAGGACAACATACAAAGTGCTGTCAAGTGTGTGGAGTAAACAAATTGCAAAGTAATAATCAAGTTTCTTTCATCTTTTTGTAGCTTTCATCTGCCTGTAGCAGTGACAGAGAGACCACATTTTGAGATGCAGGTTTTTAAGGTGGCTGAGAGGGAAGCAGCAGAAGAAATTACCAGAGTTATAAAATAAATCCAATAGTTAGTTTAATACATTGAGATTGGTAGGAAAAACTAGAATAATTAAAAATCAAGTGAGTTTGGTCATTTACATTCAGAAGAGATTTTTTTTTTATAGAAGACTGAAGCATGATACAAACTGTCCATTATCTTGTCTGTAGATAATATATACCTTATTAAAGAGCATTTCAAACACTACAACTGGGAAATAGAAAGTTTTTAGGTAAAGTCTGTCACCCCCCTGCTCAACTGTTAAAGTCAGAGCAGAAGAGATGTGCTGAGTAAGCTCCAGTTTGCAAACTCTGGGCTTCATCTCTAAATTGAGATGAAAGCCACAAATCAGGTTTAGATGTTGAACTTTCTTGAAAAGTGCCAGAAGTCTGGTGGTATTCCCTAACATGGCTAGAAAAAAATTATTTGAGGCAAGTAACAATCATTTCCTCTGCCACCTTTAAACAGCACTGTCCAGCCTTGTCTCTGCCACTGTGTGTCTCAGCTGCTGGGGGATTTATAATCTCTCTGGCAACATGGGAGGTCTGAGGTTTCAACCTTTCTTCTAGTCAAGATGCCCTCTCAATATGTCTTCTGTACATGTGGATGTTGTCTTAACACTGGGGAATAAATGTGGTAGAGCATTTCTAATTCATCATAGTCAATGATCAATGCCATTTTTACATGAGGATTCTTCCTATAGATAATTTACATTGGAAATCTGTAATGAAGTATGTAATCTTTCATGCAAATAATCACTAACTTAGTGGAAAATAAATTGTTTTATTGGCTGTTTCTCTTTTGGTAGATGATTTATGGGGTTCTTAGTTTAGTATACAGAAATCAGAATGTGAAAGGCTCTTTCTTTTATTTTTTCTCTTTGTCATGACAAATGTTTCAGTTGTAGCTAAGGGATAGAACAAATGAGCCCATTTTCACTGGATAGCTATGTGCTGACTAGATATTGTAAGTCTTTTGGTCTTATTAGTCCAGTTGTTTATCTTGTGGAAGAAAACTTGTTTTCTAGTCTACTGAAGACTTCTGTTGAAATATTCTTAATCTAAAAGCATTGAAACAAATCCTAAGATTGTAATGAAACCCAAATAAGGCTGAAAAATTACACTGGTATGGGCTGATGGGGCTGTAAAGAATTAGAACAAAAGTTTAAAGAGAAATTAGTGCATTAATAGTTTGTATTCATAGTGCACATATTAAGGGAAAAATCAGCTACATGAGAGTAGATTCAAGCATTCCAGGAATTTTCATATTGTGCTTGAAACTTGTCCCTTTTATGGCAATGGTAAGTCTGTTATCTGCTAGCAGAATAAAAAAGGATGAGTTGTGGCTGCCATAAAGCCAAGATACATGTGCAAGCACTAATTGTGGCCAAAACTCAGAAGACTTTTAGCTGTAAATACACGTGTGTTTTTAGCAGTTTGTTAGAATAGGCAAGAAAGATGAAAGTTACATAGAGACTTGGAATGTAACAGCTTTACTTGAGAAAGTGATGATTAACTTTTTATTTAAATTTTGGTTTTTTTACCTGAAGTGTATTGACTGGGGCTGTATCTTTGTTGAGAACGGCTGCATTGGAACAGCTGTTTTGGAGTCGACATAGATACTTTTACAGGAAAGCAGGGAATAGCAAGAGGCATAAATGAAAGTGAGAAGAAAGTGAAAAGCTTAACATTATCCTAGGAAGTCCAAGTTTTCATCATGTTTGGTTTTTGTTGTTTTTATTTAAATGGCACAGTGATTCTGAGGAGTCAAGGGTGTATGACAGTGATTCTGAGGAGTCAAGGCTGCATGATCCATCTCCAGGGGCCAGAGTAGAAAGCAGGGCAAGAAAAAAGGTCAGGAAAAAGGGAAAGAACTAAGTGCTAGAGCCCTGCACTTGGTTTTGCTTAGCTGGACAACAGCTGTGGGAGCTGGCTCTTGGTCCTGGCCGCAGTCACCTGTTGTGGGGACCCTCCAGCTGGCAGTCCCAGCCTGGAAGGGGCCGTTCTGGTAAATATCAGCTGGGAGAAGACTTAGACATGGATTCTGGTGCTGTTCATTCTTACACAATGTAATCCTACTGTCTGTGACTTTCTATTGCTATTTTAAAACTTACTTCCCAGTATGGACCTTGGTGATCCAGCAAATGTTGTACCAGTGCCTAAAGTCATTGGGTTAAATAATGTCTCGGCTCATGCCCTTGAGAATGCCAAAATAATAGTTCAAATCATGCAGAAAAGTAGATCCATCTTTCTGGGAACATGCCTTTGAAAATGCACTCTGATTCACAGTGGTAGGACAAACAGTGGATGCTGATTTCTGATGCATTTTCCAGGAATTATGTGCTTGTGATTTTAAATGGACTGCATGTGTCATAGGCATTGAAAAGCTTTGAATGGCACCCTGAGATGTGCAGGCAGGCAACTGCCAACCTTGTAGTGATTGTAGCTCAATGTCCTCTGCCTGCCTGGTGCAGACTCATTTTCTCAAAGTTGCTAATAATTTCAGCTTCCATTTAATTGATTTTTAGAGTAGTCAAAGTGGCTATGAATATGAAAAGGTTTTTTTCTGAAGTATTAAGGAGACCAAAGAAGATGATGGTGACTGCACAAAGCTGAAAAACTGCATAGGTCAAAAATGAGAAAGATAGTTTTGTGAGAATACTTCTGTGTGCTGTTGTTAGAAGAATCACATTTTCCTTTTAGTGCCTTCAAATAAAGTCTTTAAAGGAGCAATCCTAGGAAGTGATTGCCTTATACATATTATGTTCCCACAGCCTTTGCAAAGGTAATATACACACTAAAATGTACACCTACTGAAAGGTGTTTGTTCTAAATACCTTCCTTGCATTGAAAAAAGCTTTCTCATTGATACCACAGGAGCTGCTGGTGCTAGAATTGATTTGGCAGGGTGAAAGCTAGAGGAAAAAGTCTGTTTGGTCCTCAAAATACACTACTTTGGATGCTGCCAGGCCTGCAGAAAATGCAACTGCACAAAATACAAGTAGGATATTATCAAAATTAACTGACCCTGTGTTAAGGCCTGAGACAGCATTTACATGGTCACTCCGTAGTGGGAACATTATGCTTTTGGTCCAGAGTTTGCAAATTAACAATTCTGTGCACAACTTTAGTTACACAATGTAAGACACATTTATGCATTGACAGACATGCACGTCTGGACTTTATTTCAGTAGAAGACTTTTTATATTTGTTCAACGTCAATACATCAATATCCTTTATTTTAATAGTATCCTGTTGGTTATAATTAAATAGAACCAATTTAACTTGCAAAATAGAACAGCATACAGAATTTAATGCAATGCCAAAACAGTCTGTGTAGTGAGTGTCTTTTGTTGAGCTCAGGTTTTTTTAGCTGGACTGTTATCCTGTACCACATGGTTCACAAGCAACTCTTTGTTTTTTGTAAATCCCCATTCAACATCATAGATTAAAGTCTGCACATTTCATGGCCAAAATGTGAAAAGTTCTGCGTTTCCCTCCCTGGGCCCTCTCAGATGTGTGCCATGACTGGAAGGGTATTGGGCAATTACATGGGATGGGGTTTGCACATGGCACAGTGTGTGTCTGTATTGTCCAAGGAAAATTGTGAAATTGATTGATATGGGAGGCTGCGCATGTGATTATGTCATGTTGTGTGTTGTTTTGGTTAATACCCCTACTTTCTTGATAAATGTAGTTCAGCTGTCTAGAAAAATATTTCATAGTTCTGAATCCAGAGATCTATAAATCATATCAAATCAGTCTTGAAAATAGAATGACATTTTTTGCAGTGTTATACATATTATTGTATTATTGCTGAAGATAATTGAGATGTGCTTAAAACATGAGCCTCTTATATGAATTTTTATGCCTGAGGACAACTGATGAATGTCTGTTATGTTAGGTAAAATGTAAAGCTTTTGTCCAAGACCACTCATTAAAACAGAATTTGTAAGTTTGCAAATAAAGTAATCTCTTTCGTGTGACTATTGTTTGCTGTGTTTGAAAGTTTAAAGTGCAGAATTCCTGTGCTTAGATTTATAGTATTAGATGGAACCCGCATTTTTTAAATCTGAGTCACATCATGCTAAAGGCAAAGTTATGATGTACATTCATAATTAACCTATCTCATAATTGTCACTGATGATGGATAGTGATTTGTGTGTTTCCCTAAGTACCAATTGTTATTATCCTGATAGCCTAATATCAAGTGATATAATTGATAGGAATTAGTCATTTGACTAAATGTTGGTGCTGATGCTTCAATATCTGACTCTCTGCAGGAATTATTTAGTGAACCATTAAGTCTAAAACTGGGTCTTTTTTTTGGAGAAGCCATCAGCTTCTTTAGACTGGTTATTTACCTGCCTTCATTGGGGAAATCTGAAAAGAGCTGGGACTGTAAAAGAGTCAAGGCACTTTGCATGTTATGATGAAGTGCTGAGGCAGCAGCTGGGTGAAGAAATAATTTCTAAGTGTATTGTCTGGGTAAGGCCAACAGCTACACTTTGACACTCCCCTGTGCCTTCTTGTGTGTTGTGCTCCCTGGTTGTGACCTGCTGTCAGGACCTGCATTAGAAACTGCTGAGGCTTGGATGTGAAGGAGCAGCAGAACCCACTGCCCATCATCCCATGGGAGGCGCAGAGGAGTGCATATCAGCTGGTGGGCTGTACATCCCATGTCAGACCCTTCGTCTCTTCCTGTGAGCTCAGGGATGTCCAACGAGAGTCCATCATTGCCTGTCCTGCTGGGACTGGAGAGGTTTGCTCTCCAGTAGAGCCTGAAGATGCTCCATCCCTTCCTGAAGTTACCTTTGAAGCTGAGATCTCCAGCTGACTACAGCAGGGAGCCACAGCAGTGCCAGTTTCATCCCCTTCAAAACCTACAGGCCATGAGAAAAGGGAGGGAACAAGCTGTAAAAAAGCCAGGAAATGCCTGTAAGATCAATATGTCTTTTCTTACCCTTAAGGTTTTTCAACAATTTATTTATGGCAGGGGAAATTTGTTTTGTCACTGAAGAATTATTACATGCAGAGAAGCAGATTAGTGGTCTTGATCAGCAAAGTAAAACTGAGTTTCATCAGCTTGGTTGTCTGAGAATGATTTAACTTGACAGACTTACAGATGGAAAATAGAGGCTGGTCAGATGTTCTGTGCCTCTTTTCCTCCCTTATAACCAGCCTTGCCCTGTTCTCCAAACTGAAAGTCCAGAATGTCATGTCTGTAATCACTTTTTCATGCTTGCTTCATTATTGGGGCTTAGTGATGATGAGCCTATCATTGCTTCCTAAAAACTAAGTCAATTAAAATACAGCACATGAAAATATATGCTATTATCTAATGTTGGGAAGCCATTAAAAGCTTCTGGATGTGTCGACAGGTGAGAAACTACTTAGGTGTTGTGATCAAGGTAAATTACCAAGGGAAAACTGTCTCCTCAGGGTCTTGGATGAGTCATCAAAGAGAATTTTTTTTTTTATAATAAAGACATTAACAGAGACATTGTCTAGAATGTTATCAGTAGAGTACAAAATTACCTTTTTTGAATAGTTTAGCTTAATTTTTCCCACTGTTAAGTGAACACTTCAAGCTACCCTCAAAAGTGGTGGATGTATTTCTTGGTACCCTAAGTTTTTCTCCTTGTTGTAACTCTTTAACCTTGCCAAGGAGATGGATTACTTAGTGGTCTTTTAGTCCAGAAGTGATTGCAGAAAAGAGAAACTAAGAATGTGAGGTTGACTGAAACCCCAAACTTTTGTAGCTGTGCCCAGCAGGTTTATTATTTCTATTTTTTAAGACGGTGTAGATTGCAACATTTTAAATCTGTGTGAAATGCAAGAAGACATACGGGCTTTTGTTTGGAGGGAAAAAAAAAAGCAATCCAAAATGAGTAAAAAAATACATATTATGTATTTTTGTCTTAGAAGAGACAGTAAAGTAATTGCTAGGGTAATGAAAATGTATTACCACTGCGCTTATATTTATCAACATTTTTTCTGAAATTATAAATAGTTTGAATAAGCAACTTCATTTTTGGAACCTGCAGTATCAGGCAAACACAATTCCGGTACACTGCAATCTGTACTATTCTCAGTCCTGTGCAAAGTATGCTGTTGTGTATTGGCATATTTGTTTCTTGAACTAAGATATTTTTACCAGAAGCATCTCCTTTATGTTTATTATAGAGTGAAGTACCTATGCACATACTTGTTTCTGAAATCTTAATTTCTGTTTAGAAGTTACTGATACTGACACTTCATCTTTTTCAGCATTTTCTTTTTCTCTGTTCTAGACATATGCCATTAGTGCCTACTCACAGAGGTATGTGCTAGTAGAATCCCCTCAGTATTGCATGTAATATTCAAAAGTATTTTATCATCCATTCATGCAAACATATCTAGCATAGCTCACTCATTATAGGACTAAGAATGCATTATGCATATTGGTGATAAAACCTCATTTTGATAAGCAGTTATCTGTTGCAGATACTATTTTTTCTTTTCCCCCCATTCAATTTTATTTTTCTTCAGAAAAAGTGTGAGACCCTCCTGCCCACTCCCAGCACCTTTAAAACCTGTGGAGAGCTCTCACATCTAAATGAGGACCATGGATCTGGATAGATAATCAAAGAAGAATAAGAGTTTCAACAAATGTATTTTCCCTTGTCAATAATATTGTCAGAGCCTGTATTCTGATTCACTGGTAAAAATAAAATGGTGGGCTTCTTTTTCTTTTGTTCTTGAAGGTTAAATTAAATACTTTCTTACTGCGCAATCTAAGGTTTTATTTTCCATTTCACTTTGTTCACTGACATGTTCATCAGACCTTTTTAGATATGAATATATGGACATTGCATGCTGTCCAAAGGTAGGGTCTGTTTCAGAGGCAGGTCTCCAGTGGTGCCTCCAGACATGCACCATGTGCTTCAAACCCCTTGAAGGCTGTCATTTTTATCTGAAGTTCCAGTGCAATCCTTGTATCTCCAGTGGTTCCCCTCCTGCTGCACATCCACCTGCTCTCTCAGCTACAGGCAGAATTGCAAACAGATTCAGGTCCTGTAGCCTGAAGGGATGAATCTGGCATATTTGTAAGGAGCTTGGCCCAGTACCAGCTTGGTACCATCCTTTCCCTTTTCCCTTTGGTGCATGGAAGGAACTCTCCTCCCTGAGCAGCTCCAGCTGGCTGCCTGGATACCCTGTCTGAGCAGACAGCACGGATCTCTAGCTCCAGAAAGCTGTTCAACTGCTTATCTCATTCCTGCCCAAGGATGAGGTGAGCTTGGAGCTGATCTGGTGGGCTGAGGGAAATGTTGCAGGCAGTATCCAGTGCAGCTATGGATGAGTGTGGCTGACCACTCCCTATTTTGCCACAGGCTGCTTTGGCAGCCCTAAGGCAGTATTTTTAGCTTCCCTGTGTTTCCCTTTCCTAAAAGTAAAGCAAGGAGAACAAAACCTCCTGATATTCAAATTAGGATAAAAGTTGTGTGATATTCTGTGATAGGGACTGTACAAAGCTTGAAAGGGTGTAATAAAAATGAATTTGAGGGAGACTGAAGTTTAATGTCTCTGTATCATCAGCTTCAGGAATAAAAGGAGTTCACACACTCAAAAGTTGGCAGCACACTGGCCCTCATGACCTAACATGTACCTCTAGGTTGCCAAGCTTTTTCCTGTGTTGGCCCTTGCTGCTTTCATTTTAGGTGTTTCTGCAGTAACCACAGAGACAAAAACTTTAAATACAGAGGCTAAATATCAGAATGGGGAAAAAGACAAATGATCAAGGGGAATTTTGTGATGGGTTCAGGATAGTGTACCAGATTAATTTGGGATTACCATCCTGAGGGCTCTTTGGCTATATCTCTAATCTTCTTGGAGCACAAAAATAATTACAATATATTTAAAAACATATTTTCTAAAGTGTTTCAGCTTAGGACCCCAAGATAAAAAATAATCTTGTTTTTTTCTACCAGAACAGGAAAGTATTCACAGAATTATTTAGATGAGTTAAGGTAGAGGAGGAAAATAAAAGTAGTAAAACAGAATAGCTTTAAATCTGTGTACCTTATGATGCTTGCCAGTTTTAGTGAGGTAAAAACAGCCAAGATCTCCATATAAATTTATTTTAATAATTAAAAATAGTCTCTTGGAAAGGGAAATTTTAACTTTTTAAATTTTTTTCCAGTTTAACATGGAATTCCTGTCCAGTGAAAGAAGGGGAAATGAAGTAAATGAATAAGGGAAAGGCTTGCCAAACAATGATAAGCTTTGGATTGTTGTAAATAACTAAAAGGTTTAGTGTCATAATAGGAGAGTATGTTACCTGCTCTCCTCTTCCTTCACTGCTAATTGAAATTAGAGGAGATTGATTTTATTCTTTACAGTTAAATTTACAGCATTGAACAAGACAGGGAATCCAGGCTGTTCTCAGCTGGATAACAAACAGTAGAGCTATTCTTTTGGTCTGAAAACCCTGACCTCGTAGGGAAAAGTGATCCAACTGCTTCCAAAATAGGCACATCTGTATACTGTAGTACTTTGTCTCTCAGGGATACTTGATGTGTGCTCCACCAGTTGAAGGATGGGTGAGGTAAATGTAGAGTTCCAGAATAAAAGGCATGAAACTACACCTAATCCTAAAAATTTTAGGCATCCCCGGGTGTTTTTTTATTTATAAAAGTTTGTGACAATCTATTTTAGGAAGTACAGCAGACAGCTTCTGTTCTTCATTCTCCTCACTACTTATAGTTTTTGGTGAGCACTTAAATACTTTACCTGTTGTAAATACACTTAAAATGTTAAATCACTCTATTACATCATTATGAAAACAAATTTTTCTGTATTCATGTGCTGAAATACAGAAATTGAGATGGAAATGCAAAGCAAGCATCCAATCAGTTGACTTCACTCTCATTTTGTGCTGTAAATGCAATGTTTTTGAGATATTCTGAAAAAACATTGAAATATAAACATGATTATAAGGTGAGGGATGGATGTGACTTGACTTCTGTAAGCACTGTTTTTTACTTGTAGGCAGTTTTCCATGTGGTTGAATAGGAGAGCTCCCGGCCACTGTCAGCTCCTTGCCCCTGTAATATCACGTAGCAGTGAGTAAGTATTGCAGAACCCATAGGTGGGGAAAAATATCTGCTGCCTTTCCCTAAAGAGTAATGAGAACAAGCAGCCTTCTGAGCAAGCCTTTGTGCTGCCACTGCAGCAGGATTAGGAGAATAATACCAGCAAGGTATTGGCAGTGAAGGTTTTTGGTCTCTGTTGTGTTTGTGATTAATTTAACAGGGTTGGACAGGATAGGGAGGCAGGTTGGACTGACTTGCTGGCTGATGCTGAAGAGGCTGTGTCCCGCAGGGCTGCCAAAAGAGACATTTCCACTCCTTTTTCTCATGTGTGTCAGCGTCAGCGATGGTTTTGCTGTGAGCTGTAGCCCGTTTCATCCCGGCTGGTTCCCGGGGCTGGCGCTGGGGAGGGGCGGGAGCGGGGCCAGACCGCAGCTGTTAACGCGGCACGGACCGGGCTGCGCTGCACGGGCTGCTCTAACCACAGCTCCGAGGTGTGGTTTCACCTCAGAGCTCGACTGACCTAGAGCAGGGGCTGACCTGGTCACAGCCAGCCGTCACCTGGCTTCTGCAAGTGCAGCCTGGCTTTCTCTCCAGCCTGTTTGTATATGGAGGGGCAGTGGCCATCCAGTGCATGATATATAGTTAAGTGCACTTCCTTCTCACCACTGGCCATGTGCTGACATATTAATAGGTCTTCCTGCAGAGAAAATGCTTAAGGAATATTCTGTGTTCATAGTCAAGCTCTGTGCAACCTAAACATGGGCCCCTTTTGCATCATTCTAGCCTTTAATTGCTTGATGGGTTTCACAGGATCACATCTTATTCAATACATGGAACAGAATGTGCTTGCTGAGCAAGGGAAGATGCAGAAATTTTTGCTTTACTCTTCACTTTCTGGACTTGTTTCTTACTTGAGATCAAATAATCAAGATGTCTTTGAAGGCAGAATAAATGCATCCAGCTTCTCATGAGCTTCGTATGGCATTTATCACAGTAATGCCTGAATGTTTTGAGAAAATTTTGCTGAATTTTATATGCATACTCCCCAGAAGGAAGGAGACACTGAGTGTATTACTGCACTCAGGTTTTTCATCCCATTCTGCCTGTGCAAGCCAGAGTCATGCTTTAGCCTTTCCTAAAGATTTCATAGCTATTTGCTGACTCTTTGGGAGAGGAAGCCTGGAGAAGGTAATGTCAAATGTACCTCCTAATTAGCATTCAGTAGCATTTCATAGTCTGCTTTTAACACAGTAACTTCAGCTGAAGCCAGGACTTTGAGATCTTTGGTCTGAGAAAAGATCCAACACTAAACACGTAGAAAAGATGGGGAATGTGTAATTAGTGACTGCCTGTGAAAAGTGTGGAAATGATTTGTGCAGGTCTTCAGTTGATTTCAAGGGAGAGGCAGGGACTGGATCCCATTCTCCAGGGCACCAGCCAACTGCTTTAACCAGGAAATATCTTTCCAGTTGTCCATCTCAGCTCTGTGCATCCTCCACTACAGCAGCAACCAAGCAGCAGACATGCTGTCGGTCTGCTTTAGGATTGTAGAGACTAGTGCTGAGATTTCACATTCTCCATATTAAATGGGTCTGAGGAGGGCTGGTGCTGGCCAGGGATAGCCATGCTCTCTCACCGCTCATACCTATTTTCAGAAAGGATAGATGTTTTCTACCACAGTTCCTTGCAATGGCTTGCCAGGCAGGAGAAATGCAAGGCAGATGGGGTGATGTGACCTTGGCCAGGCCAGTCTGGTGTGGAGGGCTTGGGTTGCCTCAGAGCAATAGTAATTTAATGACTGCAGCCTGTCAGGAGAGCAAAAGAGCTGCTTGAGAAGAAAGGAACCTTCTGCCCAGCGCAGGCCTGTGTATTGAGCTTTCACAGAACACCCTTAATTTACATTTCCTATCTTGCTTTAGTTTGGAAGGAGAAGATTGTAGATTTGAAATCTCTAAAAACAATTAGAAGAACAAAGCAAGTTGATTTTAAAAAAGTAATTATTTTTCCATTTTGACTCTTTCAAGAAAGACTTTTTTCCCCCATCCTAAGGTCATGATGTGTAGTTACGTCACAGAGATTGTGATGAGAGGTACCAGTTCCCTGCTGTTTTCAACTATTCCATCACTTTCTCAGTGAAGGAGGAAGGTGTGGTGTTTAAAATCCTTTATGAAAGTTACTTACTGAAAGCAGTGGTGAAATGGAAATTCATTTTTCTGTGTCTCATCCAGACTACAGCTTGGTCCAGCAAAGACACTGCACTATTGCTTCTTCCTTCTCATTTTCTCAGCCCATGTCTTTCACCTGACTGTGCTGGTGACTTTCCACTTATATTATCTGCTTATCTTACCTGTCATCTTTTTTCTCCTTGTTCTTGTGCCTTAATAGTCCAGTCCCCATATATCTGACTGATATTTCAGTCTTATCCATCTTTCTTCACATGAAACCATTTGACCTTACATACACAGGCAGGCCTACAAAAGAGTAGGCAGCAAACTACAGGTTTTGATGTTAGCATTGTGTATATTTGAGTATTTTGCCCTTTCAGCTGCTGATGAGCAGTAGTTCCCAGTTTACAGCTGCTTAATCTGTTTGATTACAAATGCCTAGTCTGTGCTCCTCATTTGGTGTTCCTTCCTGTCTGTTGAAATATTGCCAGATATGATTTGTATGTCTGAAAATATGGACAAGTTCATGGAACAACTTTTTTCCCTGGAAATACTTCAGTGGGCTTTTGCTATGGCAGGGTTCTGTGTTGTGTTTATCTCTGTCTCCTTCTATGCTTAAAATTGTCGTGAGAAAATAAAAAAGTCAGATGCTGCAGGACTGCCTTGCAAACCTGCTTTTTATGTCACAGATATGGAGCTTTTAAAACTAGCTAAAAGCTGTGTTGAAACAACTGGAGAATGACAAAATCTATGAATTCAGATGAAGGAATGGTGAAACAGCAGTATGGTTATTTTTAGGCCTTATTTAGACAGATGCAGCCTTTTGCAACCTGCTTTGAATTATCTTTGGTAGTACCAAATTGTATATTGCTGTTAACTGTGTAAAACTTGATGTTTTCCTGAGCATGTTTCTCCTTAGAGAGTATCTTTCAGAAGATCAGGGTTGGCACTGTGACAGGACATGTCCTCCTGCACATGATGCCTTCTATGCACTGTTGGTAGCAGATAGCCCCAGGCATCTACTGATAGCAATTAACACCTCGAAAGTAATCATACACCTGCTGTGCATTATACATGCAGTAACCACTCAGTGTCCTGGGAGATTGTTCTGATTATCTGCTTAAAGTGGTAATTAGTTTAAAAAAAAAAAAAATTAAGTTGTCCAAAAAGATCATGGTATGCCTCTTCTGAATAAAGTGGCTTGACACTGTGAAGCTGGATAAGCAGTGTGATGTAATTTTATATAGCCTTTAGAACAAAAAGAAGTGTGTAGTTTTCAATCTGCTAGTAAACTGAACAGAAGTGCAGTAGAAGGGAAAAATTAGGAAGGTTGAGTGTAAATTCACAGCAGGTATTTTATAGCTTGCACATCCAATAATTTCGAAGCTTAAGAGAAGTAAAAAGCTACCTGTTATTTCAGTGTGCTTTAGTTTAGATCTTGAACATTGGCTTAGGGCTGTACTAAGACTTAGGAATGAAGAAGAAAGCTACAAGCAACCTGACAGCCAGGAGCTCCTGCTCCACTGGAGTTCTGTGTTCTGATTTTGCTAACTGGGGTCAGTAAATATTGATGAATAGTTGCAGGTAGGTATCATGGCATAAACAGGATCTAAGAACCACTAAAAAGTTTGAGGAATTATGGGATTGGCTGCTTTGGCTACTGTTGGTGTTTGAACAAGAATTGTTTTCCTTTTATTCTAAGTGAACAAATACTAGGATTACATCACGTCTTTTAAACATTTATGGGTGTTATGACTTCCATAATGCATAAAACTGCAAAAAAAAAAAAAAAGTTGTACTTCTTGAACAGCAAGATTTAAATTCTCACTCTTGGTATTTCATTGGTTCTTAGGACCAGTTCTTTTTAAAGAGTTTTGTTTTTAATATAAATGATCAATTGTTTTACATTTTCAAAGGAATAATAATGACATTGTGTTGCATTCTAGATAGTTCGGAGTTTAGGAATGCGACTTTTATTTTAAGGTTGCATGGGATCTCCCAAAGGCATTTCACTTTTGACCTTTAGATGAAATAAATGGATGTTCCCTCTTTGTAAAACGGACAGACCCTGCTGGTGGAGTGCAAAAGCATTTCTTATTTAGCACAAAGTCAAGCTTTATGTGAGGAATTAGATATACAGATTAAGCAACAGTACTAAAATGAAGTAATGCCAATATAATGCCAATCTTGTTTTCACCCTGAGTTTACATTCTTAGACTCAGACTGATAATGTACATCTGTGTTATTAGTTCTGCCTTTAGCTTCTTTGCTTCTAATTTTCCATTCACAATTTCATAGCAAGAGATGCTTGTGCACGTATGTGTGTGCTGAGGGTCAGGCTTTATTTCTACCAAGGTCTGGGGTATTGGTATCTTGAGGTAGTACATATATTTGTTAGCAGACATGTCTTATTTTCACCATAGAACTGTTTTGATTGTAGGTGGTGAGAAATAGGTAGATACCTAGATTAAGACTTCTGTAGTACATAAATCTTAAACATTTGTCTTCCTTTTATTGTGGTGTTTCTAACATAGTAATTCTTTCAGCTGTTCTTCAGGGCACTGTATGTGCAATGGTTTTGTGTGGCATTAATTTTTAAAATAAAATTTATGTGCTATAAATGGATTTTATATGTTAGAGAAAGAAAAATAAAAAAAATACCATACATCAGAAGAAGATGATGAAAAGGTTTATCATGATGCTCAGGAATCTGTAAAAATACATTCATAGCTGTGAACCAGCTTTTTTGAAGTGCAGAACAGATGAGAAGGAACAGGCTCTGGACTTGCCAAGTGGTTTGTGCCCCTTTCCAGCAGTGGGATATGGCCTTGAGGGGTGACCATGGTTTCTGTCCTGAGTCCTGCCCACCACAGAAGAACTGTATGCAGATGAACAGTACTGGTGATCACTTGTCCTGGCTGGGGATGTGGCCAGGCCTCTTCAGTTTTGGTTGAACAATGCCACAAAGAGGAAACACAGATGTTATTTCCAGTTATTTACTGTACATACAAAGTAGGCCAAAGTGGCATTGAAATGTCTAGTTCCATTTTCAGGTACCTGGTTTAGGTGTACTGACAAGGATGACAAAACTTGTCAGCACCCTTCCTCTCTCTCACCTCACTTTTGCTGGACTTGCTTAGTTGAGGGAAAAGTAAAGCAAAAATATTGTACAGATTAAGTATTACCCATAAACTGTTACTTTGAATCCCAAGCAGTATTATATGGAGTAAAGTATATTCCAAGGGAAGATTGTGGCACCTAAGTGCTACAGTGCCATCCATTTGCTTTTTCAGGAAAGTTATAAATGAGGTTCAGCATTTAAACGAATTATTGTTCAGTTAAAAATTTTCTACATATTCAGGTCAAAATCTGAATCTTGCACAGGCCCCACTTCACTGAGAGGCAGGACATTTGGTGCTGAAAGGCATTTCACAGAAACAAGAACTTTTGAAGAGCAGGTGCTTCTAAAACCATTTTGAGAGGCCTGAGCTTTGAATAACCACTGTTAAGTGCAAATGATTTCTTTGTTTCACTGAACCTTCTCACCTCTGTAGTTTGAGCCCTATTTTGTATTTAGATGAAAGAATTGCAGAGAAAGTTAAAATTTCCAGGCGCAATAGTGCCTGCAGAGCTGCTTTTGTAGGTGAGAGATGGCTCCTGCAGATGAGGAGAGAAAGGATGCCTTTGTGTAGGCTCTTGCTTTGCTGCTTTCCTCTGACTATTTGTTTTGTGGATACACTCTTGAGCTTTAATGAGCTTTCTATACCACTTGCTCCCTGTGCTGGGCTCTGCTGTTGTGAAGAGACTGGATTCTCAGCTGTCTGCCTTTGTTCAAAGGCAGAAACAAGGGAGGGAGAGACATTTCACTTCCCAGTATCCTTCTCAGCAATTAAAGTGAGAGATGGAGAGGGCATCCAGCCTGGCCACTGCTTATGCCAAGCACATTGGACTAGGCACCAATACCACTTTGTGCTGGTAAGGACAAAGAAAAAGGGGCTTGAATTAACACACCTGTCTGAGAGTCAGGGATATTTTGATTTTAAAAAGCTGTGGAAATGCTTCCATAGCTGTGCAGCTTTACATTCTGGTTTTATTTATGGGACAGTGGAAGGGTGAGTAGAGTCGTACAATAAAAATTCTCAGTAACCTATTTTGAGCTATAGGCATATGAATTTGGGGATGATTTTTTTTACCTTAAAGAAGTATGAGTGTGTTAGAATAAACAGGTGGAAATTGGAAATGAAAGCATTGGTAGAACTTCCTGTTCTCTCCATGGCACAGGGGCTGGGGGACCAAACCATGTCTGTGTAAGGGTGGTGGTAGGAAGCAGCGTGAATCAGATGCACCCAAAATACAGTTTCCTGTTTTATAGAAGCAGTGAGTTCAGCGATTCTCCTCTCTGTGTTGGCTGCAGAAAAAAACCATTCTTGCGTTCTTCCGAGTATTTAACCCGTCATCCAGTTACAGTTGTGAAAAATACAAAAAGATTGGAGTCCATAAAAGGAGATAATTTGAAGCTAATAGGGGCAGCTCTGTGTCACACAGAAACAGAATGTAAGCTGTCATGCCTTTCACTCTTGTGTTCTGCTCTGTTAAATTAATCTGCCAATTTAATTCATGTCTGTACTAAACAAAACTTTACATGACATAACAGAAATTAGCTTGTGTTTCTGCCTTGTTGCCTCGGCTCTTTCATAATACTGTAACTTTCTGCCTGCCTGAGGACAGCAGGGTGAGCCTCAGTGTGGGCTGAAAGGTAGGAGATTGAATACTTAAAGCTAAAAGGTTGGCCAAAATGTCCACCTTGCCTCTGTTGTTCTCCCTGATACAGATTAACCTAAAGTGGTTAAATATACAACTTGATTTATGAAGCACAAAATTGGTTCAGCAAACGAAACCTACCTAAGCCAGTAGATGTAGGATATTTCATTGCTCCTTTTTTTTTTTTTCTTCAGTTAATAAGTTAGTACAGTAGTTACTGAACTGGTGCAATAAATTAAATTCTGTGCATCTGTACATCTGAGTGTGTTTGATGAGCCAGGAGCATCAAAGTCAGATGAGGCTGATGATGATTGCTCCTAAAGTTTAAGGGAAATGGATTTTACAGCAGGGAACTGCATGAGAGAAAAATTTCACCTTAAATTGCTGGAAATGAAGATTAGAGAGGAAGCAACTGTGCCCAGCTGGCTGATGGCCATGGCAATGGAGCTCTTTTGGAAGTCTTGGTGCTGGGTGCTGTGCTTTCCCTCCCCTCTATTGCTTTAGCTATAGGCAAGTGGGAGACATGGGGCTCTTGGTTGCCCAGAATAAACCCATTATTGTTTGGAGTGGCTGCCATATTTCTGACCTCAAAGAAAGTGGGGCATAGAAGTAAGCCCCTTTTCTATCCCTTTGTTCCCTGAGAGAGGACCCTGGAGCAGCTGTGGGGATGAGGGTGACAGCATTGATACAAGGGAGGTCAGGAAAGGTGACTGAGATGACAGGGGGGTCAAGTGAAGACATAACATATGGGAGCCCTAATATTGGCAACCAGGTTATGCTGACCAAATGTGACTAATGCTTGGAAGACTAATGGTCAAATGCCACCAATGATCTGTTAATTGAAGATGGCTTTTGTCTTAATCTCCTGTATTGCAACATGTTGGAGATATGCGTCACTAGATGTTTACTGTTGAAGATTTCTGATGTTCTTCCAGACTGCCTTGTGTATGCTCAGTTTTGAAAACCCAAGTACAATTGTTCCACTGTGAATTTTAGAAACATATGTTCAGGGATATATATCTTCCATATCCTATTTATGCAGCTGCAAACAAAAACTTGGTACTATCTCTTACTTGAGAGAAAAAATAAAGGACGTGCTGTACCCATGGATGAGTCATGATTCATTTATGTTCTATGAGAAATTATAAATGCTATTGCATGACCTTTGTCATCTTTGTGTACAGTGGAAAAAATATGCTAAGCCAGGAATATCAATGAAAGTCTTCCCAATAACCAAAAACAGGCAAGTAAGTTCCCATTTATTTTTTGGTGGTTTTTTTTTGTGTTCTTCACTAAATGGGTCTTTACTGTGGAACAAATGATGATGACTGCCTGAGAATTTACAAGCTAAATAAGCTTTGAGATCATACAGCTTCCTAGACTAATCATCATTATCTGATCTTACATCACAGGAATGGGACTTTTTTGGTGGGTAAACTGAGCAAACCCATCTGCTTCTGTGTTTTGAATTAAAAGAGTTATTTATTTTATTAATTAGCAGGTGATTGAGATAATGCATTTATTGCAAGTGTGCCTGTAGCCATGCCCTGTTCATTTGGTGCAGTACTGAAATACAAGAAAGATGGTAGAGGAGAAATCAGAACTTCACACCTAGACCTGAAATAAAGCTAGAACATCTAGGACAAGGTACATCTCCTGGGTTCATTCCCTCACGTGCTTCAAGCAGTGTTATTACCCAGTGCCCTGTGTAATGCAGCAACCATTTCTTATCCACCCCCTTTCTCCCCAGGCATCTGGGATTCTTTTTCCTTGAGAGTTAATGTTTGGCTTGGAACTGATCTAACAGCTTACTACAGCTTGCTTTGTGGACCCAAGCATGCCTTGTAATGGATTAGATACATGTCTTTAGAAAAGGAGGGATAATGTGTCTGCTGTCCAGGGATATTTGTGGGGGTGGCAGAGTAATTGGAATGGACAGATGATAAAATGCTCTTTCATTCATGTTAAAATTTTCGTGAAGTTTCATAATGCTGTTGGTTGTGAGTGCGTATTTTCCCAGTCAATATTCTTGTCTTACAGTTTTTGTTACTTAATATCCTGTTTATTAACATACATCCTACAACGAGCTCTAACATAGGGATATACCATTTGCATTCTTCATAGGAAAGTGGGAAATTGAAAGTAACTTAGGCTGAAAAGGGACATTGTAGGGGTATCAGTCTATTAAGACAAAAAAAAAAGGGGTTTTAGGGGCATGGGCCTTTTAGATTTGGTTTTCATCTGCTCAGATGAACTTCTGGAGATTATGAAAATGGTGTGGAATTGTGAATTTTGGTTGGTGATGATCATGAATGATAGTTTTAATAATTTCTGAAAAGGGGAAGAACTAGAAACCAGTTGGAAGAATAAAGTCGAAATAGACTATCTTCAACAGACTCTTGGTAAGATCTTGCTGGAAGCAAGACTAAACAGTTAGTGTTGTACTTTTAAGCAGCATAAACTATAAAACCGCAATGGGAAAATCAGAAAGTGTAATCAGAAACTCGTTGAGAGATGCACAGAAGAGATTGAGGGAGTTGGAGCGCATTCCACAGAAAATGGCAGTGAGGCCAAATTACTAGGAACCTTTGTAAGTGAGTACCACAGGCATATAGGGACAAACTTGGAAAGGGGTGAATGAAATAAAAGGATCTGGGGGCATAATAGATACTCCTTGTGCTTGCAGATGGTAAGAGAAAACCAAGAGGCAAGGAGCTGCACCTTGGTAACTGGAGATGAAAACCTCATGACTGAGGCTTGTACGTTCAGGTGGTTAATGCATGCATCATCAGGAGTCTGAGCTATCTTGGGGAGGGAGCAAGCCAGAACCTACTTAAATTAGATGGTTATTTTAAAGTCATTTGACCCCCATGACTCAGACTCATGGCAGCACTTGCAGTCTAGTTTTTTTTTAAGCTGCAGAGCCTTTAGACGAAGCAGTGTCTCTCTCCTGCCCCTGCCCACTCCCAGGAGCTTACTCCTACTCCTGAACTCTGCCCCTTCTTGTGCTGCCACAGGAATTCATCCAGTTATGTGGTAAAACAGGGCAGGGAGTTGATTTGGCTCAAAAGTTTTGATGTCTTAAGAATGCTTTATTATGTTAATTTTTGGAAAACTGCTTTCACCTACCCAGTCTACTGCATACTTGTGCTGCTGGTAGAAGGGCACCAGGGAGAGGTCTATTTTCGGTGGCTGTGCTTACATCAACTGCTGGTGGACCTACAGCACAGCCTCATGAGTGTAAGCCTGAAGTTCCAGCATATAAGAACTACCAGGGTGTAGTTGTATGTTATGTCTGATGTGATTGGCTCTATCTTCTTATGCTTAGCTTGTTACTTCTGCTGTAATTGCCCTGCTCTGAGTCAGTTCAAGTTCACTAGCCCATGAAAAGCAGAATTATTCTTTTAAAAATAGTCTTTTTAGGGGGGAGAACGGGATGATTCTTTTATGGTGGCAGTGACTGAGTGAGTTGGCTGAGATAGCTCCACCTTTGGTGAGTGGGCTGTAGCAGTCTTATAGTTGTGAGCAGCTACCTTTGAGAAGTTACATGAGAACAGAGAGGCTGTAATAACCCCCTTTAAACGTTGGGAAAGAAATACCTGTGAACTCGCTCAGACTACTCAGTTTTTCTCAAATTCCCCAGAAAGATCCCTGGCCGACTAGACAGAGTGGAAGCACCCATGTAAATAAACACCCACGCGGCTCATGCTGGCACCAGCTGCATTAAATCTGCTCCTGGCTCTGTAACACAGTAGCAAGTGGAGAGTGGTGAAGGAGCAGATAAGAGTGATTTCAGTAATTATTTTAACGTGTCTCCTCTACTTTGTGATGCAAATGTCACGTGTAAATGTTGGGTCAAATGGCAGAGGGAGACAGTACCATACCGTCCTCCATGGGAGGTTTGTGTATCCTGTCTGGAAAACGAGGAGGGACATCACCTCTCTGAAATGCAAGAAAAAAAAAAAAAAACAAAAAACCAAACCAAACCAAAAACAACACAAAAAACTTTATCTAACTAAACAGTTGTTTGTAAGTGGGTAAGAATAAATTCTTTCTGTTCTCCAGGTGACAAGAATCATTAAATTTCTAGGTGGATTCAGATTGGTCACTGAAGTACTAAGTTTTAGGAAAGAGCAGACAAGCACTGGGCAGAGGGTGTATAGCTGATCCTCTCTTGAGACAGTAGGCCTAGTAGGTTCTTGAGTTCTGTTTTTCTGCTACTATTTTCTAGTTTTTCATCTTAAGAAGGAAACATGACTCTTAACTGCTAGTATACACCAGCAGAAATTCAATGTGTAGACAGTGAGCTACAAGATGCCTTCAGTGAAATTTATTTTGCTTCAGAGGAGCTGAAGGACTGTTAGGTGTTATGTGATGTCCTGTAGTCCTTTGAAATGTTGGCAATTAAACTCAGTTTCAGTGTGCATCAATAAACACTTGGAAGACTACTCAAACCTATTCACATGCTGTATATGTTTCTTAGGCCCCATCTTCCCCTTTGTAGGATGCATAAGGGGAAGTACTTTTCAAAACTTTTTTTGTTTGTTTATTTCAAGAAGGAGGCTATGGATGATTGCTATAAGCAAAATGGCTTTGCTTGAATGCACCTCAAACTGCCTGAAAAATAAATATGCTAAAGGTTTAGAGGATCTTTAGGTCTTTTTTTTGGGGTTGTGCACCAGATGGGGAGCCTAACTGGCTGTTCCTTCTGACCCTTTGTTTACATTTTATTAAAATCTTAGGGAAGAAAAGTGCAAAAAAGTAAATTAAGGAAGAAACATTAGTGAACTTTTAATTTTATCAGAAAATTGGAAATTAAAAAAATGTGCTTCACAAAGTAAGTCATTACTTCTGTCCAATCCTGCTCTTTCTTGGTAGCCAAATTTATTATTCTCCAAGATTCTTCATATTGCCTATAACTGTGAATTTTTTTTCATCTTTGAGACTGAATAGTCATAGGAGTTATGAGGCAGTTTTGAAAAACTTCAGTGAATGTGGTTGAACTGAGTGGGGACCTGTTTGGGAGCAGAGAGCAGTTTTAAGGTTTCTCAGGGTGAGGGATGTGTGCTGCCAACATGCCAGTCAATGTTGAAGAAAACTCCAGTGCCTCCTGAAAGGCTCTTTCCTCACCCCACTTGATTGTCCTCCCATGTAGCACAGCTTTTCAGCACTTCTTATATTTTACACAAAACATATGTATTGGGACTGTTTAGCAAGAAGACAGAGCCAATACATTGTTCCCTTAATTTGGTTTGCATATGGCCTTGGATGTATATACAGCTTACATTAAATTACATGAACCATGGGTTTAGTAATTCAGGGTGAGTTTTTTAAGCATTGTATTTGTTATGAAGATAATGCTTCCCCTAGTGGGAAAAGGAAGACTGCATTGTTACAGTGACACATCTTTGTAATTTGAGATGACATTTCTTTTCAGAGCTTAGACTGTGTGTGTAATTATAATAAAACCCCAGACCTTTGGCGTTCTAAACTGCAGGCAAACACGGTTCAATAGAGTGATGCAAACAATTTTTTTTCAGTAGTTTTCATCATTACTTAGAAGCCAAAAAGAAAGAGGTATGTTCCTTCTGTGCTTAAGATCTACAAAAATATGAGATGCTGATTCATGAAAGTTAGCCAAGATGAGAAGGATTCTTGATAGCAAACAAAAAAATTTACCACGTTAGGCTTGCGTGGCAGCCCTACATAAGTGTCAACACACTCAGACTGGAAGAGCCAGGGATGGACTGAAAGACCTCCCTCTGATACCCCCTCTTCCTTAATCCACAGCCCTGACCCTGAGTTTACTGCTCATCTGTGGCCTATCTAGGCGACTCCTCTTTTTTCTCAGCTCACCTTTTCTCTGATCATCTCCTACACACCCATCTTCCGTGAATCAACTCCTTCACACTCTCCAGTTCTCCATATCTGATTCCCATACCTCTGACACCTTATCAACAGGAGACTCTCACAACTCCCTTTCTGAGGCTACCCTTGCTTTATCTGCCCTGACTTACAGCTGATGACGTCTTCACTTTTCTCTGGGTACTGTGGTCTAGTGCACTCATCCCGGCAGCCTCTTCAGTCCATCTGGTCCTTTTTGTCACAGGAAAAAACCTATTTCCTTTTGACTTTTTGCCATTTTCATACTCCCAGTCTCCCAGTACAGGAAGCCTCCCCCGGGTTCTGCTTCTGCTCTTATCCATCAGTCCTTCATGGCTGTGATGCCGTGTGCGAGTGCACCCCCTGTCCTGCTCATCCCGAGGCTCCTTTGCCATGTTGCCCAATGTATGCTGCTCCTGGGAGGTTGCTTCATTTCTCCTGTTAATCATAGTTCAGAGGCTATCTTTTAATTTTTCTCCCCTTGCTGATTTGCATGTCATTTGCATGTCATCATAAGGATGTTGATACTTAAAATGAATGTTGTTGATACTTAAAATGAATGAATATTTAAATAGATTTTTTTTGTTTTTTTCTTAAGGTAGTTGTCTGGTTCAAGCCAGGATACATGATGCTAGGCTCAGAGTGATGTTCATCCCAGTTGGGGATGCAGTTTATCTCAAACTTGCTGTTCTAAAGAATGTTGGTTTTTGTCTTAGAAATGTTTTCTCTCTTAGTAAACCATGTAAAAGAAACTATGGAAACAAGTGTGCTATGAGTACTAGTTCAGTGAATTGGTGACTATACAAACAGATAATTCATTTGTCTAATGAATGCTGGTAGTGGAAGTTTAATTGATGTGTGTCTTTGGGGGATTTAATTGAAATTAAATGTGTGTATTATGAAGATTCATACAATAAGTAAAATTTTTGCCTTCACTGACACGAATATCCCACTGACCAACTGAACTTCTGGCACTGTCAGCAAAGGAAATATAGTGAAGGATTTTTTAAATATTTTTTATTTCTAGACATGTTATTGCAATTCCTTCAGTAATGAAAGACAACTATGCCATGATTTGGAAGTATCTTAAATACTCCTACTTGATTCTTATGGTCTGGCAATGACTTCAGCTCCTAGGAGAAGCTGTTTCTCATGCAACTCTCCTAGAAGTCAGAGGTTAAAAAGCTATGTAGACAAATGATGACGTTTAAGAAAATTTCACAGTGTCATTTGAACCAGCATAGTTAACACTGTGTCAGAGTTTGCAACATTTCCTGTTTTCAGTGCTTTGTAATTGTAATCTAATCTCTTTTGGTTTGGAGGAGAGATTAAATCATTGCCAGGGACTAATTTTCAAAAACTGAAAGTACATGAAAAGTCAGCTGGTTTTGCTTGAAAGTGAAAATATAAAGTGGAGTAAGTTTCTGTGCTGAAGTGGAAATAGGAGGACAAATATTATGGTAGTCACTGAAAAGCAGGTGTTCAATATACACCTCTGTAATGTTAATTTTTCTGGGCAAAGGCTAAGGCTTTGTAGAAAATTTATTTCTGTAATAATGCATTTTTATAATCCACTTCTATAGTACTATAAGTATCACTTTGCTAAATCCTGAAAGTATCTTTCAAGAATTCTTAAGCTTGTGCCTGTAAAATTAATTTATTTTTATAGCAGATTTGTTATTATGTCCATTATCCAGGTGTAGCATTTGCACTACTAGAAAAGCTCTTGCCACTTCATGGTCATCCAAGTCCAAATCTGGTCGTGCAATGCAGTTAAAGAATGTGAATTGGTAGAGTAACCCAACAACTAAATATTAATAGTGCTGCATGCCTTTACAAGGTGGAACAAATCTGGTCACATATCCATACAAGTAAGCTATAAAATAAAATAATATCTCCAGGGACCCATCACTGGTGTGGAAGTTTCCACACAGGACATGGCTGAGGCACACCACAAATTGCCAAGAGTAGGATTAGGATGTGAGCTGGAAATGTGTCTGTTGTCCCAGGTGTGTGCTTGTCCAGCGCTGTGTGCTTATAAAAGAAGCCAACCTAAGGATTCTTCAGCCTGGAACAACTTGAGCATTGTTTAGTTTGTCCTTGAGCTTTTCCCTGCCAAAGTACCCCTAAGACAACATTTTACTGCTGGTGGCGTCTTCTGGTCAGAAATAATCAAAAGCTCTCTGTACTTTTACATGTGTTTCTTAGAGCCCATTGGAAATTTGCTTGTGATTCAAATATTTAAGAGGTGGTGCACATATTACAAGTGGCACTTGAAATAGAAAAGACCAAGAGAATTTGTGAGTAAGGGAAAAGTTATGAAAGTCAATTGTCCTTCTGCCTTTTACTTTAGAATGAATATTTTCATGAGGTATTTGAAATTAATCACGATTGTTAAGAGAAAACAAAGCATTTTTAATGTACATTTTTTGTTTTGTTTTGTTTTTTTCAGTAAAAGGCACTTTTTTATAGTTCCATTGCTTCTCCACAATTATTTAAAAATTCTGGAAGTAATACATTGAAAGACTTGCAATGATAAAATTCAGATACTTTCTTCTTTACAAAATGGTGACACACAGCAACCTAAAAGGAAGGAAGGATGTGAAAAATAAGACCAGAGGAAGAAGGATGCTGTCTTAATGAGTATAGCAGAATCGTTGTGATACTAGTTGCTTGCTGTTTCCATCTTCCGACAGATGTTATTTTTATATAGGGTTTTTCCAAGGGATGAAGTGGTGACTCCGTGGTCTAAAAAGTGATACAAGGTACTGATACATGAGGCCTTGGTTTGAGCATTCCTATTTTTGATGTGTGCAATTCAAGAAAACTATTCAATACATCCTGGGATGGTGACATGCTTATGAGACAAAACCAGATATTTGTTTTTTGCTTTTACAGTTAAACTAACTGTTTACCTAAGTAGCTCCTAACTTTGTTTTTGATATTTTGGATTATTTCAGAAAATCTGCCAGGTGTGGAGACATGAGGTGACTTTATAACATGGTGTTCTTAACAGAGGATGTAAAATTCTTGTCATGTGAGAAATAAAACTACCATGTTGAATATATATGCACTACTAATAAACAGTGATAAAGTCAGAGTCCTGTACTGAAGGTAAGAGAATTCATAGTGGTCTTGTTTTACTTAAGCCAGTTGAAGTGCTTCTTAAATTCTTAAAGCTCTTTGACTCAGAAAATGAGACTCAATGTAGTCATATTTACCAAAAAAAAGTGTGCCCAAAGTTGTGCTCATAAACAAGATTTTTCAAAGCTGTCAAATACTCTGAAGTGTCTGATCATAATTTTAGGTGATGTGATACGTTCATCACTGCTGAAAGAAACTACTGAAGTGGTTTGATTCTGCTTAGTACCCTGTAAATTTGAAAATTGTGAAGTTTATTTTGATTTATACAGAGGAGATACTGATGTTAGTACTGTTGCTAAACTAAATTTTGTATGTGTTTTGCCCTGTGGTTTCTCATTACTTATATTTTTTAAAATTGGATGTTTTAAGTGCTCTCCCTACCCAGCAATATGCTTGTTTAGGTCCTCAAAACTTGCTGGATGTTCAGAACCTCTTGAAGGTATTTTGATTCTCATGGTCTATTTAGCACCACTTTTGTCTTTTTTGAAGAAATTGTGGCAAGGCAAGGAGTCAGATACTATGGGTGCGTATCAAAATAACAAAAAACCAAACCAAATGTATCTTTTTTCTGTCTGGGTCCATTTTTTGTTTTGGCAAACAGTATCCATCCTCCCAGCCATTCTGCTGGTGTGTACAGTTTGTAAACCACTCTAGAATAAGTTCCTTCTGTGAGACATTGTGGTATGAGTGTGTTTGTGACTGCAGATGTTTGGATTGTGATTTCTGTTGAAGTCTGTGGAGATTAGTTTTTCCTTTTTTTTTTTTTCTTTTTCCCTAATTTCAGTTGGAGTGGAAAGGAATGCCAGACAGAATAAAATTGCAATTCATGACCTTAGATCTGCCCCTTTGGAGAGTCCAACAGGTTCTGCAATCTGAATGTCCTCCTTCTCCTTCCCCAACTTGGGACAACCTGCCTCTGTTCTTTGTGCTGCTTTTATTTGTCAACCCAAACTCCTAATCATAGATCACAGAATCTCCTGAATTGAAAGGGATCCAGAAGGATCACTGAAGTCCAACTCCTGGCCCTAGACAGGTTACCTGAAGAACCACACCATCTGCCCAAGAGCATTGTCCAAATGCTTCTTGGACTCTGTCAGGTTTGGTGCTGTGACCACTTCCCTGGGGAGCTGTTCCAGTGCTCAACCACCCTGTGGGTGAAGAACCTTTTCCTGATATCCAGTGTAAGCTTCCCCTGGTACAACTTTAGGCCATTTCCTCACGTCCTGTCACTGGTCACCAGAGAGGGGAGATCAGTGCCTGCCCCTCCTCTACCTCTTATGAGGAAGCTGCAATGAGGTCTCCCCTCTGTCTCCTCCAGGCTGAACAGAGCAAGTGACCTCAGCCCATATGGCTTCCCCTCAAGGCCCTTCACTATCCTCATGGCCCTTTTTTGGACACTCTCCAATAATTCAATAACTTTTCTCTATTGTGGCACTCAAAATTGCCCCCAGCACTTGAGGAGAGGCTGCCCCAGCTCAGGGCAGAGGGGACAATCCCCTCCCTTGCCTGGCTGGCCATGCTGTGCCTGATGTCCCCAGGACAGGGTTGTCCCTCCTGGCTACCAGGGCACTGCTGGCTCATGTTCAACTTGCCACTGACCAGGACCCCCAGGTCCCTTTCCATGGCACTGCTCAGCAGGCTCTCTTTCCCCAGTCTGTTTGTACATCCAGGGTCTCCTTGTCCCGCATCCAGAGTTGCCCTATCCTGCCTGCACAGCAGCGCTGTTTTCTTGCTTTCCTTTCTCCACTCCAAGTAGTGCCAGTCTAGGGTGATGCTCACTGAGGTCATGTCAGGTGATGATAGGGATGTGAACCCTTCCATTTCTGATGACTCTGGGAACTACTGGAATTTTCACAGTTTAATTATTAAAATGCTTTCAAATAAAGTTACTTCTGTTTCTTTCTACCACTGTATATTACTTCAATTAAATGTTTTATCTTAATGAGGTACTTTTCAAACCCAAATTATTTTACTTGATGATCAAATAAACCATTAGAGACAGAGAATAATAAATATTATAAAAATCTAATATAAATAAATATCCCCTTTAAAGCAAGTGAAATTGAGGAAATAATTCCCTTGTAAAACTTTTGCTTACATTATGTCTGGTTAAAATATGCTAATGGTTACTTTATCAAGCAGACTGAATCTGCCCTAAAAACTTGAATTATTTAATAATTAACTTTTTTCCTCTCTTTCAACTTCTTAATTACATCAAGTAGAAAAGATACATAGGCCAATTCAAATGGAGTAACCATTTTCCTTGTGCAAGAAACATGAGCTGAGCCCAAAGGAAATGTGATTTTAGTTTAAAAATAATATTTTTTCATAATTACTCTGTTGAAATTTATACACTCCTTTTGATCTTTACTGTGCAGATTTCTGATCTATAAGAGAGCCAAACAGATGACACTTTTAAATTAAATAAAAAAAGCTAGAAGATAACAATAAAGTCACTTAACTCCAAAAGTGAAAGGCCCCTTGACAGTCATGAACACTTGCTATGTGTCTGTAAGGCAGCAGTCACAAGTTTAAGCTTATGTTTAGGCAGGATTAATGCCCTTTTGGTTAACGACACACTTTTATTAAGTAGAGGTAGTGATTTGAATGACTTCAGTTTTTAACTTTGCATGCAGTGTAAAGATGAGATTTTTTAAAAAAGTGTAAATATTAGATTTTTTTAAAAAGTGTTATTTAGATGTGTGGTTTAAAGTGTGGTCTGTTCTAGGGAGTGATTTGGGAATACATCTGGCGCATTAAGGATGTTGCCATAAGAATGACATGTTCTGAACTTTGAGTTTTAGTATGACTTTTGCAGATGTGCTGGCATTGAAAGGCAGTCTCGTGATGTGACTTTGGGTGGTTTTGCTTACATTTATCATTTTTATTCCTGTTTTTTTGAGGTCACTTGTTGCTTAAAATTGTCAATATTTGCATATTTTATAGTGAAATTGTTAAGATGAACATTTTTTCATTCATGAATCAACATGGAATATTCTGAAACAGCTAGACATTTATCATTTTCAGCAAGCTTTAATTCTAGAAAAATGCTGGTCTTAGATGTGAGATTTCACATTTCTTTTGCTCATGACTTGAGGACTTACATTATCTGAGGATAATTTTCTTGAGTTTATGCTGGTATGTTAGTGCTGGGAACATACTGCAGATCATAAGGATATATGCTTAAGGATGAAGGATAATTATAAATTTTAAATTTCTTTCTAGACGTACTCTGGATGACACATCTTCTAGAGGTGTTCACATATTGGGAAGGTTTTTGGAATGCTTATTTTCAACATCTCTCTGAGTCCCCTGAGATTTGCTAATTATGGTATAAAACCATGTGTGTAGTGCCACAATCTATGATCATCTTTGTATGTAAGAAGTCTGGCTAAGCTTGCAGTCACATTACAAGTAACTGCTACAGTGAATTCAGCCAGTATCCATAATGATATGAAGCTGTTCAACCTATTTTGAAAAAATCTCTTACAAACCTAGATGAAATGGGCTTATTAAACATACAGGTCATACAGGTGTAGAAAATGGAAAGTAATGATCACATTTTTTAAAGAATAATTTAGATAAGCATAACTTTAGAGATACTTTCAATCTTCTTTCACAAATACCAATAAAAATGAGAGTACCTTTGTTGGTTACACTCTTGGAGAAGGGAATATGATCAATAGTATTTTGGTTTAAAGGTAAACTGGGGATCTCCATCTTTTTCTGTCACAATAGCATGCAGTAGCTCGCAAATTTATCAATTTCCCAATTTATCTCATAAAATGATATGTGCTTTTGATAATGAAAGTACTTGTGACACCTATGTCAGTCTTAAACCCCCTGCATTAGTCTGTTCCTAGACAGTTTTGCCTGTGGTGCTGTTTGCATCGTCTTGCCCCTCCACTTTGCACCATTTATTTGATTGTCCTCATTGTGAAGGTAATTCAATAAAGTAAACCGTACCATTAAAAAAATGTGGGTAAAAAGGCCACTGTATTTAATCCTCATATAGTTTAATTCCAGGGTAGGTTTGATGTATTGAAGTGGCAGGACAAGTGTAGGGCTGGGCCTGCAGAAGGGAGAACAAGCCTGTGGCAGGTCCCAGGAGGACAAGTCTCTGTGGCTTTGCCCGTTGTGACCCAACACACCCTCAGGTCTTGGGAGGAAAGGCCTTTGTTGCATCCCTCATCTTGCCCTCTGGGTGCCTTATACCTTTTTTGGCAGGATCTTTTTTGGAAGAACTCTGAAATGGATACTCAGCCTGCTTCTGTAATAGCCCGTGTTTATTAACTTCAGAAAATTTTGATTAATTTTTTTGATGAAGTGTGCGATCTTTAGTATTGACCTTTCACTGGAAGAATGACCTTAAGCTTATTGTTTCTAATTCTAAATAATAAGCATGGATTTTGAAGCCTATTTGTGTCTGCTTAATCAGTGGAAAATATCTTATTGCTGAAACATTATCTCTCTGCTTCTTACAGTTTTTAAATTAGCTGCTCACACAATATTTACAGCTGTATCTCAGTGTTCATCAATGTTTGGACTTCTGCTGACCTCTGCATGCAGGAATACAGGTTAGGCAGATGTTTAATTTTACCCAACTATAACTTTACCATCACTCAGGAAGCCGCCATAGAAAAGAATGGATTTTCAGCCTCTCTTCTAAACCATGTTATTTCCGTTTCTGCAATGAAAGCTATTTACTTTTCTTTTTGTACCTAATTAGAACTGCATTTTTGTAAACTGTCAGATATCAAGCACTTGCCTGGATGCTCATGAAGTATGCTTTTATTTACAAAATGCAGTCAGCAACTGATGTGGTACAATAAAAATTATGTTGTATGCTTTACAAGAGGAAAAAAATCAATTTTTGTCAGCTTCCTGTCTAGTCAACAAAGAAACATAAAAGAAAGAGAGGACTGACAAGTTTGTTTCCTTTTGCGTCTGGCAAATGTTGCGCGCTAAAATAATATTTCCTGTGGCTATTTTGCTCTCATGTTCCAACATTTCAATTTTTATTAAAACTGGATTTTCAAATGTCAATTTGGAAAAATACGGGTTGGAGAAAATTATGTCTGTTTTTCATTTGGACCAGACAAATAAATTAGAGTACATGTCGATAACACTGGTTTTAACTTGCAACTCTGTTTTAAAAATGGCACAAGCATCCAGTTGACCCGCCACATAATTAAAAATGAGTTCCATGGCTTAAAAATAAATTTAAAAAAAGAAAAAAATATTTGACAATCATTCTAGGTTATTATGCCGTTACTTTTGAAATACAAATCGCTCTATAATAAATATGTTTATTTGCTGTGCAATGTGCATTTAGAATGTCACAATCCAGTTGCAAGTGAAAATGGTTTTTGGACTAAGGAGCTAATTTGTGTAGGAAGACATGGCAGTATAGTTTCTACCAGAATAAATATTCTGCTATGTTTATGTAAGGGTGGAATTCAGAGCAAGTTACAGGTTCAGGCTACGGGACTTCAGGGCAATATAAGCCACACTGATGATTTACACTGCCTTTCTCTGAACTCCTTTATGCCATAAGGCTCTTAACTAAGAACGGAATCCAACACGAGGTGTAACTACTGCAAATATGCATTTAATGAGACAAAGTGTGAGTTTAAACCATCTAATTTGCACCTAAATCCCCTTTCCATGTAATTTTGATGTTCATTGTATGGACAAGGAAGACAGCAACATCTTGCAATCCATCCACTGCCTGTTAACCCAATGCACACAAATGATGTGAGCTCTTGCCAGTCACTCAAGTCATTGTTAGCTTTTATTCCAATGCTGTGATATTGCTGCTGATCAGGTAGCAAAAGATGTGGGCTCCTCTCCATACCTCCTAATTCTCAGAGAAGTTTTGCAGTCCATAGGGTGAGGCTATGGCAAAGCTCATCTTCATAGTTTTTGTTGAGGTGAGGTAGGAGTCAAACTGTCATAAACTATGGGTGTCCAAGTGTGTTTGTTAAAGACAGAGGCTGTTGTTCACTGAGGGAGGTATTTTCCTCCTGTTGGCATTGTCTGTGAAGAATCTAGAGCCAGCACTTTGCTCCAGAGGTGAGGTGATGCCTCAGGGGCATTGTAAAGTCTTGCACAGCAGGCGTGTGAACTGAAATAGTGATTTCGGGGTTACTTCTCAATTATCTGTCCAGTTGCTGAAAATCACATATGTTTTGAGGGTTGGGGTTTGTTTTGGGGTCTTTTTTTCCTCCTGTTTTACTCTCTCTATACTCTTTCTTAAAAGACAACTTGACTTGGAAAAGTCTGAGCCTTACCGCTTAGCTGGTGCTTCTCAGAGAGGACTAAAGTGTCCTTTGGGATCATTTCTTTGTAACAGTAAAGGAAAGAAAAAACCACTTTTTTGACTTCTGGTCAATCATCTTTGTGCTTCCTAACAGGAGCTGAGTCTTCACTTTTCTATTGAGCAAGGGCTTTTGTAAAACCACGACTTTTGCATTTAAGAGGAATATCTCTTGAAAGTTGGGACTTTTCAACAGTTAGACAGACTCATATGCATCTGGAGTCTTTAGATATGCAGTAATGTCCTTTGAAATGTAGCTTGAACTGAGTGGATTATTTCTGGGGTGTACAGAGTCTTTGGGGGAAAAGATAGATGTTGGTATGTCCTGAAGAGAAAGCAGCTCTTAATCAATGTCAGTCTTGACTGGAGCAAAAAACAGAATTCAGTGGCCTGTTAAGGAGCAGGGAAAGCTATGCTTCCCCTTATGGCTTTGTAGGAGTCCAAACAGATATATGACTACTGATTTGTGGCTAAAATTATCAGCGTAACTGAACTAAAGTTGTAAGATGGAGCTTAAGAGAAGATAGATTGATGACTGGCAATTTGTTAAAATATTTGAGAGAAAATGCATTGTGTAGACTTCTGGTATTGCTTCCAGTCCAAAAATCATGTTAGCATTGTAATGCAAATAGTCCGAAAATATATTTCATTTTAGGAAATACTCTTCCAATTTTAGAATCAACTCTTCCCTGTGGCGCTGCAGTTTCTAGAGCTGACTGTCTGCAACAAATGGCTGAAATCTTTCACTAGAGGAATTAAATACAGCTTTTTTTTTTTTTTNCTGTAGCGGTGATATTGCCATAGGATGAACCTGTTTGGAAGAACTTTGAGATCTGTGGGGAAGAAAAGTGGGTTTATCAAATGAATTTTTGTGTATTTTGGCTGGCTGCTAAGTAGACTAAACATGCTACATGCTTTTTAAATCCTGTGTTTGACAAGGATGTTGAACTGCTGTGGTTACTACTGCTGTTTCCAGAATACCATAAGGCTCTCAAAATGTACCAACTAGTTGCTTGTTAACAATCTTGTGACTCGTTGTTGAGTCTGTTGGCCAGAGTGAGGCCATTGCTACCATACCTGTCTTGTCTTCCAAGTGTAACTGAGTGGACTAGTGTTGTGAAGTGCAAACAATGTATTTAAAATTGTTTATATTAATTGTTGTTATTATTATTTGTCAGAAGTTTTGAAAAAGTTGAGGCTCCTTTTGGAAGAAAAGATAACTTCACATGTTTTACTCACGAAATCAGAACTTGGACAGTTCTAATAAATTTATGCAATAAAAGTTGCATATGTTCTAGTATAATATGCTAATCTTTAAATGCTCTATCTGACAGAGACCTCCTGGAAGGGTTTTGGGGCAAGTTGTCTATACCTGCAATATGCCACGGAGGTCAGTGGAGGTGGAGTCTTCCATTAAGGTTTTCCTTGCAAAAGCTGCAACCTTTGACATGTATGGGCAAATCTTCCTGGTAAGGTCAGATGGGGCTGTGCATTGGGGGTGTTTGTGCTGTGCAGGTACAGCCACAGCTTCAGGGAGTGATTGCAGCACTTTTTATTTTTGGGGAGCTGCTGCCCGTGCCTGTGCAGAGTCTTGCTGCGGGACAGACATACCCACATAAAGCCACATTGTTTCCTAAGTAATGCAAGTTCCAGACTGGGGGAAATGAAAGGTAAGGAAGTGCTGATGGGGAGCAGAGGACTAAGAAGGAGCAAGTGGACCCTGGTCATGCAGTGTATGTGACAGGAAGGCAGGAGGCCTCCTGGGCAAGACCTTGCCCGTGGTGGTGGTGTTACCTGGAAGTGCACACAATCTCCTCTGGGGATGGATCACACTGCAGGAGGGTGGTAAGAGGAAATCAGGAGCTGCACAAGTGAAAACAGGGTGCTCAGAGGAAAGCCCTGCTCAGGTGGTGTGAGTTGAGGACACAGCAGTCTGTGCCTGTGCCAGGCTGTGCGTCACTTGGGTTTCTCCTCTGCACTCAAACACAGAAGTCCAGTTTATCTTCTGTGCTTTTGTCACATTCTTTGGTGTGCATCCCAACTAAGAGGATTTTGCTTCTCCATTTATTTAGTCTAGGTGAGAATAGTGGAGGCCAAAGACCTCTGCTTCCCAGCACTGTGTTTTTTAAAAGCTGTTACTTCTAAATGCATTGTTTATGTTGATGTTCGTGTTTATCAGCTAACGGAAGGGAAAGCCCTGCTCTTAGATGTGCTGTACACATTTGCAAAATGGCTTCACTGGCTTCCTGTGTATCTCTCCTGAGGCATCTCCTTTGCTTTTGGGTTTGTGAAAATGCCTTGCTTGATGGGGGCTACAGCTCAGGAGGGCTGCATCTCCCCTGCGGACTTGCTCTTTCAATGTACTCCCCAATATAATGGGGGTTTGCTGGGGCCAGAGAAGTTTAAAGGGAAGACTTACTGATTGGGTGGACAGCGTGGCAGAAGTGGCCTCTCCTGATGGAAAGGACCAAACTCACAGCAGCCACAGGTCCTGTGCCCTTTGTGGCCCATAGTGGCACAGATCTAGGGATGATTGCCACCATGGCATACATTTCTTACCTCATTCCCAATGCTGCTTAGAGAGGGCTGCTCCCTGTGAGAGGAGGGAAGGAGTGAATCCACCTTGGCAATTCCCTCTCATCCTAGTTCTGCCTCCAGCCTGGGTTGGGAAAGCGCTGGGAGGTGGAGGGTGGCTGGGAGAGGCTGCATTGCCTGCTGAGCTGGTGGCCATCACTGCCTCTCTCTCAGCCTCTGCCTAGTTTTGGTGGTATTGTGTTTTGCCTCCCTGCTGGAACTGTTTTGGGGCAGGCTTTCAACCACACTGAACACCCATACTCAGACTTATTACGGGTACCCCCTGTGCTTGTGAAAATGGGGTCGTGCCCTGAACAGCAAAGGCACAGGGGCCAGAGAAACTGAGACATTTCTAGAAAGCAGTGAAGCCCTGCAGGCGTGGATTTATTGAGAAGACAGCAAGAAGACTGCCACCTGTCCTTGTACCACCAGCCACCACACCATCGTAATGACACTGTTTCCATCTAGGCAGGTTATGGCTAGATCCAGCCGTGTACCTCTGGCAGATGCTGTAAGTGATTGTGTGGATCCATCCCATAAGGCAGCAAGAAAAACAAATTTGTGTCATTTGTTTCAGAGTCCACAACCTCTCTGCCTCATGAACAAGAAAGAAGTCTGATGTTTGGTTAGTCCTCCACTTGTATATGTGGCAATTGCTAAGGCCAGTTTCACCAAACATGTGAGTTACAAGACAGGGTGTTTGGATCTGCTCTGTGCAGGACTTTTTTTGCAGGGTGGTGGTATATGAGGAGGGTGGTAAACTCTGCAACATCCATAGGGGGGTTCTGCAAGAGGATTTCCTGTCCTCTCTGCAGTTTTTTTAAGTTAGCAAGGTGAGGAATGGGAGTTTCTTGCCTGTATAAATTGGCTTCAGTTTGCCCATTCACAAAGAGCTGAGTGACAATGGTTAGCAGTGATTACCATAATCAAATTTAGGAAGGGCAATGCCCTTTGAAATGTATTCCTGAAAGTGCTTGTCACTGGGTGTTAGGAAGCCCTGGAACATGCTCTAATCCTCAGCTGTCAGTGAAGTAACACCAGTGACTTCAACACCAGAAGATCCTTCTGGCATCTGGAATTTTTTTCACTTCTTTGAAAATAAAAGTGGAGTTCTTGTATAGGAAAAGGGTACAAAACCTACTAGATGGATAGTCACTTGGTAAATACAGCCTTCTTTGTTGGATGCTGAGCAGTATCTGACTGTCCATAGAAATAGACCTGTTAGTAGATAATGCTCATGGGAGGCTTTTTTAGTTTGTATTCCCAAACCAGTTTTTTGCTTTAAGCTATGCAGTATGGAGTTCTATAATGTGATTCTGAAAATTTCCCTAAGTAAGCAGATACCTTGATTGTTTCCAGAGCTTCCCGTAAAAGAATGTAGTTAGAGGAAACAGTTGTTTTAAATGTCTTTTTTGTCCAAATATGGAACAACAGGAATAACTATATTTCCTGTGAACTAACGGGAAGCCCTCTGGATTTGCATTACTTTGTGAAAACGATGTTCACATCACCAACAGGAAGGTCATATTCACAAAGCAGCCTTTAGGATAGTCCCATGACCCTACCTCCAGGATAGACCCCTGGGGAATTTGGAAAAGAATGTGAAAAATGAGGTCCCAGCAACAAAACATTTCAGCACCAGCAATCTGATATTCTTTTGATTAAGAAGACATGACTTATTTTTAACATATTTTAAGTGAAGTACTTCAAACTGATGCTAATTTACAAACTAAATATTTTCATGAATAATTAATTTAAAATCTAATAAATTCTAAAAATTTGCTAATATGCTCGTGAGTGACTAAAGTACACTGGAGATAGATAAGAATCTGTGGTCTGTCTGCAATTTTTGTATGAACATCCTGCATGATCCTGGTAATACTAAAAACAACAACAAAACAGCCCTCCCATCAACCAAACAGAAAAACCCTGCCAAAAATATATGTACTCCTCCTGTCCCAATAGCCCTAATGATTTTTTTTCCCAATAGTATTTTATAGAGTTTTTCTTAAAATTAGATTATCTTCTGAAAATTGTACAAGGCTTTTCTCAGACTTGCAGAATATTCTGAGTTGGAAGGCATCCACAAGGATAATTAAGTCCAGCTCTTAAAGTAAATGGCCTCATACAGGGATTGAACCCACAATATTTGTGTTACTAGCACCATGCTCCAATCAATTGAGCTAAACTTTTAAATAAAACCAGAGCTGAATTGTTGTAATTAGTTCAAGTTTCATCATGCACAGCAATACTTCAAACAGTGACTTGCCATTCCTTTCAGATATTATGAATATGTTAATTTGGAATTTGGGATTCTAAACTTAAACTTCCCTTGAGACTAACAGGACTGTTTAACTCATGCACTGACATGCAAGTAATCATGAAGTGCCATAGTTTTCCACTGTGTAGCTTTGTTCCAGGAGATTCTTCATCTGGTCTAAAGCAATCCCCAAAAGATATGTTAGAAGGATGGCTCTGCATTTACAGAGATGAGTGGGGACCACTTCTGCTTTCTCCTGATACACTCATGTACATCAGCCTACAACCAAAGAAGGTCTTCAGGAGAATAACTATTTTAATTCTTAAGTTTAATGAGCATTTGGAGATTACTGGGTTGCATGTATTTCCCTTGCTTAAACACAGGCATCTGGTGCCTTTTGAAATATTTACATAGACCCAGCAGATATGACCAGGAACCGAAGGGAGAGGTTCCCACCTGGCCTGGCAATTAAAAGCAGGTGATATCCCTGGAAATCAAAAGCAGGACACCTTGAATGGCACTGATCTGCTGTCCTCTGTGAAGACTGGATCTGCAGAAAATTGAAATGACACAACCAAGAACTTTAAATAGCTCTGCATGACAGAAGCTTCCAGTCACTGCTGACGAGAGCTGAACTTAATTTAGTGACCTAGAGGGTTAAAGCTTCAAAACCAATAAGTCTTCCCTTTCTTTGGGGAATTCCCTGAACAGTCATAACTGGAGTCGACCCATGATTTGCTGGGAAAAAAAATAAAAAAAAGGACATGAAGATAAGCTGCCAACTGTGGTTTGTGGAGGGTTTTTTTTGTTTGTTTTGTTTTTTAATAATGAGAAAAATAACTCTGGAGAGGAGGAAAGACTGGAGCTTGCTGACATAAAAAATAATAAAATCTGTCCTTTTGTTCACTATTTTTCTGTCTGTAGACCTCTGAAATTGATGGGATGAAAAGAAATGAGAACTGTGCTCAACTTCTGGTCTTTGCTTTAAGTCCTCAAAATGAAGGAATAGCAGATGTTCCTTTTCCTGAACCATTTTAAGAGTTGAAGTTCAAATCATCAGACCAGAACAACTGGCTTTGTATCAACTCCTTTAAGGGTATATAACTAAATTTTTGCTAATTGCTAAGACTGCGCAGATTTACTTTTTTGTTATCTTCTTTGTTCTAGCTAAGTGTAAATCAGGAGTTCTAACTACATGATTTTTTTCAAAAAGTTGTTAATGGACTGTTAATGGACAAAATGCTAATTTTAACTGGAATATAGCAATGGTTTCCTCTAGTGGTACTTTGCACACAAAAGAGCAGTTCTGCTAATTCAGTGGTATATCTAAAGGGTGAAGACAAGAATAGTAATACAGCCAGGGAGCTATTTTGACATTCTGGAAAGAGAAGAAAATATGAGAGGAATGCAAGATAAGTGTCCTGCCGTTGGCATCAACTCCCTATTTCTGTATTTGGTGGGATGTGAAATGTGAAATGTGAAGATATTATTGATCCAGCTCTCATGTCAGCTACATGAGTTGTATGCAGGTGTGCTGAAGAAGTAGTGTGATGTTTGCTACATAGGGGTAAATCTCCCTTGGGCTTCCAGGAGACTGGGTTTACATACAGGTGGAAAGGGGTTGATTTGTGGAGTGAGGAAACACAGACTTAAAGTTGACACTGTCAAACAGCCATCCTATTGGCCTAGCCTTTCTTGTTGGAATTCAGCTCAAATTGGGGTTTAAACTAAAGCAATACAGAGTGAGAAATCTACACTGTTTAATCAGAAAACATCATCAGTTCAACCATCCCATCGAAACAGAAACTGTCATTTTATAGTGAAGGAATCATGAGATGAAGTAATTATTATTATTTTTTCCTTTTTGAAGCACTTTGGGTATGAATTAGGTAATTTGTGAATAGTGAGAGAATTTTGAGAGCTGCGCTATCCTCACTATTCACCTGTTCACAGGATTCTCTGTGATTTGAAAGACATTGTATTTTGTGCAGAAGTGACTATGTTCCCTGGAATGAGATTTTTAACATGAACAGAGTTAAGTTAGCAGGGAGAAGTTAATTAAATGTTTACCTTGCATTTGTGCTTTGCAGGTTACAATGTGAACTCGATTGATACCTGAGCAATTTGCCTAAGCTGGTGGCTGCTCAGCAACTGGAATTCAATAAGCAGAGCCTGAGGTGATGTTGTGGGAAAGAGAGCTACATTTTGTCTTGAGAAATGCACTTCTGTAAGAGAGTGTAGCTTCCAAGAACTGACTCTGCCTTTGTATTTTTTTGGAGATGTCTGTAGCCTCCAGAAATGGTGCATTTCCAAATATGGCAGTCATCTCCCTCCTAGGCTGCTCATTTGGCAGTTTGCATCGTTCTGTGCAACTTCCAAGCAGTAGTCCTCAAATGCCAGGAAAGTAGCTGGATGTGGAAAAACAGGGCAGAATGCAACAAATCTGTAGCTGTGATCTGACAGATGTCTTACAGGCTGTGTTGCAGAGCAGAGTTTGTTCTGTGTGCTGCAGGGAATTTTAGCAGCTTTCTCAGCTCTGTCACTGACAGGGATTAAGGCTCATAAGGCTCAGTATGTGGGTCATGGAAGCTAGAGGTCCAGATTGGGATGCCCATTCATGAGCAGGACTTTTTTTGAACTATATGATAATGCAATAGAAAATAAATAGGTGTCCTTTAAGCAAACACTCAGGCTGCATGTAGCGCCTCTGTGTGCGTCCTGTTGAAGGGATGTAATCTTTTTATAGTTTAATACTGATTTGTTAGGATGATTCACTAAGCTTATCAGTTGCAGACAGTCTGGGAGAATGAAATGGAATGGAAATGCTTGTCAAGAAATGAAGCAATTTGCATCACTAAAATAAGCTTCTGCTTCTGGGCAGACATATTTTGAGGGCGGAGTAAGACAAAATTAATGTCCTCTAATGTTACATGAGAGGCTGGCCTGTGGCGCAAGGAAGCTGTGGCTATTTGAAAATTGTGAGTGTACTATGCAAAACAGGGGAGGTACCTGGTGCAGTGCACCTGGCCAAAATCTTTGAATTAGACTGTAGCTGGCTCCTAGACAAGGGATAAAGAGCCTGCCTTTTCATCTACCACTCCCCCCCACAGATTATGCTTCCTGCCCAGCACTGTTCCTTCTCTGTTGTGGCTCTTGGAGTTCAGAAGTGATTGTTCCAAGCTCCATGCAGTTTCTGGGGAAGGCGTTGTCTCAATTAAGGTGTCTGGGAGATACAACAAAATTATTTCTCTCTGTTTGTCTCTATTTGTATATATCTAGTTATATGTAGTGGGAAATCATTAACTAGATTATTCATGTCATGAGGCTGATTTAAAACCAAGTTTAGAAAGGAACAATAATTTGCATAGTTTCAGTTTAATTGCCTTGTGATGATTCCTCTACTTGCTACAATCATCCTTCTCTCTTCCAGCATCTCATTACTTAAGTGACCCTTTGACCTTCTTAAAGTGACCTTTGATCCACAAACTTCTTCCAGTCTGGCCCTCCCGTCTTCCCAGAGAAACAGGAGGAAAAACCTCATACTTCTTCCTAGTATAGGCAGAATGTTATCACATTGCTCAGATTCTAAATGCATTTTAGTAGTTGAGGATAATGCTGGTCAGTAGTGTCTGTCATTGTTGGCCAACCCACCCACCCATAGAGGCTGCAGTCAGTGATAGCAGGAGATGATGTTTCTGTGAAATAAAGGCAGCATTTTGTACAGCAGGTGCTTGTTCTGACACAGCAGGCTGCAGCCCCTGCCCCAAACAGGACCTTGTGCTGTTGTGCTCCCTGGTGCTCAGTACCTCTTACCTTCCTGCCGTTGGTTACTCTAATCTGAGGCATTAAGAAACAGGAAAAATTGAATATAATGGACTCATTTTTGTGGAGACAAAAAGAGGCTTGAAAGCACAAGCCCATTCTTCTGGCTATGCTAAATTTGAGAACAAAACCATACTTAAATAACAACATACTTTTTTTCTACAACAGTGCACGTTAAATAATAGGCTGAAGGAAATATGCAGGGATTAACTTGAAAACAGATGTTTATAATGATTCAGTGACTTACGTTAAGTACATTCCCAGATGCAATTAAAACAGACTTCTTCTGAATTTAGGGGATGTGTTGATAAAACTGATAACATTCTACATGATCCTGGAGGAGGAAGTATGAGCTGCAAGCATGCGTCCTCCAGCTGAGATCTCATCAGGTCTGAAAAACTAAGAGAGGTCACACCAGGTCACTCCTTGTAATGGGAGACCCAATGTTTTTCCAGGCCTAACCATGTCCTGCAAGGAGTAAAGCCAATTATTCAGTGGGTGGCACTTTTCCCTTCTGATCCTTACTGGGGTTGCACTGCAACATGTCTTGGTGTTGCTTTCAGATCCAGTTCTCTTTCTGCATTATATGATTAAAAACTCCTTCACTCACGTTAACTCTCATCTTTGTGTGAATTTATAATATAACATGGTAAAATGCTATAATAATGTAAGATAAAAAATTGCAACTATTTTTGCTTTATGTCAGTATGGAGAAAATTCTGCTTCAAGAAGCAAATTCAGTGGATGTACATATCCAAAGAACAGTGTCAACAAAAGCAATAAATTTTTTCAGGAGATAGCACTGTAGTTTTATTGGACAGCCTTTATTTATTTTTTTAGGTATTAAAGTCCCATTTCTCTATGATGCTTTACTTTAAAATAAAATGTACTTACCAAGTAAAAATGTTACTGTATTATTTAACTTTCTGGGGTAATATTTATTGGTCTCACTGGGGGCTTTCCAAATTCAAAACGGATTAGGTACATTTTCTTTTCATTTCCCAGAAGTACTGATATCCCAGTGGATTGTGGAGCCTGCAGGTGTAGAGGGACAGGTGCCCAGCATCTGTGGTGAAAGCTGTCTCAGGGGAGGTGCTGTCCATGACTGCATCTGGATAATGGCCTGAAGGGGCTGCTGAAGGATCTCCTGTGCGTTGGTGGAATATTCACTGATACAGATGTTTTGCTTCTTTTCCTCATAGTTTGTTTCTGAGGGGCATGACAACAGTAAAAGCAATTGACTGCTGAGTTGCTAACCAGTTGCTTCATGACTATGAGGAGGAAAAGTAGAGAGTAGCCCAGATGCACTAAAGAGCATCTTTGGTAACACAAATCGACTGTAAGATTCTACCTGTGCACCAGTTAATCTGACTTCTCTCATGTATGGGCTTAAACAAACATTCCCTGCACTGACCAGCCTTGCGCCAGTGGGGTGCTGCTGACATCCCTGGCCCATTGCAGTGTGTTCTGCCTGTCACTCAGTTCAGACATTTAATTCTCATTTTCTTTTATTTTCAGGGATGTTCCGGTTGTGGAAAATGTGATTGCAGTGGAGTAAAAGGGCAAAAGGTAAGTCAGCTCTGTCCATTTCATTTTCTTGCCTATTTCAACCCCAGGGTATAAAATCTCCGGGGAGTCAGGTGAGCCACTGGGTTCAGTGCAGGCTGGCCCTGCCAGGGAGCATTGCCAAGGCCAGGCCATGTGCTGTCAGCAGGATTTCAAGCAGCAGGATCTGTGTGTGTGTGGCTGCAGAGGGCAGAATGGCCCGGGCTGGGGGGCAGGTGAATGCCCTCCCTCTGGAGTGAAGCCCCCAGCCCAAAGTGGCTGTGCCCTCTCTCCTTCCCCATCGAGTGGGATGCTAACCTATCAGTCTACCCTTTCCCTCACCTCATCTCCAGCCTTTTCAGTGGGTAGTAGGCTTGACATCCTGACCATCTCTGGAAGTGAAACAAGCAGTTCAGCTCAGAATTGCTCCTCTCAGCATGCCATGCAGATTGCTCCCCAGGATGGCTGTGATGCATCATAATCAATGTACCCTGACCAGGGTTAGCCCTGGGAGACAAAGGCTTGCAGTAAGAAGAGGGAGGTCAATGATCAACTTAGCTACAGAAAAGCATTGCAGGTCAAGAAAGAAAAAAATTAACTTTTGACAGAACCTTGCAAAGGAGTTTTAAAGTTTCCATTCAGTTATCCAAACTTCTTGTGTATGAAACAAAAAAAAGGCACTTTAAAGTCTTCTTTTAAGGCATTAACAATGAAGAAAAATTATAACACTCTTAAGCATTCCGTGAATTCCCCCTGTAAATTACCTGCTTTTCTAAATATTGTAGACATTCAATCACTCCCCTTATCTCTTCCAATTTTGCTTGTAGAGATTTTAATCTATGATGTGTTCTCTTGTGCGTGCATATGTGCTGTACATCTACCATTATAAATGAGTGCAAACCAGTCTTATCATCCTGTGATTGCTTTGGGTGTGCTTTTCAAGGTAAGTTGTTTAGGTCATCCAAAGGAATACTTAGAAGAGATGGGGAGGTTGTTTGCTTTCTTTGTTTTGAGGATTATTTTGTTCTTTGAAATAAACAGACAGCTGGTGTTCTGTGTTGTCTCAAAGGCAATAGCTGCATATTTACGGATGATGGATTTAAGAATGTCTGTTGGTGGCTTTTCTGTGGTGTTTTCCAGAACTAGGAATGTAAATTACTTAATTGGGGGCCCAAGGAAGATAATTTTCTTTGTAACAGAGCATGGATTAATTTGTGATACAGATAAAAACTGTCAAGGTCTGAGACATTATTCAGATGGAGTCTCCTTTTTTTTAATGACCCATTAATGTCTGTTTAATAAAAAGTCAACTATATATTGAAAACAAATTCAACAAAGATTTGGGAAAGATCCAAAACTCTTAATTTATTCCTTGATAGCTTGATCTTATTGTTCAGTAACAAGTACAAATGAGTCATGGTAGAATGAAGGAGACATGTTATAACTCTTTCGTTGAAAGACATCAGTTTTCAGTTCATAGAGTATGCCAGCATCTTGTAACAAGATAATTTAAAAAAAGGGTAGCTTGGGGAAATAAATAGTATTAAACCTTATGCTTCATTTATTACCAGCTGTGTTCCTGTCTGTTTGCTAGATCTCTTGCTGGCATTTTTCATTTGCATAGTCTGGAGTCTCAAAATGTTCTCTTTAAAAGAAATAGGTGCTTCTCTGATATGTTAGAATCCAAAACTACCTCACATTAGTGTAGGCTGTTTAAAAATGTTGATGAGAGAAAAATATCAGTCCGTAGTAACAGAAGACATATTAAAATCCAGTGTCATTGTACTCTCTACTCTTCCTAATAAGTTCCACCGCAAATTTTTCTGACTTTAAGCAGGTGTACGGTGAAGTATTCACATAATTTTAAACTGTGTAAGAAATGCAGTTATTGACATTAGAGATATCTAGACAGGTGAATAGCTACACCTAGAAAATGATAGTCAAGAAAGTAATTTAAAGGCATTATGGAATGCATTTGACATGCATGAACCTGGTTCAGATCAGTGCTTGCTCATTATGTTAACTCTGTTTCAAACATATGATTTTTAACAGAAAACTGAGTTTTATTTAAAAAAAAATCTGCCCCCTGCTCTTCAGCCCTGTGTAGTTTTTCATCCTGATTCATTACATTTGATGTCTTTCTAGGATAAGGACAGTCTGCCAATTGGTCCCAGGCCTAGAGACAGGGAAAGCAAGGGCAGGATCCTTGCTGCTTTCCTCTGTAATATTTCTGTAAATGGTATTTTCAACGAATACATTTGGACCTGAAACATGTCCCTACTAAACGTAGTTCCCATTAACACAGACATCAGTAATGGTACCTGTTACTTCAAAAATCTATGTGAATATTGCTTAATCAGAGGACAGATTGGGAAGACTGATCCTAGACAAGATCTGGGCTAGGAGAATGCTGCCATGCCCAGCTCCTGTGGTACCGCAGGAGACCACATAAGAGAACATCTGCTCTCCACTTCTCATGTGGGAGCACAATTCCACTCTACCCTACACTGTCCACAGCCAACAATCTGCCTACACTGGAAACCCTTTTGATCTGGCTTCCATGTCATGCAGAAGTGCACAAACGCTGAAGGGCCTTTTCCAATCCTCCCACACTCTTCAGCAATCCACCCACACCACTTCACTGCCATGGGAGCTTTGGGAACTGCGGAAGTGGGTGCTGGGTTTACTCTTTAATGCCTTAATTATTAACATCTGGAGAGATATTTCCTACCGTAGTGTGGGAAGAAGTTCCAGACCGGGATTTAATTAAAATTCATTTGGCCAAATAATTGTATTTATGATCTCATCAGAAAAGGTGCTGAAAATGCTATTTGACTTAAAAGCTGTGAAATGCCCAGGAAATAACACCCAAGGGCATTTCAGACCTGGAAGAGTAACTTACACTGCCATATTTTTCTCTCTTCTTGAGAATATTTTCATCAATATGATGGCCATATTTAGAGTATATTTAATATGTTCTCCCATCAGACTGTTTCCATGAAAATTGCATTTCTATGCCAAACTCCTTTAACATGACTCATATGTTATCAAGGGCATATAATTGACCAACTCTAAGGGTTTTCATCCCTTTCAGAAAATTCAGAAAGTAAGCGTAATTGCAACAGATGGCCCTTATCCTATAAAGCCTTTATTATTACACTGAACATCAAGCTGTTGTTTTAAGCTATATAATGCCAAATATCATATATTTGCCAAACAAAAGGTACAGAAATTTTAGAAAAGCATAATATTGCTAAAATAATAAATAATACCTTACTGTTTTCCATTAGAGATTAACCTAAACATCTTCATTTATTACTTCTTACCCTTTTTATTTGGTTTTCTGCATAATAATTTGACTGTTCTCACTAAACTGACTAAACTGTTCTGACAAAACCTCACTGAAGTGTGAGATCTGTTTAAACTGATTAGAGTTTTGAATTCTTGTCTGCATTTTACTGAGCTACTCAAAAGAAGACTGAAGCTGTTTTCTCTTCTATGCCTACCTAGATTTTGAGAACAGTTTCAAGCAGCTGTTGAGATAAGAAGTGCCAGCCGTTAGTGCGTGCAGAAAAACCATTTAAACATTTAATTACCATTCAGAACAAAGACTACACAGAGATGAGTAAAATTCTCCATGCACTGACTTTTTCTAAAAAATGTTCCTTCTGTCATTCATGACCATTTTCACTGCTTTTACTCTGTATCAGAAACGTGTAAATGGAGGCAACACTGGAACCTTGCTGTAATACAGAATGATTAATCTTAGACTTATCAGTTAGAATGCACTGAAGTATAAATCCTCATTCTTTAGTATAAATATTTTATGATGATTTCACTGTCTCAGCATTACCCACTGAAAGTTGAAGTCAACAAGAATATCAAACATGCTTTTGTCATTGAGCATGAAGAATTGCCATTTTTAAAAAAAACCCTAACTTTGCTAAATAGAAGATAAGAATAGAATTAACTCTTAATGTAACTGCTGGTTTTGACATTTTTATTGTTTGAAAGGAGGAAAATTGGGCAAATAATTTTATTTTGGCATATATTTGTTTCCCTAATTCTGAGACTATATCTCTATTATTATACTAACATAAATTTTAATTCTCTGTTTGCCTTGATTGGTATGTCACCCCTGTGTGGATTGACCATGCTGCAGAAGTACACACACTGACTCTGCTTGAGGTATTTTGGATCTGGAAGCCAGGTAGCTCTGACTTAGGCTGAGAGTCAGTGGGACATCTCTGGAGTTCCCCATCAACAGGAGCAGAGACAAGTGTTTTCTTCCTGCACACTTCTACAGCCTTAAAAATCATAGATGGTTTTGGTGTCTGCAGGGAATTTTGCTTCTCTCTTTGCTGTGTGTAATGAAGAGTTGACTTATGTTGCAGTAGACTGGGTCCCTGTATTTTTTTTAAGGTTTACCAGACTAGGAGGACCTTTGAGGGTCTTCTGTCATTTTACACATCAGAAGATAGAACAAAAATATTTCTAATATTGATGATTTAGCACAATATAAACCCCCTTGCTGGAGAGAAGCCCTGGCAGTCAGTGGGAAGATCACTATTAAGAACTTTGAGTTTCATTGACAATGTATTGGAGGCAACAAGTCAGTTCTTTTAGTGGAGCAAATCAGCAGTCATTAGATCTATGCTTTTCGTAGTCAACCTTTATTAGACTTTTTAAAATCAAGAATGTTAATTTATTTTATCACTTTTCATTGATGCTGCTTGGTTTTAGTAAGCACTGCTCAGTGTTCCTATTTAAGTCCCCCAAGAATAAGAGGACACAGTCTCAAGCTGCGCCAAGGGAAATTGAGGTTGGATATTAGGAAAAAGTTTTTTATGGAAAGAGTGATCAAGTATTGGAATTGTCTGCCCAGGGAGGTGGTGTAGTCACCACCCCTGGATGTGTTTAAAAAAACACTGGATGTGGCACTTGGTGCCATGGTTTATTTGAGGTGTTAGGGCTGGGTTGGACTTGATGATCTTGAAGGTTTTTTCCAGCCTGGTGATTCTGTGATTCTGTGAAGTGGCTGCTGTAGGAACTTTGTGTCCAGCAGCAGTTTATGCCTGAGTTGGAAAGACCATGAACTGGAGACACTAAGGAAATCACAACCAAATGATGTACTCTGTAGATGGCCATAAAATTGGAAAGAGGAGTGACAGGCAACGTGGGAGGCAAGAATGTGTCTGCAGTCTGGAAAGGGCTAATAGATAACATGAAATCATCTAATTATGCCTGAAAGGGCAGACTCAAAAGACAGTAATAAAATAAGCAAAGATACTGATCAGCTGCAGATCTGATGTTCTACAGGGAAACTTGTGATTCATAAATATTTTTGAAAGTCAGGATATTGTCACAATGGTTTTTGTCAATTCTGCTTCGACAGTAGTATATTTTTATTGATTTATCCTTTACTCAGAGAAAAATAGTCTTTTAAATTCAAATCAGGGGAAAAGAACATCATGTTTCATGAAGAGAGCTGCCATTCTTGAAAAAAAACAAAATATCAAACAACTTTGAATAATATTGACTGTGATATGCTAAATGTTGAAAAGTTTTCTACTCTTTCTCAGCTGTCAGACCAAACTGCTAAGTGACATCTGAAACCATCAGTTTTTCTTAGTTTTAGGTAGTTATAGGAATCATTTGTCTCTGGCAACATATTCCATGTTAATATATATTTGTGCACTCAGTACAGTGGATATCTTTGATTAAACAAACCAGTGGATCACACTGATCAATTTATCTCTATGGAAACAGGGCTATAAAAACAGTAGTATTTTTTATACTATTGTATACTCATATAGTAGTATATGAGCTGAGACATGCTCATATTTAGTTTTCAGAGCTGACTTCTGAATGTATTCACAAAGTAATATTTCATTTGGCACAGTATGACCTTTTAAGCAGCTGTTGCTAGATGCATTACCTTTGATTATAAGGGTACTGCCACAATGAGCTCAGGCTCTATTCTTCATTGAATAAAACATGCTCACAGGGCTTGATTTTAAATTTGCACAACTGTTAGTGTATGCCTTCATTATAGTTTCTTGGAGGATTGCAGGGCCTTAGCTTGATCTGAAGTATGTGAGCCTCCAATGAAGCCAGTCAGGTTTTCCCTAGTGTGAGATCAGAACAAGATATGAAAAGATGTGTAAGATCTCTGCTTCTTTGAAGTCTTCATGCTCAGGAAGCAGAGCTGCTCAGTGCTGTGCAATACCTGTGCATAATCACTCTCTGTATGTATTTTCTGTATAGTAATATTCACAAGAAGTGACCTGGACGTATTTTAATAATTCATTATTTCTAGGGAACCATAGTAATATGGTGTATGGTAGTCCTCTTAAATCACTTTCTAGTCTTTCTAGCCAAGAGCAAAAAGTGGTTTGGGAAGTTGGTGGTTGTTTTTTTTCTTTTAAATCTCATACCTCATGGTAGTTAGTTGTTTGCTTCCTTTTTCTCAGCTACTTCTTATTTCAGATTTTAGACCTATGCTTTCAGAGAAAGGTCATAACCTAGATTAGTCACTGAAAACATCTGGCCATATGATGTTGGCCTTCAGAAAAGCAGATCTGGATTTTCTCAAAGTTTGGATTTCATTAAGGAAGGGTAAAAAGCTGAATTTTATACAAAGCTCTCAAAACCACTTTCAGCAGAAGCAGTAGCAAAGCTTGTAACAGTATATGCCTGGAAGGAGATACAACAGTAAGAAGCAGCATGAAAGTGGTATTTTCAAAGAGGAAACCTGAAGTAGCTGCTGAAGGACTGATAGTGGAGTACTTTATGACACAGGGAAGTTTCTAACCTGCTGGAGAACATATTTAGTTTAGCCACAAAAGAAGTTCAATGTCACACTAGGAGCAAAACCAGTTGGGAAACCATATTTAAGAGATATTGAAGAGGATTTACAGTTTTTTTCAAGTAACTACAATGCCTGAGAAAGGGCTACGGAATAGTTAATTGAACTATTGATAAAATGGCAAAGAAAGTTCAATTTAATGTTGACAATAATGATTAGCTTTCAGTTACAGATAAAGTGTTCTCTTATATAATCTTTAACAGCAAAAGAAAGACAAAATCAAGGTAAAGCCAAGGGAAAAGAAAGTTTGACTCCTGTCTGGAAAATCATGTTTATAGCTCTTAGAATATTTAAGAGTGATTAGAATTGCAAAACGTACCCATAAATTTTGTAGCTCTTAAAGAAAGCATGTGACAGCTTCCTCTTAAGTTCAGCTGGAACATTTTTAAATGTATTGATATGCCAACAAAAATAATTCTCACCAAGGCTTATGTCAGAGTTCAGTGTGCACAGTGTACTGACCTGAGTGAGTGAGCACAGTCACTAGTCTCAAATGGGTTGTTCTCTTATTCTTTTCTCACTGACTGTAAACAGATGCAACAAAAGCATTTCATGGCTAGTTAGCAGAATACTTAAAGCCTTGAGTGGGTTCGATAACCCTTAATTTTGTTAGGGTTGCTCAAAAGCAAAGACTGAAAGAGATGCGGAACTGCAAAAGAAATGGATTTAAGTGGTGGTGATGGAGGGGACGAACTCTAGTACAGAGGAGCAGTCTAAAATGCCCTCCGGCTCCAATGTCAGTAGTTAGGTGAAATGAGGAATACCAAAGGCTTGTATATCGAGCTCTGAACGGAGAAGCCCGTGCTGCCTCCGTCTGTATTGCAGCACCTTTAATGAGATAGTGAGCTAAGGATGTGATCCCAACACCTCAAACTTCATTTCTGTCAGAAAGTGTGGAAATAGAGGCTGGAAATCCAGCAAGGGCACTGTGAAATTCCAATAAAAGGATCTCTGTAGGAAGTTCTAGGTATTAAATGCAGTGAAATCAGTGTCAAGGCAGGAGAACTGGGTGAAACTGTTTCCCTCACCAAAAAAAAGGAAAAGATAGTGTTTGTGAAACTCTCCAGAGTATAAGCTTTAGATAGCAAAGCTGCCTTTGCCCGCTGTGTGTCACTGGGCTCCATCAGCTCTCAGGAAGACCAGGAGAGGGGCGCGAGGGAAGGGCTGTGCCGCGGGGTTGGCAGTGTCCCAGGAGCCCGGCTGTGTCACTTCCCTGCGGGGTCCTCTGGGTGGCAGTCAGACATCACAGATGTCGTCGTTTGTTCTGACCAGCCTCTTTACGTATTTACTTTTTTTT
>VYXD01006588.1:1104314-1188957 GCA_013397195.1 Hylia prasina
TTTTTTTTTTTTTGGTCAGAAAATCCTTAAAGCCACCTGCGCAGCAATACACCAACTTCTAGTTGACGCTTATCGACAAGGCTACTGACATTCTCTACAATGTCAAAATAAGAAAGATACTTGTTTTCATTATTTCTAATAATTCTTGCATCTTTGTTAACTTTATTGACTTAGGCTGAACAACCTTGGAGGTATTACAAAATATATATATTGTCATGTCTGTTTTACAATGGATCTGGTTGAGTCAAGAGACAATAAAATGAAGAAGCATTGATTGACACTTTTGAGGCACAGTGTTGTCTGCCTTGTGATATTTACATGATTAAAAGTCAGAAGCCAGAATATTTCCTCTATTTTATGGAAAGATATTTTACTCCTATGGAGCTTTCAAAATGTTTAAAACTTTAGAAATGCCATTTCCAACCTGACCTAAAAAAGCAGCTAGACTAGCACTGTCTCAAATAGTACTGTCTGTCACATACCCTCAAGATATGAGTACCTCATTATGAGAACTTTATTGCAGTCCGTACTGTCTAGGACCAGCTGCCCATGTTTTTACTATTTATGGAAGAGATTATTTTCTGTAAATATGTCTATGACGAACCTTTGGCAAGAGAATAAAACTTGCATGTAACGTCACATTTCATTCCCGGTCTAGGATCTGAACAAAAATAAATTAAAAAACCCATAGAAGTTTAAGACCCTTTCCCCCCCCTGCTGTTTCATCTTTAAATGTGAGTCTTTAAACAATGCCAAATGCAAACAAATGCTAAATAATTTTCATTAATGAAGTAGGAAGGGTGTGGAGCATTTTTAATCCTTATATTCTTGGACCCTCGACACTGGAAGTGATTTAATACAATGTGTAATAAAACAAAGGAAGAGTTACTCAGACCTAATGTGTTCAACAGATGATTAGAAGGGGTGGGAAATATAGCACCCTTTTGATTCAACCTGTATGCAGGTGATAGAATTTCCTTTTTCTTTTTACAATGCAAACACATTTGTCCTTCAAGCACCCTCTTCCCATATGGTTCTTTGAGGTTCTTCTGTTCCCCTGAGTGACTCTAGCTGATGAGAAGAGGCTCCTTGACCCGTGGGCAATAAAATATTTAAAAAATAAAATAAAATTGGAGAACTTCATGTGTACCTTTGTAATAATGTTTGTGTGACTTCCTTCTGAAACTTTCCTTCTGAAAAATCCTTAGCTGTGTTATTGTGTTGGGCTTTTTTTTTCTTTTTTTTCTTTTTTCTTTTTTTTTAATCAAGAAAAGTTTAAACATAAAGACAATGAACCACATACATTGGTGTTAAACTGTCAAACTCTGTGCAGGCAATCTTCCACAGCTGAAGATAAAGTTTAGTTGCTGTCAGTTGTCTTCTCTCTTATTTTCTATTTCTGTACTTCATATACTATTCCCTCAATCATGCTATGAATAAATCCGTACCCCCTCAGCATCCCAGCTACTTCTGGATCTGTAACATTTATCTACGCTGGAATGCAATATTGCGTACATGAACCAAAGACATGCAAATATAAGGAAATATTGAGAACTTAAGATAAAAGTGTACACGGCTCAAGAAGTCCTGAAATGTGAACTTTGGGCAGCTGCATTGAAAAAACTGGCTACTACAATGAGGAATAACTATGGGTCAAGGAAGAAAAGGAATTATATGAAGAAAACGTCTAAATTATATAGGGAGGGGCTCTTACTTAAAGTTGGTCTAACTGAAATTGTATGATGTTGATAAGAAACCAATTGCTTGGCACCAATTAAATTATAGCCATGCTTGGCTTTTGAATGTTAATTTTACTTCACTCATTTTATTTCTTATTCAACTTTCTGAATTTCTTTGAGACACACTGTATATCCACACTCTTGACCACCAACTAAGCACATAGATACTGATATGTAGGGAAAAGGATAATCAAAGATTGTTATTTCTATTTTTATACTCCTGGGAAGCACTTAGCAGCTTCCTGAGGAATGTTCTGTGCAGGCATGAGGTGCCACAGAAATATGCTTTTGCTCTAAGCATTCTTTAGTATTTAGGAGGCAGAGGCCAAGGCTCAGTCCCTGAACCTTAACCTGAAACCTGAAAAGCCCTGTTTATATCAATGTTTATATCAATGAAGCCATTATTGGAGGTTTGAGCTCATCTTGTATCAAGATGCAGAAGTTCCTCAGTGTTGTAAATTCATGATCCTTGAGAAAGGATACTTCCATAGCAGGAAGACTAATCCTGTCAGGGAGTGAAAAAACAGAGTGAGATTTGGTCATCAGGGTGCCTGCCCTGTGGTATAGAAACCTGCCTGGCACTGGCTTTTGCACCACAAATAGGTGCTTCCCAGTGTCCTCCCCTCCAAATGCAGCCTGAGAGCTCATTTGGCTGAGGCACTGAAGGAGTCCCATGGCTGAAAGTCACTGGGGAGGGAGCAAAGGGAGAAGGAGATGCAGAATGAACGCCATAGCAAAGAGGTCATGAGTAAAAAAGTGCTGCTCCCCAGCAGCTGTTGGGGTGGCCCTTTGTTGTGGTACATGTTTGATATAATGTAGAGCTGCCCTGGCTGTGCTTGAAGTTGTTCAGGGCCTCCGCCAGCCTGACTTAAGCTTTGAAGGCCATGTGAAACTGTCATGGCTGCTCCTTCTGCTAGTCATGCCAAAAATACTGCACTCACGTTTCCATGGGACTGAGTCCTTTCATATGCTTCCTGGCAATGCAAGAATCCAATGCTGACTCTCCCCCCTCTCTCTGCCTTAGCCCCTCTTCCATTCCACATACTGTCAGGAACTTAGCCCCAAAACTTCTGGCTGAGCCAAGATCTTTACAGAGCTCCTACACAGATTCTTTGCATGTCTGCAGAGTTATGTTTGTGTAAGTGATTACTTGTTACTTGTGTGGCTCCAGAATTGTATAGCTATGGTGCAGATTGATTCGGTTGAAGAATGCGCAGTGGGAATTTTGTAATGTTAAACATCCTCAGTACATTTGAGGACACATATCCTGAAAGCATATAGCAATAATTCTGCTTGACTGATATCCACTTCACACTTTCAATAAAATACTGAAAATGGTAAGTGCAGCTGAGGACAAACAGATGACATTTATTGTACATGTTTATTTTATTCCTGAAATATATTCAGGGCCAGTGCTCCCTCTGGTGGTTCAAAATACCATTAATGAAGAATTGGCTATTCGCTGCGTCTTCTGTAAATGTAACGCTGAGTAACACTGAACCAATTACAATTCTCTAACACATCTTTAAAAGAGTGTGGAGAGAAACACTGTGACTTGAGAGCATTACTCAGGTGGCACTGTACTGTTTCCCACTGTGCGCTGTAATTACTGGTCTAACACCTTGGAGCCAATTCACTTGAGTGCTCACAGTTACATCAGCTGAAGGAACAAATACAGAGCCTGCATTCACCTCTCAAGTGGCTGGGGATAGGCTAGGTAGAAACCATGTAATACATTGCAAGGCTACTGTCCATTGCTGTGGATTTTATGAGGTCACACTGAAGCATCAAGGTGTGATGACTGTTTTGAATAGTAGGTTTTCCTGTTAACAGTTCAGGCTCATCTTGAAACGGTTGCATTTCTTTGCCAAATATGCCCTTGATAGAATTTCAGTTCAATGAATGTTAACTTTTGGGAACAGGATAGCATGTGCATTTGTGAGAGGAATTCTGGGTTTGTAACACACTGGAGTCAGCAGTGACACTGGTCTGAAGACAGCCCTCTGGCAGGGACAAGGATTTGTTGGCTCCTGGCTCAGTTTCCCTTGCAGTGAAGGTGCAGCTGAGGAGCTGTGGTGGATGAGCTCCAGCAAACCCCACTGCGCGGGTGTGAGAAACTGCTCTTGCTGCCATTCCACCTTGTGTCCTTGTGTCCTGCTCTGTCCTTCTCCAGAGCATTGGCTTTGGCAGCTGCCTGGCCACCTGGTGAGCTCCTCAGCTCACAGAGGCCAGACCAAGCTCACTCACTAAAGAAAAGGGAGTAAATTTAGTGAGCTGAACTAGTGCAGTGGAGGCTGGGGGAATCATACCAGATGGTGTAAAGAAAGGTGAGGTCGCACCGTCCCTTTAAAAGGAGAAGAGCCACCTTTGCTGGGTAGATCAGTTTAGCTGCCTTGTGACATCTTTCCATTAGACTGAATTTTATGCCTTTTCAGCTGAAGGACAGACACGTGTCTGTCCTGTTTCAGCTGCTGTGGGATCTCTGGCAGAGGCGCATGTTAAGAAATGAAACATCTTTCAAATGGCTTTGGGAAGCTCTACACATTGTTATTCACCATGTGCCTGAGTCTCTGGAGAGCCTGAGAACATCATATTTGTACAGACACAGACACCCTGTGAGCCCACACTTTGGGAAACAGTTGATTTATATCCATGTTAGCAGCCTCTCAAGCCTAAAATCTCCCAGTCCAGCAGTCCCTAGGCAAAGTAATAGGGGAAATAATTTATAATGGGGTGGTGATCATTTCCTCCCCCTCAGCCCTTGATATATTACAGATGAATCTTCTGAAATTACTTACTTTGTGTGACTTCTTGCTTTGCAATCTGCAGTTGTTGTGTCAAACAGCAAACATGTGCCAAACAGCATTTCATGGTTAATTTGGAAGGGTAGGTGTCAGAAAAAAAATATCAGCCCATGCAGTTAAGCTCTTAACAGGTTCACATCTGTTTAGAAGTCCATTCAATTTTAATTTGAACTACTTAAAGCAAAGGCATTTCACAAAAGCTGATGTAACACAGACATCTTGCTTATTAAATGAGTGCAGTGGTGACTGAGCACTTGCTGTCTTTTTACGTAGCACCTCCACATTTTCAGCAGCTGAGTGGCAGAATATTCATTTTTGTGAGCTGAGTAATGTGTTCTCCTCTGTGCTTTCTGACAGCTTGCATTGAATCAGCAGAGGTACAGATGACATGGTTACATCTGTTTTAATTTTTGAGTCTCATGAATTGATTTGTAAGAAGCAGAAGCTCTTTCAATATTACTTGCCAAGATTTTGCAGCTGTGAATATTGGAACTTGAACAATACATAACCCTTGCAGTCAGAGTCTCATGCTCTTCATGCATCACAGCTAGAAATCTCAGTGCTGCGCAAAAAATAAGTGGGGTAGCAGTGATGACCTGGTGCTTGCCAATTTATGCAGTGTATGTGCTTAATGACTTGCAGCATAAATGTAGCACAAGCACTTACTGTTGGGAATATTGAATGAAGAAAGGAACAGGCGCAGGCAAGCGTGGGAAGGATGCAGCAGGTCAAGTGTTGCCTTGCAAGGCAAGGCATCTTCAGGACATGCTTATGTCTGTTCTGTACAGCATAATAAGTGATAGCTTCATCTGATTTTGAAGTTTCAAGTAAGCCACTTTAGGTAGGAAAGCAGCAGTGTAACTGGTGTTGCCTCAGTGATCTGTGGGGTCTCATCTACTCAGTGCCATTAGGATACCCTTCAGTCATATGACTTTACAGTTTAAGGATGGTAGAGTTTCTGTACTCTCTTGTTCAGTGTAGATACTCTGATAGAATTTTACTGTAATTTAATGTAGTATCACTGATTAAAAAAAAAAAAAAAGGAAGTTTTTACTAACTCAAACAGGAGTATCAAAGTAAAAGCTTTATTCGTTAGTCCTTACAAATGCTGGCACCATTAGTTTTCTAAGGCTGTTGAACAAATACAAAGACTGATACCTGGACTAAAGAAAGGAACTGGAAGCCAGGAGGTATCTCTAAGTCTCTTACTGGGTCTTGGTGGAATAGGTTTCCCTAACCTCTCTGAGTGTCCATGGGTGGCATGGAGAAATCAAATCCCATTAATTATGTAGCCTAAAACTGCAGAAATTTGGACTTCTTACACAATACTTAGTTTGGACTATTTACCCTGAACTTTCTTTGCAGTAAAATCAAATGGGAAGGTGGAGTAGAGGGAGAGGTTTTTGCAGTGTAAGTCCATGATTCCCTGTTAGAATAAGCAGCTGAAGTGGCAGGTTGCATGCAGAGAGGGATCCAGCAGCTCTCACACATGCAATCTCTTTTATGTTTCCTTACTGCCCTCTTGCAAAAAGATGAGCTCAGTTCCAGTAAGAGAAACCATAAGTCTGCGGGCTTTGGGGTGGTACAGACCTCCACATGCTCAGGAGTTATATTTTCCAGGCCTTGGAACACCCAGTACCTTGACTGGGTGTCCAGAAGTTCTGGACAAATAGCCAGTTGTTTTCCTTCTTGGCCTAACAGTTTAAGTCAGGAAAATAAAAATGTTTCCAGGGAAACCCGAATGTATCTTAGCTCAAATGACTTGTTATGGTCTCAACTCTGCTCCTCCAGCTATTTTACCCCTCAGAAAGGGCAGCTTGGAAGGTTGAAGATAGCCTTAAGAGAATTTACTATAGTTGCCTTAGAAATTGCAAGTTTTTATGTATTTTAAGCCTTTAGGTGACCTCCTTGGCCAGCTGAAGCAGTCATTCCTTTCACAGGCAAGTTAAGGTCCTTTTACAGTTCCAGAATGATCTAAGGGAGCCTTAGACCAAGTGAAAATCTGGTCTGTAAACCTCAGTTTTAACTTTCCTTAAGAATGGAGGAAAGACTATTTTTCTGCATTGCAGGGTGCAGTGATTCAAAATGTGGTGAAATCCTCAGGGGCAGAACCTCTGAGTGCAGAAAGTATCAGCCATGTTACACATTACCAATGTGAGTTGCTTATGTTACACATGAGGTGTATTTCTCTGTGGGTGTCAAAATAACCTTCTTTTTCTTCTCATTTGCACATGTTGTACGTTCCTTCAGCAATGGAAGTACATACAACCCTGTTGTATGTACTTGAGTGTCTTCCTCCTTAGCCTGTCCTGCAGCAGGTCAAGAGCGCAAGTGCCTAGGGTTCAGTGTGAAATTCTGGTCTGAATGACAAAACAATAGATTTTGTAGAAGTACACTTGTGACAGAAGTGCAAATTAGTCAGTCAAAGTATGGGTTTATGTAATTTCTTTAACTTTACAGATATATTTCAGATTGCTAATTATTTCAACATTCATTCAGAGACCTGCATTGTGATGCGTTCTTCCTTAAAATATTTTTCAAAACTATTTTAGTTACGTTAGAACTTGGGCTTTGTACCTCTACAGCTGACCTAGAAACATATTTCTACAGCTGTTCTGATGTTTGCTTTGCTTTGTTTTCTGATCTAATACACTGCTTCAGATTTGGCTCAAACCAAATAAGGACTTCTCAAGCCCTGATAAAGAATACTGGGAATTAAATAGAGGATATCATGCCATTTCAGCACATCAAGGAAAAACTGAGTGTTTGCCTCAGAAAGTACTTTTTTACTGAAAAAAATTATTTTTCTGGGAAGACAGGGAGGAAAAGCAGCAGGATAATTTTTTCTGTCAGGAATTTTTAATAAATGAATGTTATTTTGATTTTACTTTCTTATGCTTTTATCATCTCAGTTAGCGTTTTCTCCCTTCCTCCTTGGCCCTGCTCTTCGTACCCATCAATAATGTCCCTTCCCCCTAGTCTCTTCATTTTAACAAAATCCTGGAAAAGGAACTAAAAAATAACATCAACCCAGTAACTCCACAAATCTTCCAGTTCCTCTCATCTTCTGACACTACAGCACCATGTCTTTTGGTTATCACTCAGTTCCCTCTGTCTGCATGTCATAACTTTTTCTTTGCAAGATGCCTGTTATACTTCCTGGACTAATGAGCTCTCCAAGACTCAGATGTTCTCATGTGTGCTCAGTCCTCAGCTGACCTCTAAGCAGCCATCATATTTCTGGGAATCTTTGTTCTGAGCAAACAGGAGAAAACTTTATTGGTAATTGCCATCCTGAAATCAAATACTAAATTGGTAATTATTAATTGTTAATTACAAGTCTCAGTTTCATCTCTCACTATTTTGCTGAAAATCCTAAAGTCTCTGTAGTGGCCCTTTATGTGTTTTGAATATTGTTAATTTTATTTTCTTTTTGCTATCATTTGAAAATTTCTGTGTTTTGAGTTTGTAAAGCAGGCATCACGTTTTTAGCTGTTTTCCAAACTTGTAAAACTTCTTATTTTCACAGTTTCAACTAACCTTTTAGTCATCCAATATTCCCTCAGTTTTTGACAGTATGAAGTGTTTCTGCTTGTTTCACATCAGACCTTGAGAGGACAACACTGGTTACTTCCTGCAAGGAACCAGTGGCTTTTGATTTGCTTGATTTGCTATTTCCAGGAATTGACATGCATAAGTTTTTCCCCCCTCTCCCTATGTGTAGATTTTACATCCTTTATTTTAGTTTCACTGGGAGTCCAAATATAGTTGAATGTATAATAGCTGCAGTATTGATCTAGAGTGTGGATAGGTTTTCTGCCTCTAGATTTATCTGATTTAAATACATTTGGAGTTGTAGGAAGAGAGATAGCACAGGTGTCCCACGTAGCATTAAAGTAGAATCAAAAGGATGACACATACAAATACAATTTTGTGTTCAGCTTCTTGGGAAGATCCTGTAACTCAAAGCACCCTGTCTGACCTACCCTGAAATTCAAGTCTAAGTGACAAACCTGGTCTCCAAAACCTGCTATTGTGGTTGTGTATAAGAAGAGTGGCATTTACTATTCATACACTAGTTGACCAAACAGTGATATTTGTGGTTTTCAGAAATTTAGTTGCTGGTTTGGGCTGTTAGATTTTCTACTGGGATTTAGCAGCACCTCTGGAGGAATGCAGGTAGGTTTTATTGGAGGGAAAGTGACCTTTCTGTTACCAGGAGAATAAATCTGCTATGAAGAGCGTTATCCAGAAAAACAAAAAAATTTTAACGAATATTTAAGGAGTGTTTTTCTGTTATGCCACACTCAGCCCCTGATGATCTATTATTGAACCATTAATATTTCTTTATTTATAGTAACACTTATTTCAAGTACCAACATGAACTCTTTGCTTTTACATGTAGCTTTTTACCACTTAAAGGGTTCCTTGAACACAGAAATGGGATATGTGTGTTGCTTGAAGAAGGGGCTTCAGTTGTGTAGTTGCTAATTAGTTTTTTTCTTCCACAGGGAGAAAGAGGTTTGCCGGGACTACAGGGTGTGATTGGGTTTCCTGGAATGCAAGGACCTGAAGGTCCCCCTGGGCCACCAGGGCTTAAGGTAAGAAGTTAAGCTAGAGTATTCAAAACAATCAGATTTCCCTAAATTGTTGTCCCAAGAAAAGATAAAGATTTCCCGTTTACTTTTCAGGGTGATACTGGAGAACCAGGACTGCCAGGAACAAAGGGAACAAGAGTGAGTTTTGTCTTACTTTCTTGCAATTCGGATGTCTTTGGGTATGGCTGCCTTCAAATGCAAGAGGAAGCCTCTGAATTAATGAATGACACCCCCTTGACCTGCACAATAATTAAAAAATTCTCACTTTAACCTTTGAATTGGATGGTCAGTACCTTTATAAATTTTCATTGTTTCCTGATACTTATCATTGTGCCAACAGCACTGGTTTTAATATGCTTCTGATATCTTCCTGACATACCAAGAGGCTTTTTTCCAGTTTCAGAATGAACCAACTGTATTTCCTCCTACAAAATTCTCCTTTATATTTGCCGTCTACCCTTGAAGCACTCCAGCAGAGAAGATGACACAGTCATGAGCACATATGTGCTAAAAAGATACAGAGCAAATTAAAGCCATGGACAAAGATTTCTTAACTTTGCTAGAAGAGGCTCTGAGTACCTGTGATCTTTCTGTTGTCATTTCTGTTAAATGGGGCACTTACACAGCACTCATTTTAGCATATTATATTGGCTAGGGCCATGCCCGTTGGGGTTTTTTGTAAGGTGCCAAGCCCTTTCTGAAAATTTTCACATTTCCTAATGTCATGATGAAAGAGGATTCAAATGACTTGGCCCATAATGATGCATACATTTTCAGCTATGCCCTCTTGCTCACAGATTCTCAAAATGATATCTCAGTTTTGTTCTGCATTTACCTGCAGTTGCTGCAGCAAATAGAATTTACTGAAGTAGCTGCAGTTTATGAGGTGTTACAGAGATGGTCTGCTAGATCAAGAAATCCTTATTTCAACCCATGGTGTTCGTGTTGACCCGGGGTATCCTGAGTATTAATGTAAATTGGAATGTATTGTAAATGGCAAATGTATTTGTTTGCTGCAAAGTAAAATGTATGTTAGCAATTATAAAGTTTTGAAAGAAGCAAATACACTATCTGAGCTCAGGATTCTCATGCATCTTTTCTGCATCATAATACGTCTTGGGAATTGCTGCATGGATAAGTAAGAGATAGGATGAAAATGATGTGCCAACTTAAATGCCTGATTTGTTACACTGAAAAGCTGTTCAAGGAGAAAGAATTATATCAGCCTGATGGGATTTTTGATAATAAGAATGAATTGATACACTCATGAGTATGAAAGACAGAGAGGCATCTTTATGGCATGTTAACATTACCTTCTCCTATGAAGACATGCCTACAGTAAATTTCATTTTGCGAACAATGTTTGTGAGAAAGGAACACCTGTGCATTCCCTTTTACCTCCACATGAGGCTCTGATCTAGTTCCTACTGCTTAAAAAGTTAAAGAAATATAAAAGGTTGCTTTCAGTTATTCATTACTGAAGGTGATATATTTGGGAGGTTTTGAAGATAAGAGCTATTTTGCCAAAGAAGTTTAAATGCTACTAATTTTTACTGTCAGCACTGGAGATGCAAATTGGGCTGAAGTTTGTTCTTGCTGTTCTGTGGATTTGTCATTTCAGTTTGTGTTTTTCTCAATTGCAGGGCCCCCCAGGAGTATCAGGATTTCCAGGAAACCCAGGCCTTCCTGTACGTATGAAGTATACATGTTTTTACAAGGAACATCAAACTTTTAGTTGTGACATTTGACCTGGATTATTCCTAATATTGCTAATTTCTTTACTTTCTCTTCATGTAGGGCATTCCTGGACAAGATGGCCCTCCCGGTCCACCTGGCATTCCAGGATGTAATGGCACAAAGGTGACATTTACATATGTGTATAACAGCATCTCTGTGTTGAAATAAAAACATCCCTCAAGCATATGTTCCCTAAACAAAACCAATTTCTCTGTTCCCCTTAGGGTGAAAGAGGTCCAGTAGGTCCCCCAGGTTTACCAGGACTGACTGGAAGTATAGTAAGTAGATTCTTTCCTGTTTGATTCACTTTAAGGCTGACTCTTGAAATTCAAATATAACTGTAGGAAATGATATTAAGATGTAATATATACAACATTGAGGAGCAATAACAACAAATATGTCTGTTTTTTTCACAGGGACCTCCAGGACCTCCTGGAATGAAGGTACATTTTACTCTAAGTGTATTTATATCCTACTTCTTACAGTAAGAATTTGTGTGATCTCTACACCCTTTAAGACTAGCAGCAGTCTACTTAAGGACTGAAAAGTTGTATTGCCTTTTTCACTTTGTACTCTGTTTTTTAACCCCACTAAATAAAGACAGTGGAGTAACCTCCCCACTTAATAACAATTGAGCATATGTGTTGTTCCATGCAGGTCTTAAAAGGGTAAGTATTATATGGATTACAACAGAAAAGAACCAGTTCATATCATTAATAATGTATAAACACTATGATCGCCACCCAATTGTGTATAAAGATTTAGACAGATTTTATAATTCAAACTTTTGGGCTTATATTGGCATTTGATTTATCAAAAATGTTTTGCATGGATAATGTTTGTGGAAGAAGGTTCTATACCCCACAGTATGAGAATCACCCAACACATACTAGACTGTTTTCTTAAAGAAAAAAAATCAGAGTAACTAACTAGGTAAATGAGTGCATTTTGTGAACTGGAGAATGAAACACTGAATGACATCCCAGAGCCTTTTGTCTTTAAAATGAACAGATATTATCTGGAACTGTAAGATAAATATAAATCTAAAAGTAATCTCAAATTTGTAATGACAGCCCAAGTTATTAAAATGTCCATTTCTCTTACTCTCACATGGAAAGAACTGACTCATTCTAGAAACACTGATGTACTACTAGGATCTTTTTTCCTTAGGCATGTATGAATAGGTACAGAACTGAAAAAAAATCACAATATACAAAAACACAGGAAAAAATGGGATTTTTACTCTCACAAGAGGGGACATAAAGAAATGGATGGTGGTCAGAATAGTTTCCTGAAGTAAGACTAAGTGTATTCCTTTCCTGAAGAAGAAGAACACCATAAATGGCTTTTATGTCAAAAATAGGTGTAAGCATGAAGATCTCAGCGGGGGAAAGAGATTTTGAGGTTACCACTTCTCTCAGCAGCCAGGTCAGATGCTCCACTTGTGTGGTGACACTGTAGTAGTGATAGATTTCATGGAGAAATCATTCTAACTATCCATTACGATACAGGAAATGAGGCGTGAAGATAGTTTTGGTACTGGAATCTCTTCAGGTGGCTTTAGGATACATTTGGCAATTAAGGTCTCAACTTGTAATAGGTCTATGTTTTAGCTGAATTAAAAGAAATAAGATGATTTTTTAAAGTCAGCTTTTCAAATGATTCCAAAGTATGCATAGATACAACTTCCCTCTCCTAGTGGGTTTGAACGTATTTGAATTCATGTTCAAGACTTACTCTTTTTCTTTTCTTATTATAGGGAGATCCTGGTGAAGTGATTGGTCTTGTAACTCCTGGTGTGCTAAAAGGTGAAAAAGGGTTTCCTGGCCAACCTGGACTGCCTGTAAGTCTAAATGATGTTTGAACAGCAGTGAGTTTCAATTAAAAATATATCAGTATCATGAAATTACCATATAAGTATCACTTTCTTATGACACCATTTGAATTCTTCATAGGGTCCACCTGGAGCTTCAGGGTTTCAGGGACCAATGGGGCCACAGGGTCCTCCCGGAGAGCAGGTAAGTTTCCTTTCATGGTGACTTGCAGTTCACTTATAGATCTTTATTCAGGAAAAAGGTGTGCCTAGCAGGTCTTGGTTGGGATTTGGGAGGGATAAGATGTGGTTCCATGCTTCATGTTCAGCCTTCTGAACTCTACCATGGCAGAAATTACTGGGCAATGCAGGTTTTTGGTAGCAGCTGCTCCTACAATTCTCTTCTCTTCCTGCACTCTTGGAGGGTATTTTTGTGGGGGAAACACTGTAACTGTTGGTCTTCCTTTCCTCTCTTTCCCAATTTAATTTCTAGAAAATAAACTACATACCAAGCATCCAGATCAAAATCCAAATTTTTGCTGAGGTTATTCTGATGGGTAGCAGCACTGAGCGTTACCATGGAAGCATATTATCATCTATCTGTTATTATAATAATTCATGAGATAGATTCTCTTTGTTACTATTTTTTTGTTCTAGAGTTGTAAATTATGCACAGCAAGAGCAAAATGAAATTACTGGGTTTAATGAAAAGATCTGCCTTTTTGCTGTTTTCATAGAATAAGGCATTATTCCACTTAGTGTACTCTATACAGCGTACTGTATACGTGAGTATACATGCATGCTAAAATGCATTGTCTTTTAGGGTCCCCCAGGGCCACCAGGACTTCCAGGAGAGAAGGTAAGGCTCTTTAATACAAATATTAAGTCCATCTGTTTATTTATTTTGCATACCAGATCCTCAAAACTCTGGAAACTAATGGTCCTAAAGGTGTGGGGGGTTTTTTATACTTTGGGAATCTGTCTCTGTGTCTTAATGAACATCATAAAGAGAGATTTTTACCACTTTTTTTTTTCAAATTTGTCTAGCCCTGTTATCTCACTTGATGAAATCAGTAGTAATTACAGCATTCTATGGTTATTTGAATTAATTTTAAAGTGTCAACGTTTTCACTAAAGTGTTGGGTAAAAGACAATAACATTATATATATTGACAATAAAATTATCTGATAAATTTCAATCTGTTTTTTCACAAGTTGCTGTGACACAGGGCTTAAAAAAACATCAGGGAACACGGACATGATTATTTATTTGTTTCACGTATGCATTTAAAAGACATATTCTGTCTTTTATATTCTCCTTTAGCACTTGATGAATACATAATGCCTTCCTATGTTTATATATATGCATGTATGCACTGCAGAAAAAAAGTATGACTAAGTATGTGTAATTTACATTTTCAGGGCTACATGGGCTTGGGCTTTCAGGGTCCCAAAGGTGAAAAGGTAGGTCTCTAGTAAACTTCTAGAGAACAACTGTCAGAAATATTCTTGATACTTTGTTTTAAATAAAGAAAACTCTTGAAATCAATCAATGGAGAAAATCAACACTGTAATTTTTGGAGGATTTGAGTAAATCTGTAACTTACACCTAAACGAACAAAAGTCGTGAGCAGCTACAGACTTTCTTAATGGTGATGTTATACCTGACATTAATCATCACCATCCTGTTTTCCAGCTGTGCCTGGAGAGCTACTTTAATTTGCAGTAGGCAGATCTGGAAACATTTTTGCTGTATATTAGGACTCACCATGAGATTTATTTTTTAAATCAATTAGGTTCTAAGGGATAAGATTAAATGTGTTGTTCAGAATGATTGGTATTAATTGTTGTAGGACTCTGAGGCCTGTCTGCCTTATTTTGGTTTGGTAATGCACACATTTGAAGCAGATTTTTCAGTTGTCCGTTTTTATTGTGTTTTGACACAACCAGGAAGAGGTTTCAGAGCACACATTGTGGTTTACTTTTGAATGAATCTAAGCCAGAAGATGTGCTCCAGGATCCCATTTATTCCCTTAATCAACATCAAATGGGAGGTAATATGTGTCAGCTTTAATCTGTTACCTCTCACACTGAGAGGTCTAGGCTTAAAGTGCCTTATGTTGTGTTTCTGGGAGCCAAGAACTGCATGCATTCAAGGGCTATTCATAATGTGTCTGAGGACTTCTCCAGAAGCTTTTCATAAGTGTCATTGACAGAGGGCTTTTAGGGTATAAGTGAATTACATTACTTAGGTAAGTTTTTTTTTTCCAAAGCCACCACCTTATTAATAGACTTTGAGTCAATATTCCTAATGGATAGAATTTTTTGCAACATGGCACATTGTTGAAATTAATTTGTTATCGTGAAATTTATTGAAAAATGTTGGAGAAGATGACATAGAAGCGTGTGGAGATTTCCTGGACTCCTCAGGTTTGTCTTTAGCAAAAGATAAATGGTATTGCTGTACATTACTGCTTGACAGAAATCTATGGAGTCTTTTCAGCGGTGTTTTACTGGTAAAGATAACTTTTGCACTATAGAAGGAGGTGACGCTCTGCACTGGACACATGCATACTAAAAAGCCATCCATAGTTACCTTCTTGAAGTTGGCCTTTATGGACCTCTGTAAAACTTTTGGAGCAGTATAAACTTTGGGTAACATGTTCCTTTAGCTATTGACCTCTTTCCTCCTAATTTACTCCCTCCTGAAGGGGGAACTATAAAGCCTTGGTACTATTGCTGTAATTATCTGGATATGGTTGTGACATTTGGTATTAATCAATCTTCACCTTAAGAACAGATTCAGAGGTCTTTCTTCAGGGCAGTCTCTGTTGGTAACCAGTTACACAGTAGTGACTTCTGTAACCCTTTCTGTAACCCACTGATTTTGTTGAAAAAAAGAATTTTTAAAAAACCCATTTAGTTATGTTTTTAAAGCCAAGTGGTAGTTCTCTTTAATGTTACTGGTTTTGGCCATATTTGATCTCAGTGTCATTCTGTTTTCAATGGACAATTCTGGATTTGCTATTAACAGGGAGAACAAGGGGTAAGGGGCCCCCCAGGACCCCCAGGACCAGCACCTCATATGAAAGAAAAAGGGAGTGAAATCATCAAGGGAGAAAAGGTGAGATGTTAAATGATTAAAATTCTTGTATTTTTCATTAGAGTATAATTAATAGGAATTAGCAAATAAAAGTGAAACAGGAAAAAGAAAATACAAAGTCACCTAGAAAAAATTTTTTTAAAAAATTCTCCCTGTTTTACTTAATGGATGAATTTGAATTTTCATTCTAGAAGTCTCTCTAAAAAATATGATAGCTGTTAAATGCACCAATAATTGCATAAATAAATAAGCAGCAGATCACTTTCTGAGGAAGAAGGATTTATAAGGATAGGATATTGTAAAAATATTCTGCAAGTTTGAATTAAGTAGCATATACTCAATTTTTCATATACACATTTGTGAAATCTTAGTGCTAATGAATTTTTCAATTACTGAGTTAAGCAGCAAAGCAATATATACTAGTGAAATAAACTAGCTTAATGGATTCACATTAGCCATTTGTCTAAATTCTTGCAAATCATACTATTTGGCATAGTTCTTGAAATGTAGGATTAAGTGTGTTTTTGCTGAAATGAAGAATTATTTACAACCTAAATGAATAATGGTTAAGTTTACTAATTTGCATTTTTTTAATAATTTCATTAGGGTGATCCAGGTGAAAAGGGAGAACAGGGAATCCCAGTGAGTACTGAGTTCTTTTTTTATTACTATAAAAATTGTAAAGACTCTGATTATGGCACTGAATATCTTTGTGCCTATTAGATAAATGAAAAGTTACCTTGGAATTTGGCAGTATTTTTAATCTGCTGAGTATTTGTTTTCCAGGGATTGCCAGGTTCAGGTTTCAAAGGAGACAAGGGTGAACCTGGGAGGCCTGGTCCACGTGTAAGTATACTCAATTTTATCAATACCATAATTGCAGTTATTGTATTTTTTCCACTGGCTGATTAAAGTTAGTAACCATAGTTAAACAGCAAATTTTTTGTATTTTCAAAAAGCAAGTTTTGCTGCAGGACAGGTGTACAATCAAGGTAATAGTAATATACAGTAATGTTAGTATGTAACATTTCAGGTAACTAAAGACATTTAATCATAGTTTGCAGTGCTGAAGGTGAAAGCAAAACTCCAGTTAATCCAAACTGAAGAAAGATTAAGTCATTTCAGAATGGAAGAAAAACAAAAAACAAAACAAAACAAAAAAATGCCCCCCAAAAAAACCCCACTGTGTAAAAGTGACTTTAGCTAAATGGAACATGTTGAATTCATTTCAAATACTCTCATGTGCAATCAACAACATACCTGCTCAGCCTGAAGGTACACTTTCATACAGAGACAATGAATGGAGCAAAAAATTTAGGTGACTGAAATCCTTTTGCTTGCTGGTTTCTAGCTTGGCTGTAGATGCCTGAGGCAGTAAAGTTTGTTACATTTGTCTGATCTGACCTAAATCATAGTCTGGTTCATAGAACTTCTCCATGAGTCATACTGTGTCTTTCCTAGCTGAGCAGGTATCAAAATTGTATCCAAATTTATCTAAAGTATTTTGAGTAATTCTAAGTTTCTCAAGGTGTGGGTCTTCATAAACTGTTAGGGCCAGGACATCTATAGGCATTTGAATTTACTTCAGTCTGAAAAAGAGAAAATCTCCCATTCTACTATGCTTCAAAGTCAGATGTTCTATTAACTTTCCAGTAAAGTTGTGTGATGGGATTATCTTTTCTATCATATATGTATTTTTACTTTTATTATAAATAAGGGTTTGAAGCTGGAGGAATGGAGACATGTGGGCCTAGAATTTTCTGAGGAACCCAGAACATATGAATTTATCAAAAGTATAGTTTCAGTTTCTGTAGAGTTCTCTGCACAGAGTTACTAAGATACTTTATATATGATTGTTCAGGAAATCATAGCTACTTCTGAAATTAAGCTAAGCCTTGAAAGACGAACAGATGTTACAACCTGATATTCTAATTTGATGAAACTAAACCATATGATTAATTCTGATCACAGTGTATATTTGAAGACTCTCTTGACTTTGCAGATCACAGTTTTAATTAATCATTAAAAATTACTTCTAACCCTTCATTATAAGAGAAAGAGACCATAGCTGGGCACCTCAATGGTGGTGGCTTGTTCATGTTTGTTCTATCATTTTTGCTCTTCGATTGCATTATTTAAGACAAAATTTTTTGACCTAAACTGATGGGATTATTTTTTAGACTGAATTACATGCACTGTTACTTTGTGTATTGAGTATCTACATTTCCTTGTGCTTATGGGACAAATTCATATTGCTTGTGCTATGCATACAATTTAAGCACTGGGCCACCAGATGAAAGCCAGCCTCCAGTGGATCAGGCTAACATCTGATGTCCCAGTCCTTTTATGGTGCAGAGGAAGAGGAAGGGAAAATGTTGAAAAGTAGGTTTGTCCATCTGGGTTATTTATCATGTAACTTGACTATTTCAAGGGACTCTCATGCTGTCTGTAGGTTAACACAGTGGTCTAATAGTTGTAATTTTACTCAGGAGAAGGAAATTTTTGACTTCAAGCATATCATCTGCCTCATGATTTGAATTTCAGTGTGAGGGAAGAGGTTTTGCCACTGCATTACCACATGTTCTGATACAGGGCCACTCCCCAAGCCTTCTGCTGAAATTGAACCACTGAATATCTATGCATAAATGTCTTATGCATAAATGTGAAGAGTATATATATAGAAAGTTAAAGAGTATATATATAGAAAGGGAAAGGGATTGTTGTGAAGGAAAAAGATGGATCTGGTTCCAGTTTCCTGTGCTGTAAAGATATTTTATCTTGAAGACTCTGTGACAGGGAAATCTATATTATTTCTGAATCTGGGAATGGATTTGCAGGATTTTATTCAATTTGGTATCTTGGAGGGTGTTGGGTAATACAAGCACTAAGCATGTTTACCATTTGTACCTTCTGCTCTGTTAGCTGCATTTGCACGCTTTTATTAATGCACTGCAATAGTGATAATTTTGTTCTAGTATTCCACCCACTGTATTTAGAAATTATCTGTATGTGGTTGTCTGTTAAAGCAGAGTGAAACTTCATGTTTTACAGGGAAAGCCTGGAAAAGATGGTGAACCAGGACTGAAAGGAGAACCTGTATGTATTTTACTCAATTTCCACTACTGTTTCTTACATTCAAGACAAAGAACTGTCTGTGTATTATAGATAGTTGATATTTTCTAGCCTTCTGAATTGTTTATTTGAAGTTGTTGCTTTCAGTGAACTTGTGACTTTTAAAATTTTTAAACTTTGCTGCTGCCACAGCTAAGATCCACCTATATTTGTCTCTTCTGGTTTCACTGTCTTCTACACACAGGGCTTGCCTGGAGGGTTTGGGATTCCAGGACGACCTGGGGAGCCTGGCACAAAGGTGAGTAGTAGCAGCTTTTGTTCCCTTCACACAGAATGAGTTAATAGCTTTTGTGGTGTGTTCATTGATTGCATTAAAGCAATGAATGCACATAGAGCAATATTAATTGAATGTTGCCAAGCTGTGTGTCATCAATCAGAGACTAGGGAAAGTCAGAATGAAGGTAGTGTAGGTAGGCCCAGTTTAGATCTCTTATCTGTGTTGATTAATGCAGGCTTTATTTTCACAAGCTCCTTGTCCAGCCAGATAAGTGTAAGTGTACTTTCCCAAAACCTCCAGTTTCTCTTCAAATAGTGCAAACCAGTACAGGCTTGTAAACTAATTACTACTGCTGGTTATTATAGCATTCCAGGTACTTACCATGTGGATGTTGTTTGAAGCTGTATCAAAGTGATCATTTGTTGAGGAAATCTGGTTTTGTTGGCAAAAAAAATCTGATCTGCATTTAAAACATAAATTCTATTTTGATCCAGGGTGACAAAGGGGAGCGAGGTTATCCAGGACCTCCAGGAAGAGTAAGTAAAATAAATTTGTATTTCATTTTTAACTTAAAATTAAATTAAATCAATTTTTTCAAAGTCAAAGTGCTCAGTCAATGAAGAAAAAAAAAGGGATACTATGTATACTCCGATCTTGTTCTCTTCAATCATGTCCATATTCTTCCTTAATGGAAGCAAAAGTTGGGTGCAGTTCTTTAAAGTATGTTTGAAACTTGAGAAAGAAACCCTCCAAGAATATGAATTTCAAGTGTTTTGGACTGTGAATATTATAAGCATTGCTAATCATTACAGCATCCAAAATACAGTTCAAAAGAGTAAATCTGTCAGTTTCACAGTTGTAGTTCAACCCCAGCTGGGAACTAAGCACCAGACAGCCACTCTCTCACTCACTGTCCCTCCTCAGCATGGGACAGGAAGGAGAGTTGGAAAAAGGTAAAATTCATGAGATAAGAACACATTATTAATAAAAATAAAGATACTAATAGTAGTAGTAATCATGAAGAAAAGGGAGAAGAGAGAGAGAAAGAAAACCTGAGGAAGACAAGTGGTGCACAGTGCAATTGCTCACCACTTGCTGACTGATGTCCTGAGCAGAAATTGGCCCTTATACACAAGAAACCAGAGGAGCAATAATTATAATTTTTTTAACACTTCAGATAAAAAATGGGGCGAGTCGGGAACAAGTAGACGATTGGTGGCATTGCTTCCTAATTACGGGAACAAATTCCTAACATCTGCTGATTTGTTTTGGAAAATTGTACATACTTCCTGAATATTGTATTGTAAATATTAACATCCTATATATTGAGCTCAGATCAATGTTAGCAAAAATTAGCAGAACATAATATTTTAAAATAAAAAGTAATACAAACCTAATGGATCAGTGCTTATACCATATTAATGTTTTCTGGCATCATTCTTTTTGAGGAAGATGCTATAAAAGCTCTCCACTTAATCCTGCAATTGATATGAAGGCATTTGGGTAGAATAGGAAATATTTGTTTTCTCTGGTAATTCCTCAGCATCTGAAAGCCTCTCACTTGCTGAAATTGCAAGTATAATCAAAACTGCTGAAAATTGCCAATAAAACTAAAATGGCCTCTGTAGCATGAGATGAAGATGGGGGAGATATGATGTCTCAGTTGTACGTTTCTAGCCTTTGTCCTGTGATTTAGATGATAGATGCTGGACCAATAGATACTTTTGGTGAAAAAGGAGACCCTGGAGTTTCAGGTTTGCCTGGACTGAAAGGTCAAAAAGGTGAAAAAGGTATGTATTTTGTCTTGTCTTTTTAATTGAGTTATATTTTTAGTTTTCTCGCTAAAGGAAATTAAAATTATACTATCTGTGCTCAGGAGCTCTATATGACAGTGTAATGTTCCAGTTATTTAATTGTTTTCAGGTAATTGTATTTTGTAGTAGCTTGTAGGACACTTCTGGTTCTCAACATAACTAAGATTGCCTTTCATAGATGATTGCCATTGCCATAAGATTGCCATTACATAGATGAAAAATGATAAACTGGGATCTGTTTTTATGGCAGTTAAATAATTCAGTGAGATTATCCAAGAAGTATGGAAATCAACATGAACGTAAAGAGGGTACCTAATTTTTTATCCTAAGATTGGCTTGCATATTTTTAAAAAGGCTTTAGTAAACAGAGAAAATCAAGCATTTCCCGTCCCATTTTCCCCATTACAGACCTTAACCAATTTAAGAAAAAGCTCTGGAGAAGTTGGCATACAGCAAGACCTTTTCTCTGAATGTATTTCTTGAAGATATATATATATAGATTATTTAACTTCAACTTTGATTCAGAATGTGAATTTACATGAATGTGAATTTCAAGTATATCTCCTAAAAGTTCACTTTCACTGGCATTGCGGAATTCATTGCCTAATTGAAACCTTTTCTTTCTAAAGGCTTCCCTGGTGCACAAGGAATCCCAGGACCTCCAGGTATGAAATTATGACTACTGATTTTTTCATATTTGTCATGTGTTGTGTGAACAGTCCTGAGGGATAGCCTCCTTAGCTGCTTTCAGTTACTGCCTTTCTGAGCACCTGAGCACTGACCTCTCCAGGGGTCTGATCATCTCTGCAGACCCTTCTTCTAAGTTGCTTTTCTCATGTCTCTGATGTGATCCAGCCTTGTTCTTTCTTTCTGTTCTGCTTTGATAACTTTCTGCTGAAATTGAAATGTGGTACCATCACAGGTCCATCAGTCCATCAGAGACGGCCCAGAGAGTATGACTCCACTGGGCAAGAAGAGTTGTTAAATGTGAATGTGTGTGTGTGTGTGCACATATGTATATGTATATGTACGTGTATATGTGAGTGTGTATGCTCACACATAGATCTTTGTCTTCCTCTCACTTTGGCTCTGTATGTATTTGTATAACAAAACAAGGCTTGAAGGAAGAAATAATATTTACTCAATCAAAGTCAATCCTGAAGGCTTCCTGCTTTTTTGTCTATGTCACTTGGTCTAATAAAGGATTTCTTTTGCCTACAAATGTTATCTTTTTCAAAGTCTTAATATCTTCACATCCATGGTAACACTGCTTTTACGTGTATGAGTACATGTACATGTGTTTGACCTACACCAGGATATTTGCTTTTTAAAAATTAGGCAAATCATCTGTGGAGACCCCACACCTAACACATCCTGCAGTGATACTGCCATTAACTTCCTTGCTTTCATTTTCTATCTTGGCAGTGAGCTAAATATGAAACTAATGTGAGCCAGGGTCAAATAGTTTCCAGGAAATTTTTCACAGGTTAGGGAGAAGATGCCACAGGCTGTAATGATAGCTCTTAGTCTGTAATTACCCTACAGAAATTGAGCTTGGTGTGATCTTCCTGCAGTGTTGCAAATGACTCAAAAAGTTTTAGTGATCAAGTGTAATGATGAGCTGTGAACTGAAATAAGTCATTAAAATATGAAGACCTGTGTGACGGTACAAATAGCTAAAAGGAGATCTTAACTAGGGTTTTTGGTAGTTGTTTAACAGCTTCTCATTATTGGCTGTTTTTCACTTATTATTCTTAGAAACCATTTTGGTTTTACCATTCCTTAAATCTGCTAGCATTGTTGAGTACTTGTTTATTGACGTTATCAGACATGCCCTCTTTTTCTAAGTGTGTTTTAGATTTGGTTTGTCATGAGGTAAGGACGTGTGTAATAGTTTCTAAATGGAATAGTTAACTCCAGTGTTTCCACTGTTTACTACCCAGCAAAAGTGGGCCCAACTGAATCTCAGAAAAGCACTTGATACAGATGAGGTATGTTTGTCTAGGGACCTAACAGATGTGAGTTTCTCTCAGCTGTAGTCAGTAGTCAGTATACAAACTCAATTTTGTATAAATCACCAATAATTAAAATACAGTCCCTTTTTTCATTTCCACTAACATTTCTGCATTTCTCTCTAAAACTCTGTGAAAGTTAATGTGTTGATAATGTTGCTGTCTTTTCACTTGTCATTTTTACATTTATGTTTTGCTCTGTCCAAAGGTCGACCAGTTCCAGACAGGGTAGGATCACCTGGTGTCCCTGGAGAGAGAGGTGAAAAAGGTGAAAAGGGTTCTCCAGGATTCCCTTCACCTGGAATCCCTGGAAGAGATGGTTTCCCAGGTCCCCCTGGGTTGCCTGGCCCACCAGGACCTCCGGGCAAAACAGGTGGGTAAAGCCCTGGGTTGTTTTTCACATTGAAGACTCATAATGCACATTAGAGAAAGAAAAAAGAGACAAGATTATAAATATTATTAGGATGAATCTGTGTCATAGAAGAAACATATCTGAGTTGTTGATGAACCGAGTAAAAGCTGTTGCACAGTGCAGCAAGTCACTTGTTTCCTTACTGGGAAAGGGCAAAGATTCTTTGCTAAATAAATACTTCTAAAATTTCTACAAAATTCATTGTGAATTGTTAGAATATAACCAAACAATTGATCTTGATTCACATTAATTTGTTCTATGTCCTATTGTGCCAATGTAGTGATATTTGTATATATTCAATTAAAAAATAGCAGATTCTAATACTGTTCCTAGCATAAAAGATAGCTGTTCAGTGTTGCAGTTTACCAGTCTGCAGTACCAGTCTGCGTGACAGATTGAACAGATATGAGAAATGCAGTTTGAGGTACCAGTTTGCCAGAAGTTTTATTTCAAAATAAAATTATCTTAGAGGAGAATGGGGAAGAAAGGCTTGGGTTGGAAGAAACCTTAAAGATCATCTGGTTCCAACCCCTCAAAACAGGCAAGGATGCCACCTACTAGAGCAAGGTAAACACCTGCTTTATGGAGTAAATGAAAAGCCATTAATGATGTGACAAGTATATAACGACATCAGTAGTAATGATAACAACACTACACACATTTTACTAGACAGTGATAAAGGAATCTTAAAGAGAGAAATGATTTTGCTCTGCAATGAAGTGATAACCAAGTACATGTGGAAGCGGTCCATGCTAAATAGTTCCTTGCCACTGATGTTTTAACTCTGATAAAAAACTTTTGCTGTAGGTGATACTAATACTGTGAGTTAAATTATCATTGTAACATCAGGAATTATTTCCTTATTACAATAGTTAGGATACTTTAAAGCTGTTGAAAGAAACATTATTCCCTGTGGAATTCCTAAACCAAAGATACTTTGTTCAAAAACAGGGGAAGGTGCCTGGTTGTTGCTGTGTTTGCCAGTGAAGCAGTGCAAATCCAGAGTGCGGAATATGGAATTAAATCTTACATTTTCCTAATAATAAGAGCAATTCCTATTTTTCATAAAAATTATTGTCATTGCTTAATTCTGCTCCTTCCCTAGAAACTTCTTTAGTCATCTTGAAGTACATAATGGGATGCAATTCTTTTTCATTTAGCTTGTGTTCCAAACTTCACATTAGCATTTTGACTACTGTATTTGGCCAAAATGTCATGTTATATTGGGTTAGATCCTGCATCATATCATCAAACAGAACAAGCACTATTTGTATTCTTATATCAAGCCTGATAAATATTCTCATTTGTTACCTATTTCAGATCCTAATATATGAGGTTTGTTGTTTTCAGGAAGCTTGATCAGTGTGAAGAAGTTAAATAGATGTTGACAAGCTGCTCTTACCTAGAAGGTTCCCTAAAATGTTGAAAAAAGAAGTCAGGGTACAAAAGAAAACATTCTTAATGCATTTCTTCAGAACATCAATACTCTCCATTCTCCTCAGGGTCAAAACATCACTTTATTTCCTGTGATACTTTTCCAAGCCAAAACTTAAAATGAAAATAGATTTTATGTTGAAATTGTTTGTAACTTTATTATGTCAGAGCCTGTCTTTTCTCTGTAATTCTCAGGGTTTCTTAAGCAATGTATATGAATAAGAATACAGAATCCCAGTTAAATTTTTCCAAGTAAATCCAATAAAGGAGCAAAATGTTATCATGACTTACCACTTTTCATAGGTAACATTTCAGGTATGATATAAATGCAACCATGTAAGGGAAACTTGCACTTGTCAAAACAATATTCTTTATTGCAATTTCATTTCAGATGGAATTGATCAGTGCCAGCAGGGAGAACCTGGTGCACCAGGTAGTCCTGGACTTCCAGGAAGAGATGGATTTCCAGGAGAGATGGGAGAGAAAGGTAATAATATTTGAAGTGATTGTATTCTAATGCTTAGTAGCCTGGAGCTTGGGTATGTAAAGAGGCTGAGCAAATTAGGCTGGATCCAGAGAAAGTTTACTTAAAGTTAGTTAAATAGTTCATGGACATGGAAGATGTTTCTTGACTCTCTGGTGAGTAAAGTAGGATATTGTGTATTGAATTGTGTGATTTGAACTTCTCTTGGCCTGCTTATTGCTGGGAAGTGATAAAGGATTGCTCCTCTGTGAGAGGAGCAGAAAGGGTTGAGTATATACCCTATACAGTGTAAATTGAGCAGTTCAAGGCAGTTCAGGGTGTGAATTCTGAGATGCAGATTTTGAGAGGGGCAGATGAGTTGAGAATGAAAATGGTTTATGAATCACTGCTATGAGTATAATTGAATATAAAATTTTAACACCTAGAAACAACGCTAGATTGGACATTAGGAAGAAGTTCTTCACAGAAAGGGTGATTGGGCATTGGAATGGGCTGCCCAGGGAGGCGATGGAGTCACCATCCCTGGAGATGTTTAAGAAAAGACTGAATGTGGCACTGAGTGCCAAGGCCTATTGACGTGGTGGTGTTTGGTCACAGGTTGGACTCAATGATGGCAAAGGTCTTTTCTGATCGAACTGGGAGGTTCTGTAAACAACAGAGTCAACCACATGTTTTAGCAGCACTGACTAAATGAACATTTAGAAAAAAGAGCTGCACTCATTTATGTGGTGGTTGCTCCTTCCTCATCTCATTGTGTTTACTGTTTTTTGATAAAATTACAGTGACTATTGAAACTATCCTTTTTCTGCTTTAATAATTTTATTTTCTCTGTTCCCACTGAATATTTCTTTTCTTCTTCTTAATCCTCTTCAATCTGGTCTCCTTTAACCATTCTCTTAAATATTAACCCTAGGATAAGACTTACGTTGATTTTCATGCTAATCCTTTAAAATTTTTAAAGGATTTTGAACATCAACTTGCTGATATTTTCTCCTTGAAGCATGAAATTACAAGTAGCAATTTATTTAAATATTAAATTGACATATGCCCTGAATCCACCTGCTTGCAGTTGTCTTGAATCTTTTTGTTGTTATTCATGTGCTTTGTTGTTTTCTTTTTTCAGGTGACAAAGGTGAAGCCTGTGCCTTGTGTGATAAAGTAGGACCTCCTGGACTTCCAGGACCACAGGGGCCACCAGGGCCAGCAGGTAAAAACTCCTTAATTACCCAAGAATGAGCTACGTAGGCTAAATTCTAAAAAATGCAGCACACATGATAAAATTAACTACATTTTGTCCCACTAATCAAATTATTTGTGAAATTAATGAAAGAACTAATGAAAGAAGGATAGCATAGTCCTATTTTTGGCCTGATTCCAAATTTCCAGTACAATCAACCAGAATTACCAGGGAAGCAGAAACTGGCCACAGTGAAGGGTCTTTGCAAATTGTGGCCCAACTATTTTTACAGTGAGAAATAATGTGGAACAATTTGCCTATGTTTCCAGGCTTGACAGTGACCCATACAATTTTTTTCCAATTGCAGACCTAAATTCTGTGTCCCCCCCCCAAAAAATAATTTTTTTTGCTACCTTATGGGAGAAGTGCCACATGCTAAAAATTATATTATACCTAATGTTTGTTCTAGTACTGGTTAGAAAAATGAATGTGGTTTAGTTGGTTTCTAACTAAACTGTTAGAAACTAACTGTTTTGCACTAGTTACATGAATTGGTAAATTCATTCCTAAGTCAAATGAATCATCAGCTTCCAAGTTTATGAATGCAGGCATGCAACATAAGTGCATGAATCAAGACAACTTCATTGGCTTTAGCAGCATGATGCTGGTATTACTGGGAATGGAATGAGACACTTTAAAAGGGACCACAAAGAATTGAGCTATTTGTAAAAGCATTTAATAAATTGAGCCATATTTTTGTCTTTCTGAAAAGGTTATCCAGGACAAGCAGGTTTCAAGGGTGACAGAGGCTTACCTGGACTTGATGGCCTTCCAGGGGTACCTGTAAGTAATGCCTTGCCAAATACTGCCTGTCCTGCTAGGCATGTGATCAGTGTATCAGTGTGGTTGTGTAACCGTTCTGTTTAAAATCAAACAAAAAAAACCCAAACCCAAACCAGTGCACTGATATGATAACATTAGGGTTAATTATGCCTAATAAAATAAACTAGGATGAAGTGGATTTGAACTGTAAGAGCTAAAAAAGAGCTGTCAGATATTGGTTATATTTCTGAGTTTATCCATCATAAGAACTCAGCAGAACACATGACCTTCTGCCTGAGCAAGCTAAGCAGTGGAGTTCGGTAAAGAGTAGGATTTCTCAGGAAACATATGCAGGTATTCCCTGACCTTATGGTGAATTGTTCCAGGAATGCTTTGCTGTTGAGTATAAATATATTTAGAGACAAACAGTGCCATCTAGTGTAGTGTAAGCAATCTAACGTTAGCATGCAGCACACTGTACCAGTTTTGCTGAATTTTGAATCATAGAACAAGAGAAAATGCTGAGTTGGAAGGGGCTCATCAGGATCACTGGTCCTGTGACCAATCATCAACTCCTGGTCCTGTGAAGAGCACCCCAAACATCACACCATGTGCCTGAGAGAGTTGTTCAAATGCTTCTTGAACTGTGTCAGGCTGTTGTGACCACTTCCCTGGGAAAGCTGTTCTAATGCCCAACCGCCCTCTGGATGTAAAACCTTTTCCTGATATCCAACCTAAACCTCCTCTGACTCAGCTTCATGGTGTTTCCTCAAGTTCTATCACTGTTCAAAACAGTGGAGACATCAGTGTCTGCTCCTCCTAGACCCCTCATGAGGAAGTTGTAGACTGATATGAGGTCTCCCCTCAGTCTCCTCTCCAGGCTGAACAAATCAAGTGACATCAGCTATTTCTCATAAGACTTGCCCTGCAGACTCTTCAACATCCTCGTGGTCTTCCTCTGGATGCTCCTCAATAGTTTAATGTCTTTTTTATATTGTGGCACCAAAAACAGTGTTCAAGATGAGGCCAGCTCAGAGCAGAGGGGACAATCCCCTCCCTTGCCTGGCTGCCCATGCTGTGCCTGATGCCCCCAGGACAGGGTTGTCCCTCCTGGCCGCCAGGGCACTGCTGGATCATGTTCAATTTGCCATTGACCAGGATCCTCAGGTCCCTTTCCATGGCACTGCTCTGCAGTCTCCTATTCTCTGGTCTGTCCACACATTCAGGATTGCCCCATCCCAGGTGCAGAATCTGGCCCTTGCCCCTGTGCTGGTGATTGCCTCTCTCTCTGATTTGTTGAGGTCTCTCTGCAGGGCCTTTCTGCCCTTAAGGGAGCTGACAGCTTCTCCCAGTTCATTGTCACTGGCAAACTTAGTATTCCTTCAAGTCCTGCATCCAGGTTGTTAATGAAGATTTTGGGAAGTGTCTGCAGTATGTTCTGTAAAACACAATTGGTAAACAGGAAAGTTAAATAGTTTTGAAGAAATAAAGGAAAGCTGTGAAAGTGGGTAGCATCCTAATAAGATTACTTGTAAATTGTGATGAGGCAGCACAACATGGCTCTCCAGAGTAAGACCAGGAGCAGAAGAGCCATAAGTGTAACACCTGTCTAAAATATAACACAAATGACTCCTAGATGAGCAATGTACAAGCACAACTACGTTAGACCTTGTCAGGGTCCATTTAAGTGCCCCTATGGACTCTGAGGCTTGCTGTGAAAACCTACCTCAGCGTACATATTCCTGTAGCATAACATGGGTTTTGACACCATTCCTAGTGTGAGTATACTGAGTCTTCCCAGACCTCTCCTCCCCAAAGCTGCCTGATTCCTTACAGCTGATCCTTTCTGGCAGTGTAACTCCTCAGTGACACTCCCGTGCACTGACTTTATCATACACTGGGGCTATGTGAGCTCCCTCTATCAGCAGTGGTGAGAGAGGTACCTTCAGAAGTAAAAAACACAAACCACTTGTATGAATTTATTACTCAAGGAATCTGTTTCTCTCCCTGGAGTATAAATAAAGCCATGTTGCCTGAATTCAGCCAATGAAAATGGATTAAGATGAATTCTTTATCTATTGCCACCACAATAAATTGCATTACCCAGTGATTGAATGTGCTATAATATCAATGGGATCCGTGAAAGAAACTGTGGGAATAAACTGGAAGACATTCTAATGTATTTAGGCTTTTTTGTTGTCTGGCATTTGTTCTTGGCACATGTTTTGCCACACCTTTATATTTTACTTTTATTGCCTCATAAGTGCTATTCATATCTTTATTCACGCAAGGATTGGCTGCTGTTCTGAGTGTTTTTAAGCTTGTTTTGCTCCACAAAGTTCAGCCAGGTGGTGATCCAGCAAATAATTTAACTTGGAAACACTACACAGAGGCCAGCCTTGCTAGCTGACATTGCTTACAGCCATGCCAGAGCATCAGATTCTGATTCAGAATACTCCAACACTAATGAAGATATTACCATTGACCATGTTCTGGTTCAGGCTGAAGTGGAGGACACACATGAGCTGTATGTATTGGACATTGCCCATGAAGTTTGTGTTTTACTACCCTAATGAGTAGCTCTGAGTCACTAGAAATTAGAGAGACTTCCTGTAAGAAAATTTCGTTCAAGGCCTAGACAATATTTAGGGGAAAATTTGAAATCCTGTAGGTATACCACTAGGTAGGTAATTTCTTTCCAGAAGAGGTTACAAAAATATTTTCTGAGCATATGAATAGTATTTTGATATTACCAACTGACAGTATCAGCTGTTCAAAACTGATGAATATTAATAATGAAGGAACACATGTATTCACATCTGCTGAATGTCATTAATAAATTACACAAGGGAGAAGCTTTCTGCTTCCAAGATTTCTGTGTCTTGGAAAATATTCCCATTTGACCTCCTCAGTCAATGACTTGGTGGTTCCCTTGATTTGGATTTACACTTCAGTTTCTGGAGGTTTGCTTTCTTTTGTATCAGTTGAAGGGTTTGTAGGGCAACTGGTGACATCTGAATTTATGTAATTTCAGGGCCCCCCTGGCACTCCAGGACTCATGGGCAGCCCTGGGGCAAAAGGAGAACCTGGAGATTTTACTTACGATTCTATCCTGAAAGGCGAAAAGGGAGATCCTGGTTTCCCAGGACAACCAGGCATTCCTGGAAGAGAAGGAAGACCAGGGAAAGATGGATTTCCAGGTCCCCAGGGTCCAAAAGGAGCAGCGGTATGTTTGTTTCTTTATGTTTATATATTGTCCTACTGCATGTTTATTTATGTTTACTTCCTGTACTATACATTCTGTCTTTCAGATCAGAATTCACGTGCTTTTGTGCCCTATACATGCTTTATGTTTATTGGCCTCATTCATTTTTCTACATGGATTCCTTACCTTTTGTAGTACATTCTTCCTTAGAAGATTATTCCATTTTCACTGGAAGTAGTGAGAAAGACAGTTTTTCAACAACAGACAGAGCTAGGTTTTTCAGACCATTTCTTTTACATGTCATGCAAATAAGTGATCTGACTCAAATGCATTCAGTATGGCTTGTTACTTTCAGGACTATAGAGAAAAGGTTCGGACATGGAGAGTAGTTTTATTCCTTTTTGCCTTCCTCACAGCTTGATAGTGAGAACTAGTGTGAATGATTTAGCTGGTATTTGGAGATTGAATGAATGCAGTAATCCAAGTAGAAATTGTGAAAACAAGATTCAAGTCTGTTTTAGCATATTTCTCTTCATGTGGAAACGAATGCTTCAAAATCTTGCACTGATATAGTTCAGCTGATGTGGATATGGAGCTGAATGTGGAGCTCACCTCTGCTCCCAGATCCTCTACTGGAAACATGGTCCACATGTTACAGTTAGCTGCATTGCTAGATGTGATTTCCATGTGCTATTCCACATGGAACCTGGTTCTGTTTCATTGAACTCAGTAGAAAAAATACACCTTCTTCAACACTACAGATACCTGTGCTAAGTTCCGGTTGCAAAATATTCAGAGAGGATGATGTGTTCTGTCTTGCCAGCCAGGCAAGAAGTACACTTATACTTTCCAAAAATTAGGGTACAGCTGGCTTGAAAGGAGAACGTGGTCCCCCTGGCCAGCCTGGATTCCCTGGAGTGCGAGGTGAAAGAGGTTTTCCTGGCCCTCCTGGGATAGGTGCTGCGGGATTACCTGGTGAAAAAGGAGACAGAGGCTTTGCTGGAACCCCAGGTTTACCAGGACTTCCAGGTAACGCTATAATGTGTTTAAAAAAATACAAAAAAATTATAAATTGTGCCCTTTAAATGATACAGCCTAGATAGTCATCAGAATTTAAGCCTGAAAGTAAAAAGCATTCTAATTTAAATCTGTGTTCACTTTCAGCTGTATAATTACAAATTTTTGAGGGCAGTTTTCTTGAAGAATTTGCTAGGCGAAATGGGAACCGTTTAGGTTCATCCTAGTTTTTTATAAATCTTCTACCAAAACAAATTCATAACAAGTCACTTGTAATGGTATGGATGAACTGATAATGCTGTCAAGGTAGAACTCCCTTTTTATTTCATCAGTTACTGTACTCTAACATAACTTTACATTTACAGGAGCAAAGGGTGAAGCAGGACGAACCATATCGCTCCCGGGACCTCCTGGGGCAGATGGCCTTCCTGGGCCACCTGGCTTCCCTGGACCCCAAGGTACAGCAGTCTGTTAATCTTTGTATGATTATCAGGAGGGTTCTGTTCCTCAGAAGTTAGCCTTTGTGTTAACATTTGTCTTGTTTTTATTTACAAAGGTGACAAAGGGAATCCTGGGCTTCCAGGTAGACCTGGCCTACCAGGAGAAAAAGGTGCTGTTGGGCAGCCAGGTATAGGGTTCCCTGGACCTCCAGGTCCCAAAGGTAAGATAAAGCTTAAAAATAAATCTAACAGAGCTGGTGAGACTGGAGTGTGGATGGAGGCCTCCACTGTCATCCAGCCATAGCTGCATGGGATTTGGGAGGTGCAGCTGAAGAAGCTCCCTTGCAAAATTCAACCAGCACTACAGTGAGCATTCTTTCAATAGAGTTCAGCTGCACACTTGCTGCACAGTTGCTTTGTGTAGTGCAGTGGTGCACCTACAGACAACGTTACAGCTACTGCCAGAATAGAAAGTGATGGAGTACAGCATCTTACATTGCATCAGCTGAAGTTGCTGAGATGAGATGACCCTTCTGAGAGATGAAAAGCACTATGTGTAGTTGGTCAAAATAATATGCTGATGTAACAATAACAGCTGTGGGCCAGAGCTTACAGCTCTGGTGGGTCCCAGACAGCTGAGAGTGGCTTGATTAGAACTCCAGCTTACTCAATGTAAGTGCAGTCTTCCCTCCATGGCCATTGTCAAGGGTATGCAAGTAGCTTAGAGGGAGTCTAAATGTTTTGGATTTTTTGAACATGTATTTCACAGTACTGCTGCTCATTTAGAACTAGATGACTGACCTTTCAGCAGCCACCTCAATCACCAAAATTCTTTTGTGTCTTCGCTATTATTTCTTATGATTCCACGCACCAATGAGCTGGGAGGGTTAGAAATTTAATGAGGAGAAAGGGCATATTTCTCTCTGTAACCACATCTGGTTCCTCTGAGACTGCATTGGAACCTGAACAGAAAAGGCCCATTGTATCTGGAAAAGAATTGCTGTATGCACTTTGGTGCCAGATGAAACATATTTTTTAAAGGACCCTTCCATCAACTCAGCTCTGCCCAATGACATTCTGGGGTCTCACCCTAAAAGCTGGATTTCTGCCTGCTTCGTCTGAATTTGTTGTGTGTGTGTTGATGTTGAGTGAGTGCTATCTTTAAGGGATTTGCAGAATGCTGTAGGTATTCCTACTTGCATTCCCAAGGTGAAGTTCATGGGCTAGCTCTGGCATAGAAACCTTTTGTATGAAACCCACAGCAGGACACATAGAAGGTGTCACAAGGCATATACTGCACAAAAGGCATTGACTCATGGGTGGACTTCATTGTGCATCCCTCAGTCTGAGCCCTATGCATTAAGTTGCCTTTTCTGAAGAAGACTTTGGGAACCCAGTTTTGCAGGATGTTTCTCACAAGGGAGATGGGAAATGAACCCACAAAATTGTTTATTTAAGAGGAGACACTCATAATTTATTTCTTCTGGGTGGTTGTTTCTCATCAAAAGCCAACTGCTGAACAAAAGTCAGCATTTGAAGCTTTGTTGGGACATTTGCAAACTGGCATGCCTAGAAGTTTGACTACCCAGATCTTTTTTAACACATCCCTGTGAACAGTTCAGTTTAGAGGCTTAAAGAAACAGCAGAAGTCACTTACAGGCAGAGATAGTAATGATGTGACTATTGTTTTGCTTTGCTTTGTTTTATAGGTTTCCAAGGTCAGCCTGGTTCACCTGGTCTGCCAGGAACTCCAGGAACCCCTGGTCTGGATGGTTTGCCAGGAGTTCCAGGTTTACAAGGCCAAAAGGTAGATGTCAGCTGCTGTTATCTGTGACTCCCCATGTTGACAGGAACGTGTGCAAGGACAAACACTTTAAAAGTTGACCAAAGTGCCTTTCATTTTATGTTTCCCACTGGGCACATAAGAAGACAGAGTAGATGGATAAATGCTTGACATTAATATTTTTAAATGCTTGACATAAATACTTACAGCTCTCTCCTGAAGTCATACATAGAAGTCTATACATTAGCCCTATACTGCATGATTTAAATACATTTAGCAAATAATTTCTTGGCTTTGATGTGTTGATGCCTAATCTATTGTGTTTCTTTGGCTAGGGTGAACCTGGTGTAGGTCTACCTGGCCCTAAGGGATTGCCAGGCCCCCCTGGCCCAGCTGGTATCCCTGGAGAAAAGGGAAATCCAGGACTGCCTGGTTTACGTGGCGAGCAAGGCTTTCCGGGCATACCTGGACAGCAAGGATTCAGAGGTAACATCACTGGAAAAATACAGTTCTGTATTTGTATTTCTTTTTAAAGTCACCCTCCCACAGATGCAGCAAAAAGTCTATTCATCACTGAAATATCCTACTGATTTCTCATGGCATTGCCCCTTTCCCTTCTCATTTTTTCCTACCACCCACCAGTAGCAAATGCTAGCAATGAAGAGCAGGCCTTCTTCCAAGCTCAGGCTTGGGGGTGTTGGCAGCTGAGTGAGTTCTCACTGTGCTTCCAAAGCACCTTGTCTGGCACCTTCAGCAAGCAAGATGTCAAACAGCATCAGGGAATGCTTGGTCTATATTTCACCTGTCTCTCTGCAGGTGACCCTGGTCTCCCAGGTCTCCAAGGCTTGCAAGGCCCTCCAGGTGCACCAGGGCTGGGCCCTCCAGGATTGCCAGGACCTGCTGGGCAGCCGGGACCCCAGGGACCACCAGGTGAGCAGAGAATACTCCCATGATGCTGCTTAAGAGAAGAATTCTGACATAAGAGGATAACACAGGTAAAAGTGTTGCTTGAGAACTTTTTGCAGTGTGAGGATGATGGGGGGTAGCTGGGGGGACATATCAGTGGTCCTTCTCCATGTGGTCCAAAATGCAGGGCAAGGCCTTCTGAGAGGATTGCTGGTGTTTGGATTGGTCTGCTTGGGTCATTGGTGGAAACGGATACAGGTTCAAAGCCTCTCTTAGGAAATGAGGACTGGTTCTGCTGTCTGCCTTTGAGTCTTCATCCTCCATGCCATGTAATTTGTGAATCACATGGTCAGATATGCTTATTAATGGTTTTCCTTGATTTTTGTTAAGGACTAATCCTGTATCTTCTGTTTTTCCTAGGATTTCCTGGAATAAAAGGAGAAAGGGGCTTCCCTGGTGTCCCAGGTCTAGATATGCCAGGACCTAAAGGGGATAAAGGTAGCCCAGGCCAGCCAGGAGTCCCAGGCTCTGTGGGGTTACCTGGCCTGCCAGGTCCACAGGGTGCTGTTGGACTGAAAGGATCAGCAGGTAAACACCGTGTCCCTCAGAAACCAGCATCTTTGACAACTATTTTATTAAGTTGTGGTAGCCCAGCCTTTCCCTGGGTTAGGAATTGATTGATCAAAGAGCCCAAGCTTGGGAAAACGAATGGACTGACATCAGTAAAGCAGCTCTGTGCACAGGTAACTGAACTGCTGCTCAAGGCCTTTCATGGATCAAATCCAGCAGGTTGAAGGAACCAGCCTTTCTCCTGTAATAATGAAAGGGGATTATTCTGCACGGTTTTAGTGACAGAGTATGGTTTTAATAATGCCTTTGTTAATGACAGCATTGTTTGCTGTAATAAGAAGTTTTAAGAATTTGTCGAAAACCAGGTACAAACTGTTTTCCTCTGGTTTTCATAATACTGTTTTTACTGTTTTCTCTATTGGGCTGTTTTAGTTTAATCATCTTCTTTGTCCCATTTTTCTTTAAGCAGTACAACTCCTAATATGATAGACAGCAAATAATTCTCTTTCTTGTACTTCTTTAAACTGCTTGCTTTATTTTTTTTATTCACTCTTCTCCTTTGGCTTCAGGACCTAAAGGAGAAATGGGAGTTATGGGAACTCCTGGATTGCCAGGAATTCCTGGACCAGTTGGAGATCGAGGGTTACCTGGTGAAAAAGGTAAGAGAGAGATTTTCTCAAAATAAAAATTATAACCCCCACCATTTCCCCAAGAGAAGTTAGGAAATAACCAAAGATAAGGGGTACACTTGGCCTAAGGAATAGTTCATGTCAAGTAAATTTCCTCTAAGTTAGAAATAGTATAAAAGGCTAGGAGCAGTCACGTGTTTGGGCACCAAGAGATGATTTTTGATCCATTCTTCAACAACATAATGTTTTGCTAGGTGTGGGGCTGCTATAGGTATTACTCCAAGAAAAATGCACTATTTGAAATTATTAAAAGCCAACAGAAAGGTCTTAACTAAAAGCCTCAGATAATACTCTGTATTACTGCCAAACTCCTGTCCTTATTGTTTCAAGAGCCTAAAATTAATGGCTGTGAAGTGGGAAAAATATGTCAACTTTCTGACAGAGCTATTGTGAAGTATAAAAAAAAAATCATAGGAGCTGTTCCAGAACATGGTATTTGGTGCTCAAAATCAGAATAAATAGCTAATTTAGTTTGTTATTGTCTACTAAATATTTTTGCAAAGTTTTATATGCCCCTGTAACATTCAGTGATGTCTCTTTATAGGTAGCCAAGGTTTCAAAGGTGTAATTGGACCACAGGGTGATCCTGGTGTTAAGGGAGATAAAGGTGAAGCTGGTCTCCCAGGAAAACCTGGAACAATAGACAACATGGACATGGTTAGCCTCAAAGGCCAGAAGGGAGATCAAGGAGAAAAAGGTAACTTTGTTCTCTAACTGTGAATAAATGGAATTAACACTCATATACTGCCAAGCAGCAGTACTTTGAATTCTAGGCAACAGTTTTTCAAATAAAATTTAAAAATTTCACACAGCAAACTAAGACATTTTTCTGGTGGTTTTCAACTCTATAGATAAAATATTATTCACAGAGCAACAGGGTTTTAGTTGAATAGAAGAGGTTCAATTTGTCCTTTTATAATTTATTTTGCCTCTTTAATCAGAAGAGTCTTGGAAAAGAAAAGAAATTCTAAAAGTAAAAACCTAGATTTTTTCCAGAAGGGAAAGATCTGTCTTTCATGTAAAACATGCAGTTGTGGCCATGAAGATCAACTGATAATGTAAGAAAAAAGGTGAGCAGCCTTTTTTTGACATGTGTTTCTTTGTGACCTGAAGAAAATTCAGGAAAGAAATACATTTATGCCACTGATACCAATAGATCAACTTATTTTAGTTTAGAAGCATCAGGAAGTATGCAGAAGAAAGGCAATCAGTTTTCTGTTTAGAAACTTCATGGTTATAGATTTTTTAGCTTTTTTAGATAATACATCCTTCTTAATTTTTTAATTTTACTGCTAATTGATAAATAAGTTGTTTGAAATAATTTTCTCTCCTGTATTTCTTTTCAAAGAAAAAATCATGTATATTTTGCATATTTTTCATATTTACTCTTATTATAAATTACTTCTTATTTAAAAGAAAGTTTTTAATAAATGGTAAGTATTTTTGTTAAAATAGAACTGTGCGCTTAGAAAGAAGCTACTGAGATCTTGTGGTCTTTAATTTCCCTCAACCAAATCCTTCAGGCCTTAATAGTATAACGTTTTCTGAAACAGTTATCGTTCTTTTGATGCTTTCTTATTTCTGCCCAGTTTGGCTACATTCTTGTTTGAGTGCACATTGCTGACACAAGCAATGTACTCAGGCCTGGCTAGAATGAAATTTCCCTTTCTTGAAACAACAGCTGACTGAGTTTGTGATTAGCTATAATTTTTAGTCCCTTAGTTCTGGAATACTGCCTGTGTAATAATTTTTCATTTTGTATGCATGTTTTTGACTTCTTATCACACACGTGGTGCATTACACTTTTTGATTTTCCCCGTGATGATTTTCTCATTCCAACTCTTCAAAAACCTTCTGTAGTCTAATCCTGTCCTCTTTTTTGAGCCTTTCCTTTTGAGTGTCATCTGTACATTTCATCAGTGTATTCCGGGGCAGACTCCTTTCCAGTTTGACAGTGAATCACTAATAATTATACTATGTTGTATTTGAACTGTGGAAACAGGAGAATATCCCAGTCTTAGCTACCTCTTATCTCCATGTCCTGGCTAATTGTCAGAAGGAGATCTGGGCTCACGTGTTCTGGTTGGGTCTCAGAGAAACCTGGGCATGTGGGTAAGTAGCGCCTCGCAGCTTGGGCAGCCAGGGACCACAGGGGAGGGCGTGAGAAGAGTGGAGTACATCTGCCCTTCAGCTGAGATGCAGCTTCTGAGAGTACTTTTAATGAAGCTCCCAGCCAAAAAAGATTTCATCTAGATTATTTTTTCTCATTTGTTTCTGATCTTGATATATACAGTGGTAGGTAAAATCTTAAAACCACATAGGTTGTTTTCACTATTTCTGTATCTACTACTGGCATGTAGGCTGACTTATTTTGTTTCTAGAAATCTAAATTAGGCACACTTGTTACATGCAAATAAAGAAACCTTTGCTGAGAAATTCAAATGGTTAATGTATTTGGTTTCTAATCCACTAATCTCTCTGTAACTAACAATGCATGCTTGCAAACATCTATGCTCTACCTTTTCCTGACCACACACAGTCTACAGATTGGCCAGCTCACACAGCCTGGAAGAGTATGTTTCAAACAGATCGCAGCCTGCAAATTTCTGCTCTTATCTTATTCTCTTCATCCCAAAAATACTTAGTACCAGCAGAGAAAAATAATTAAGTTATGCTCCATAACTTTGCTGATCTTTTGGCTGCCTTCATCCCTCTAGACATGAATATCACAGTAATGTTTTTAGAAGCTTCCAAAATACAAACTGCGCAGAGAAGACACAGAATTTTTGATGGCATTTTATCAGTGATGCTTAATGAAAAATTTTGGGTTTGGACATGTTGAAATAGTTTTAATAAAAGCTGCTTACTTAAAAACCTTCATTGACTTATCTTCAGTGACCTGTTGCCCTGCAGCTCTATCCAACACTAACAGAATTGTTTATGACCAAAAAGCATGGACATAAAGTTGGAGAAGAGGCATACTACAGAGTAAGAGATCAAGCCTTCTGAAGGTGCTTTAACATTAAATGGAACAGGGAAAACAGCAAATTTCTGGCTGTTTACTAATTGTTTACCTGTGCCTTTTTAAAGAGCTGAACACTTAAATCAGTAATTTCTGTTAACACCTGTCAGCCATTTTTCAAATAACTCATTAATCTAACTCAAACACACATTCATTTCAATTTCTTTTATAACTTGCTTTGTAATTTGCACAGACACCCATAAAATTGCAATAGTTTTCAGCCTTTCGTCAATACTGGTTTAATGCTTGGAGAGTTGTGTTTTACTCAGCCATTTCCTTGTTCAGCAGAGAGAAGCAGCAGTGATCAAAAATTAACTAGAGGAATTATTATATGTTATTACAGTAAATTGAAATAAAACTGATCTCACTGTGTTTTTCTTTCTGGTGTCCAGGGGACCATGGAGCAACAGGAGAAAAAGGGCTACGTGGGGATTATGGAGAACCAGGAATTCCAGGGAGAGATGGTGAACCTGGCACTCCAGGACAACCAGGTATGTCTGAAGATAACAGCAGACAGACTGTTTGTCAGGTATTTCAAACCTTGTTAATGAATGAGATTGTTAATTTCTCTGTTGTCCATAGGACCAAAAGGTGATCAAGGCCCCCCAGGGTACCCAGGGGATCCAGGAGTTCCAGGACAAAAAGGATCGGTTGGTGAAATGGGTTTGCCAGGTACTGATTGCTGGGAATTTCTTCTTATTTCTTGCTCAGGTTAACATAGAACATTATGAGAAACCTGTATGGAATATTTATTCGTGTAGATCTACTAAAAAAATTGCTCTGTTTGCAGTGACTGAATGTTAGTCTTCTGGGACATTGCTTTTCAATCCAATTGTGATATACAAATAATGGGATGATTTCCTGAGAATAAAATCGAATAGAACTTATAACTCAACATGGAAACTTTTTCTCCACTGGGACCGCCTTGTATCTAGCATATTTAGGAAATCAAACATGAAAGTCTGAAATGGTAAATGGAGGCAGAAAAATATGCTGCAGAAGAATCACTTTGTCACTGTAGTACTATTAGAAATTATTCAAATAAAAATCAAGTTTTATTCAGTTCATATTTTTAGCAAGATCTTTGTTTACTCCGAATCTAAGATTATGACCATCTTCTATGAGTAGAGTTTATCATCCCATAAAAAGTCTCATTTAGAGAGTGAATCTCAAAAGAAAATTTACTTACTTTTGTAGCTCTGAATAGCTAAAACAAGGCTGAAACATCACTGTCAACACTGTTAGGGTACCACTGGTTCTGATGCACCCGTTTTTCCCTTCCCTTTACTAGGAACACCCGGAGAAAAGGGTCTTCCTGGAGTACCAGGGTCACCAGGCACACCAGGGTTCCCTGGGCAAAAAGGTGAAAAAGGAGACAAAGGAGCACCAGGTTTTCCTGGAATTGGCTTTCCAGGGGCTCCTGGTGAGAAGGTATTTATACCCCTAAAGGTTTGGTTATCTCTACCAAGCACTTGAAAAGATGCTGTTGGCCTCTAAGCTGTTATGTTATATTTTCTACTATGCTATTCTAACTGCCTTATGAAAAACTTGAAAGGCATGAATATGTACAGGTTTAGATGCATTTTGTTTGATGGAACCAATATCTCCAGAGTTCTTTTTTATCTCTGCTCAAAATAAGCTAATTCACAGTGCTAGAAATGTAAGGAAGGGGAAGAATTTTTAAAAATACTAAGTCAATAATGCGAAAAGGGCATTTTACCAACAGGGCAAATTATCACACTAAAATAATATTACTGCACTTTTACAAAGATACTATGCAATGCTCAGATACTATGAAAAGTGAACTGTATTAATGCTGTCTGTAAAGTTTAATTTAATCTCCAATAGTATCTAATAGGATTCTCATTTGTTTCATATTCCTTTTCCTAGCTGTACAATGACAGTTATCATGAATTTATAAGTAAAAATGGTAAAAATAATAGCTGCTAATCTGGTAGCAGACTTACTGAGGACTCAGTAAAAGACTTTTTGTTAAGATGATGTAGTGCAATAAGTAAATTTAGAGGCTAATTTTGAAAAGACTTCATGTAACAATCCAAAAAATGCATAGGAAACTGGTTTTTTTTCCATATGTAGGCATTAAGCCATTGCTAGATAAGTTAAAAACTTTGATAGTGGAATTTAATGCCAAATTTAATCCTAAATTACATTGTGTAGGTGTGGAAAAACCATAGAATTCTTTAGAAGTCAGATGGATAAAAGGGGTGATATCTACCACTGCATACAGAAAGAACTGTTTCTGATTTAATGTCTGGATTTTATGTGTGCTGCTTCTTCTAGGGAGAACCAGGAAGAACGGGTAGTCCAGGTTTATCTGGAGATAAGGGTGAAAAGGGTAGTGCAGGAATTCCTGGAATGCCGGGTGCCCCAGGTCCCAAAGGATCCCCTGGCATGGCAGGATTTCCAGGCAAGTATTTATGCTTTTATAAAACAGAAACTGCAGTGAAAAATTAAAGTAAAAATTATATCAAATATCCTACATGGAAACACATTCTTCTTCCTTTCTTTAGGAAGCCCTGGCCGCCATGGAGACAAGGGTGAAAAAGGACTTCCTGGCTTAAGTGGGATTCCAGGTTTAAAAGGAGAACCAGGTAAAAAAGAAATATGAACCACCAAAGGACACTTAAAATATTGTTCATCTCCAGGCAATGGCTAAAACAAAATCTTTTGCATTCTAAATTAATTTTGGCTCAGATATTTTACAATGCATTTGTCCATTTCATAAGCAAAAAAGATGTTGTTTCCTAGGTAAATCTGAGTGTAGTGGGGGGCTCATATTTCTTTTGCACTGTTAGAGGAATAGATTTTACCACCTTCCACTAGAGCAGTTGTTGTTACAGCCATTACTTCTGTAGTTTATGTGTTAATTTAAAAACAATTCAGTTATCTTTATGCCCAAACCTGAATCACCACATTAACATCATTTCACAGCTGTTAGAAAGGAAATAAAATATGGAGGAGAGTAAGTCCATTGCTGTTCTGAATGTTTTTGATCTTGGAGTCTTCTATTCTCAGTTTTTTGGCTGCAGGACACATCATCTTACAGGACAATGGACTGTGCTGTTCACAAGTCTTTGCTGGAGTTCCTGCATTCTAAACTCACTGAGATTCAGGATAATTAGTTGTGTCAAAATCTTTAATACATGAGTGCTGTCTCAGACTGATTTAATTCAGAAGTAAACTCAGTGAAAAGTCACACTGAAGTCATCATGCAATATTTGCTTGTCTCTGTGGGAGCAAAGGGAAAAATAAAGTTTTTCTTGAGAGAAAAAAAAAAAGTCATAGTTAAAATGAAAATGTCAATGATTTTTCAGGTGAACCTGGTGTTCCGGGTCCTGCTGGTGCCATTGGTCAGAAGGGTGAACCAGGTTACGATGGGATTCCAGGTGCAGCTGGTGCAAAGGGTGAACAAGGTACTGTGACTGTCATCTTCGGTTCCCATGGTGTGAAAATGCACAGTCACTGGCTGCACAAGTGTAGCTGGGAGAGGTGTACTGGCTTTGAGTGCTTTGGATGAAACCTTAGAAAATTAAGTCAATATTGGTGTCTTACAATCATCCAGCATTACAATGTGATCATTTAGATGAGCAACTGTATTTAATCAATATAATCTTGAAAGAATTTCTTTCACAAAAGCTGGTAATACTCTAAAGAATTGTGTTTTGGAATTAATTTCGGCCTGCAACTTAGCTGTGAAATAGTGGAGCAGCTTTGCCTTTTCTTCGGGTAGGGTTTTCAGTCATACAGGACCCATTGTGCTAAATACAATACCAGTACATAACAGAAACAGCCTCTGCCCTGAAGACTTTTTCATAAGCCATTTATTTGGAGTTTGTATTTGCATAATAGAGTTTTATTCATTACAGGTTAAATGTAAGTACTTTCCCAATTTCTCATTTTTTGCTTTCTCTGTACTGCAGGTCTTCCAGGTAGAGGACTTCCAGGATTTCCCGGTGCAAAAGGAGATAAAGGTAAAACCCTTATTTAAACAATTCTAAACCTCCTTCCCAGCATACTATAACCATAATTCTGTAATGCAGACATACTTTCTACCTCATTCTTTTACATCCTATGCCTTCTCAGAGCAGGTGGAAGCTCTGAGAGGTTCAAATACTGATTTCTGTTACAGTGGCAACATCTTGGAGTTAGATATACCCTAAAATAGGTAATTATTCATAGTGTGGAATTTATTGCAAGTGGTGTGATGAGGTAATATAAATAACTCCTGTATTTGTGTGCTGTGCTTTTGACTCCAAGTATTTTGGATTTTCTACTAATTTTGCAAGAATCAAAATTTAGTGAGGCTCTGTACATCAGACAGCTATAGGTATTGGTTTTGTGGCCAGGATACTGCAGTAATTTTTTTTTTTGCCTGAATCTGTTTTTCAGACCAGACGTATTAAATGCTAGAATACTTATTTACTATAGCTCAGTAGAGCATGTCTAAGCTATGCACAGGAGCATGGTGCAGAGATGTAAAAGATAGCAGAGCCCTGATGAGATCTCACTGAAAATTTTTATTACCTGGGCTCAGGACATAAGTGCTTGGGTACAGCCACACGACTACGACAATTCAAGTCCCCTTATGTCCTTTGAAAAGTGTGTCACTACACTGTGCTGTGAGAATGGTTTGATTGGCTTGAGTCAATGCTTTTTCAAGGTGTCTGTAATGCGCCATGCTCCATTTTATGAAATAAGTATATCCTAGACACTAGGCTGCAATAGATACACTACTGAAGAAATGTAAAACTGCTGATGATAAAGGAAATTGTGTATAATGGGGGAATTTTTGATTTTAACCATCTGGAAAACACAAACAATTCAACTAGTCCATGATAATTAACATGACATGGCAGATTTTGAAGAGTTTACATAGCTTTAAATATCAATGCTGTACCTCATTCATTCTATTAATACAGAATCTTATTAATACAGAAACTTATCTGGACAATCCAAAGTGATAAACCAGAATTTCAGAATATTTTATTTACCAAATTAAACTAATTAACAGCCATTAACTACTGCAAAAGCCCTAATGTTAGAGAACTTAATAAATTAAGCAATTTTTCTAATCATAGCTTGGTAGGCATGCAGAGCACTAGACTATGAGAACTCTTCTCTCACCTTCCCTATTTCCCATTTTGTCAGCTCAGCTCATTTAAAAATATCTGGGTTTAGAGAAAAGACATATTCTATTTACGTAATTTGTGTTCTAAATGTATTGTAGTTCCAAAGAAACAAGTCCAGATTTTAAAAACCTTGTTCTGCTCAGGTGGAGAGCCAGGGATAGTGTTATCTATAAATTTTGTTTCTCTTATTATTGTACTTGTATCAATTACTCTATATTCTTTTTCTTAATCTAAAATCAGATTGAATTGCAATTGTTAACTATTTGTACAAGCCCGAAAGTAAGTACAACAGGTCTAAATCTAGATCTTAGTAAAAAAGTATTCCATTTTTCTCCAGGAGCAAACCCTTTTGTGCTTAGTCTAGCACAACTATTACTTGACTATGACAATAATAAGTGCTGTGGAGTAAGAGTTTGAGGGCTTTATTATCGTTTTTGTAACGAGTGGCAGAGGGATGCTGAATGTTAATCTATTTTAAGAGTGACTAAAAATAACCCAGTGATGAGTTTAGTTAAGAAAAGTTATGTCAGTCAAATTACTTTCCTTATATTTTATGTCATAATGTGAAGAACATTTTTCTGAATTTTTGCATTTCAGTAGAAATGTATAAAGTTAAGGTCAATGTTTTCAAAAAGAATAAAGCTTAGTATGAGTGGATAATAAGTTGGAAGTTTTCAGTGATTGTGGTCTTCTCTCTAATGATGTTCTGTGATTGTTTCAAATCTTAGGTGCAAAAGGCGAAGTGGGTTTTCCAGGATCTCCAGGAAGTCCAGGGATCCCAGGGTTGAAAGGGGAACCAGGATATGCAGGTCCACCAGGCCCTAAGGGGAGCCAGGGTCTTCCTGGGCTGCCAGGAAGTGCAATTGAAGGCCCTAAAGGAGACAGAGGACCCCAAGGCCAACCTGGTCTTCCAGGTAATTCTTTATTTTTAGTACTATTGCTGTTCATTGAGGCCCACCTAATTAATTAATTAATAATACAATCAATATTGCATATCTCTGTTTATCCTCTTCTCCCAGGTCAGAGAAAAGCCTTCTTCACAGTCAGTTTTGGCAGTATGTCCTAGAACAGACTGATTTTATGTCCTCAAGCAATAGTTGGCTTTGTCCAGAAATCTTTCTAATGTTGAGAAGGTTGCCTCCCATTTCCATGTTTCCCTATGTACTTTATTTACTGTTTTGAGGCATGTGGGGCTGTGTGTTCCAATGTCCTGGAGGGTTAATATATTTAAAAATGACCCAGCTTGGCCTTTCCATGGCAGTGGCGTGTGCTAGACTCTATGGAGGAGAGTGGAGCAGAGCTACAAAATATCTTTAGTTTATGCCCGAGGATGGATCTGTGTGTTCTTGTGGAATTGTGGAAAATGTGGAAAGCTCCCTCTATTTTCAATCAGTCACAGGCTGAGAGATGATTGGATGACGAGTCTCCCTGCAACATTCTCCTACTTACTTTCTTGAAATGTTACAAAAATTATTTTCGTTCCGTCCATCTGTAGACCCTGTTTTTCCTCCATCAGATACTGCTGTAAACCAATTTTGCTATTAAATAGCAAATACTATTTTTTACTTCATTCATGCCATTTTTTGCTATTAAATAGCTTAAATACTCTTTTCTTCTGGTTTTTAGGTTTACCAGGTCCAACAGGACCACCAGGACCTCCAGGTCTGAAAGGGGCCAAAGGAGAGCAAGGGAGCAATGGCTGGCCAGGGACTCCTGGGGGTCCGGGAATAAAAGGTGATCCAGGTTTCCAAGGACTGCCAGTAAGTTACTTTCAGTACACTCCAGATTTGCTGAAAACTGGTTCTTGTAATTAATGGATATATTAATCATACAGTTTATTGTTCAAAATAATGGTATTTTATGTTCAAAGTGCCTTTGGACTCACTGCTGATGATGTAAAGTCAGTTTGAAAGCATTTCAGCGCTCTCCTTGGAAAGGCTGTCCCAGTGAGCTAATGAACTTATTAGAAATTTATAGATAGTGACTGGCAACATACAACACCCAGAATATAATTTATAGTGTTTTAACAGTATGGGATGGGTGAAGCACCTCCATAAATCTGGTAAATGCATTAGTAGTTAATTTTAAAGGTTGCATATTTCATGATAAATTGCTTTCTGAAAATACCTGAACTGTTTGCTTTTGTTATGAAAGCTCTCAAATAAAGTGCAGTTTCAGTACTGTCAGTGATGAAATATTGCTGCTGATTTAGAACTACAAACAGGCAATACTATTAATACATTTTTGCCATATATTATTCATTCTCCCTGGCCTAAAATAATCCCTTTTCAGCATACTAGCGAGAATGAAGTAGAATAGGACAGTCACCCAGAATAGGTGGTCTTGTATATTCTTTCTCTCAGAGTGTAAGATTCCTTTTTCCACACTGAAAAATATGCTCTATTTTTGAACTTTTCATCTACTGCTCTGGGAATGGAGGTCGTTTATCCCAGAGTAGAAGGAGGCTCAGAGGGGATCTTATCACTCTCTATAGTTCCCGGAAAGGAAGTTGTAGACAGATGGGGCTCGGTCTCTTCTCCCAAGTAACAACTGACAGGACAAGAAGAAATGGCCCCAAGTTATGCCAGGGGACCTTTAGATTGGATATTAGGAAAAATTTTTTCACTGAAAGGGGTGGTCAGGCATTGGAATGAGCTGCCCAGGGAAGTAGTGGAGTCAGTATTCCTGGAAGTGTTCAAAAAAATGTGTTGATATAACACTTGAGGTGTTTGGTTTAGTGGTGAACATGGTGGTGATAGGTTAATGGTTGGATTTGATGATCTTACAGGTATTTTCCAATCTTAATAATTCTATTTAAAAGGGACAATAATAACAATAAAAATAATTTTTATGTAAAAAAGGATGAGAATATTCCTAGTGTACAAAAGGAAGAAAGACTTAGGAATAAGGTCCTGATATGAAATGCAAGACTTTAAAGGTCCACTTTATTCTTGATAATGAAAAGATCTCGTGCATCTTTTTCTGCATCTGGGAGTCACTTCACAGAGACATTAAGGATTTGCTCCCATGTTCAAACCTTTTTATATTTGATACCATACTGTACCATACCAGCTTTGAAGGTAGTAAATGCCAACATAACACTCCAGTGTATTTTCCCTAGTTTAATAATTTGCACTACTTCTGCAGAGAAATAAATTTCTATACCCCAGGAAACTGTAAAGCTTTTCACTAGTTGATATATCAGTCTGAGACAGTTTGCTGAGAAAGAATGGGAAATGCCTAAGGATTTTGAGTCCATGTCTTCAATCAGAAAAAATGTTTCACTGTCCTTGAGCCATAATTCATAGTAGTGGGTTGTTAACTCAGTGTGAAATGCTGCAGTGAGAGTGATATTAAATATTAAGCTTCCTCTGGTGATACATACTAAGAAGAATTTCTAATGTCTCCATCCTCCCCACTATGACAGGCTCCTGCCCTGATTACAGCTCAATTGCTCATACAGGTCTCCAGGTACATGGTTACCTATATCAGTAGGGAGATTTTGTTGCAACATGAGTGACACAACCTGTCCAAATATTGTGTCCAACAAAAGTAAATGCAGAGATCAGACTGTGAAATAGAAATCTCATGGGTTTTTTTCCTGTTCATTTTAGTGTCGAAATGAGAGAAGAAACATTTTCCTGAAATAGTTTTGTTCTCTTTGGAACAGATTCAAAAAAGAAGTTGTTTACCAAGCTGTATCTGATGAGAAAAAAAGTTTAAGAAATGCATACTGTTGTGAAAAATGCATTTTGATGGAAAGCTCCCAATAAACTCCTCTAATAAATCTTTTTTTATAATTATAACCATAATATATATATAAATATATTTTTAAACCCCCTCTTTTAATGTGATTGACTCATAAGTGCCTTCTGAATGAAAGTTAGCCCTTCTGTTTTGGGCTTCAGAAGTTCACATATTATGATACAAAGAGATGGCCATTTCTTTAAACAATCTGCCATACTGTGACTATGTGACTGAAAGAAACCAGAGAATCTTACTTCATTCATGCCTCCCTTAGCACTCTTGAGGGTAGCATTTCTTTTGTTTAACTTTGGAGTCTTTGGAAGTTTAACTGTGGGCATCCATTTTTGAGCTAGTCATCTCTTCTCCCTTTATAATCAATGGAAAGAATTAGACATTTGTCATTCTTCTCGCCTTAAAATTATTCCTGTGTGTCTATTCTATTTGCTTAGCAAATATGATGACTTCTACTGTTGGCATTATTTTTCACATCTCCAACTTCTGGTTGATAGGTTACATAGCAAAGGGATTTTATTTCTTTCCTCCACCTCCATTTTACATTTTATTATATGAATAGTTCATAATTACATTATGAACTATTACTGTCATACCAGTTCAGCCAGGGAGAAACTCTAAACTATACTTACAAACTTTTTGCAGATGATCTGCAACAGACAAAAGAAGAAAAGAAAATTGGCAGCTGTTTGAATGACTATTTACAGTGTCTTTTGAAATAGGGTCTTGGTTTTCCTTGAAGTGGGGCTACAGTGAACTTGTTACCATTGATTTCAGGGCTACAGTTTGGAATAGTGAAGGCAGAAGGCAGAGTCCCCATTGTGTTTGAAGTGTTTTAAGTCCTTGAGTGTTTTAGCCCTGTTGAAAAGTAAAAATCTTCAGAGTATTATAAATTGTTAAACATATTTAATTTCATCCCATGTATGAATGTAGAAATTTTCAAGTCTGCTGTGGTCTAGAATTACCCCATTTAATTATCTAACTAGCAACCTTCTGCTAGGACTGCACTGAAATTAGTATCTACTGAGATTTGTGCTTACTGATGTTTTTCATAATATGGTTGAGAACTGTTTTATTGGCTGCAGTGCTAGTGGGACCTCATTCCGATTTGTTATCTTTGTGAGGCAAAAAACAATTTAGAAAGAGCAAAGTGTCACTCATATCCCTGTAAGAGAAACTTATCTAATCAAGGGAGAGAATGACCATTTCTTAATGGCTTTCTCATATTATATTTTTTTCATAGGTTTCCAGTAATACACAGCCTATTTGAGAGTCATATCATAATAGTGTAGGATAACTATATTTCACATTTTCTTTTATGCAGGGTAGTCCTGGTCTGCCAGGAGATACTGGTCCAAAGGGTGATCTTGGACCTCCAGGAGTTCCAGGTGTTCCAGGTGAGGAGAAAACTTAACATACTCCTGAAAAGTATGCAAAAATGTCTCTTTCATATCCTTCCTCTCTCAAAAGAGATGCCCAAAGTATGTCAGCTCTGTGTTAATAATTACTGAACAGGACACTGAAAGATGCATCAAAAAACATACAAAAGCATTGAGATTTTTCTTAAGATATTTTGTCTCTTGCTTATTCTTACACTGCAAATATTAAATGTGCAGTTCCTTTAAAAGATGGATGTAAAATCAAATGTTAGATGCTACAAGTCAAGAATCTTCAAGATTTTCTGTCACCATCATGTACATGAATACATGAGGTGTATAAAAAATACAGTTATTAATAGAAAAAACATAATGCTTTTAATCTAGAGAATGATATTATTAAAGTAAGAGAACTTTGAATAGAAGTAAGAGAAAAAATAAGAGAAATTTATTTTCAATCATAATTTCTTTCATGACTTAGTGGTATTGGTATCGTGTTCTGCAAACAGGTAAAAAGTACTTGTGGGAATAAAGTCACGTCCTTTTCAGGATCATGGTGTCATGCATGATTATGCCACACATATCCTTCCAAATCAAGGAATCACTGCATTTTCATGCAAATATTTCCTTTGACTTCAGGTCCAAAAGGAACTCCTGGCTTTCCAGGCCTTAAGGGTGAACGAGGTGACCAAGGTCTTCCTGGATCTAAAGGTATAATAAAGACTTGTGCTTTTTTCCCCAAATGTTTTTGGTAAAATGGTTATTTATGATTAGTTTGTGGTTATTTGTGGCTATAACGCCATCATCCTTTTGTTCTGTTCTGTTCTAAAAATGCAGATTGTGAAGCCGGATATTATGTATGAGCATCTGAATAGTAAGATTAGAATCACGGGTTTGGGTTTGAAGGGATCTTAAAAATCATCTAGTTTCAACCTGCCTGCCATGGGCAGAGACATCTTTCACTAAACCAGGTTGCTCAGAGCCCCATCCAACTTGGCTTTGAATGCTTCCAGGGATAGAGCTTCTGTAGCTTCTCTGGGAAACCTCTGTTCCAGTGCCTCAGCACCCTCACAGTAAAAAATTGTCCTCCTTAAGTCCAATCTAAATTTACACTCTTTCTGTAAACACTTCTTTCTTTCACACTGTTGCCTCTCGTCCTGTCACTCCAGACTCTGGTAAAAAATCCCTCTGGATCTTTCATTATAAGCCCCTTTTATATATTGAAAAGCCTCAGTGAGGTCTTCCCTGGGACTTCTCTTCTTCAGACTGAACAAGCCCAACTCTCTCAGCCTTTCTTCATACAAGATCTCTTCCACCCTTCTGATCATTTTCATGGCCCTGCTCTGGACCTAGTCTAACATGTCCTTCTTGTATAGGGGACCCCAGAGCTGCATATAATGTTCCAGGTGGGGTCTTATGAGAAGAGAGCAGAGGGGGAGAATACTGACCACACTTCTTTTCATGTAGCCACATGTTGGCTTTCTGGGCTGCGAGCAGACATTGCCCACTCCTCCCGTTTTTCATCTACCTGTGTTCCCCAAGTCCTTCTCTGCAGAGCTGCTTTCAATCCATTCATTCCCAGTCTGTACTGATATTGGGGATTGCTCTGGCCCATGTGTAACACCTTGCACTTCACCTTGCACATGCTGAGCATCATGAGGTTCCCGTTGGCTCACTTGTCACATGTGTGAGGGTGCCTCTGGATGGCATTCCTTCCTTACAGCGTGTTGACTACACCACTCAGCTTGGGGCTACTTGCAAACTCTCTGAGACAACTCCATGCAACCTAACATCTGGACAGCTATTTCAGTCCATGGGAAGTCTGTTTGGCTGGAGATACCAGCATAAATAGGCTTCTGTTTGGGAAGCTTTGCAGTTTAATTCACGTGTAAAGTCTAGGACTTGTGGTATCTCATGACTATCGGTGAGAGGCTCCAGTCTCTGACTGCATAAATGGCAATACAAAGGAACATTTCCCCCCCCACCCCGTTTTTTTTTTTTTAATTGTGCAATACTAAATATGTGCTGATTTTTTTTGTTTGATTTCCACAGGTTTACAAGGCCCACCAGGCCCCCCAGGTCCTTTTCAGCTTATTAAAGGAGATCCTGGTTTACCTGGACCTGTAGGACCAGTTGGTCTCAAAGGATTCCCAGGACTTCCAGGTCCCAAAGGACAACAAGGTGAGAGTTTCTGATTTGCCAGTAGAAATACCTTTTTTGTAATGTAAAAATGGACCAAAGGTAGGCAAATACGACAAGATTTTTTTGTATAAAATTATCCCATTTTTGTAAGCCGCTTCAATTGTGTGGACAATGAGGAAGAGAGTCCTTTTTGAAGCTCATCCAAAACAGATGTCTTCCTGGTGATTTTTTATATGCTCTCACTCTGCAGTCATCACATTAGTATCTGAGGTCAGCAGTAAGCAGAATGACCTGCAACACTCTGCTCATCCTCTCCCCAAAATGTATTTGTTAGGGCATCTTCTGTCATTAGCCTTGAATCCAAACTTAAATATTGTGTGTCTCTGGGAGAAGATCAGCATGAGGAAAAACACTTGAACCTGGAATGAAAAGTACTTCCTGAGGAAGCTTGGTTCTAGATTTCTTCTTTTAGTCCAGATGTTGCAATTTTTATAAAAGAGTAGGTGAACTGCAAAAATGAAACACACAAGAAATGGAGCGAAGGGTAGGGCAAACAAAATGCTGGCACAAGGACATGTCTTTCAGAATGATGGAACATGGAGAATGGGAGCTCAGAAGTGTTAAGATTCTAAGGGAAAGAATCTTTCCTTGAAAAGTTCTTCCATCTTTTTTCCTGAATGATTTATGCTAAGTTGATGGGGAATTACAGTGGAGGATAATGAATATCTTCTTCCTAGTTAGTATAGCAGATCTAAAGTTTTCTCTTGAAGGTTGGCATACAGCTCTGTAACTGCTGTCCTTTAGGAAATAGCTATGAAATAGTCTCAGTGATTGAACCCAGCATGGGTTTGCTTGTACGGGATCCGGTGCTCCATCAGTAGTAGTCAATTCAGTACATAAACACAATATTGCTTTTTGGGTGATCAGGAAAAGGAAAGCTGTGAATATCTAAAGCTTCTGATGAGTCACAGAAGTGTTGCTGTAGTGCTGATGGTATTAACTTCCTTCTCCTGAAGTGAGATTTGCTGAGCTTAAGTAGCATTCATAGCATCCCTAAAAATCAATAAAGGGAAGACATGTTTAAAAACTCGTTTGGGAAGAAGCTAAGAGGATACCCATTTTGCCACTCCTCATGACCCTAATCTTTTATGATCTGTTTTTGACTGAGTCATATGATAAGCAGAGAGAGAAGAGATTCCTTTTCAGATTCCAGGCAAATGCTAGTTATTTTAGAAGCATGCTCTCTCCTTACCTCTCCGTTCTTCTCTACTACAAATCACTTTGCCTGGAGTAACCCTCATATGTTCTCTAGACATGGAACTGTATGTACTGAATCTGCATGAGTTTAGTTTATGCTGAGGCATACCTGTGCTGTACTGTATTAAAAGCCAAAAAGTCAGAACAAACATGAAATAATATCCAGTAAAAATTATTCCTTATTTTTCAACAGGGGTGACAGGACCTTCAGGTGTACCTGGACCACCTGGTAGTCCAGGGTTTGATGGTCAGCCTGGACAGAAAGGAGAAATTGGTCCTTATGGTCCCCCAGGTAAGTCTCTGCATTCTTCAAAGACTTGATTCCTTCATGGAAAAATAACATGGTATTAGGCATGAATGTATTTAATTTCAGCTCTTCAGTTATGTAGGGACAGTACTGCTGTCTGCAGGGATAAAAGGATCCTCTCTGTGTTGTAGGGCCCAGAGGATTCCCTGGTCCACCTGGCCCTGATGGCTTGCCCGGGGCTATGGGCCCTCCAGGAGCACCATCTGTTGCTCATGGCTTCCTTGTTACCAGACACAGTCAAACCGTTGAAGAACCATCATGCCCATTTGGAACAAGGCTGATTTACCATGGCTACTCCTTGCTCTATGTACAAGGCAATGAAAGAGCACATGGCCAAGATCTGGGTAAGTAGAGACCAAATTAGAATTCAGTTAGAACTCATTACAAACCAAATGTTGCTCTCGTTTGTAGAACTGTATTGAGAAAATCTGTGTAATTGCTCTGGCTCAGACCTAGGCATCCCAGAACAAGGAAGATGTTGCTATACCACAGTGAATACAACACTTAGTTACTGAGAATACTCGGGGGGTCTGGGCAGTCTGATAGGACTGGGTTTGCTCAGCCTTAACAGATATTTATGGGGAGGACTTTATTGCAGTTTACAGCTATCTACATGGAGGGTAGAGAGTATGGAGTCCCTTCTCAGAGTGTCTCAGTGACAGAAGAAGCAATGGAGCACAAGTATGAGATACATTTCAGTGAAACAAATAAAAGCTTTATTATCATGCTGATGGTCAACCATTGGACCAGAACCCCAGAGAGATGGTTGAATTTCTTGTCTTTGGAGATCCTCAAAACTCAACTAAATCTGGACCCAACAAACCAGACCTAACTGGCAGGGCAGTAGGATAGATGACCTCTAGAAGTCTATTCCAAATGTATTCCATAATTCTGCAGGCAAGAATCTGCATCACTACTCCTTTCCTTGTCCTGTTCCTTCCCCATGAAGCTAAGTGAATTCACTTCCTCTGAGAAGAGTGGGCCTTCTAGAGCAAGTGTTCTCTGCCTTTTTAGCTGCTCCTGGAAATAATTGTTAGGCAGTTGGTGGTGGTTTAACAAAACTGTGTTAAGAAATAACCTTTCACTTAACATTTCAGGCACAGCAGGAAGCTGTCTTCGTAAATTTAGTACCATGCCTTTCTTATTCTGCAATATCAACAACGTCTGTAATTTTGCATCAAGGAATGACTACTCCTACTGGCTGTCTACTCCTGAGCCCATGCCAATGAATATGGCTCCTATCACTGGTGATAATATCAGACCATTCATCAGCAGGTATGGTTTCAGTTCTGCTGTATTTATAAAGTGAAAAAGCCTGTGGAAAGATCGTAGGGTACTTTATTTTTCTGGACAAAGCTTTTAATCTGTATATTTTTATTTCCTGCCTTTAAATTTAAAGTCTCTATTCTTTTGATGAAATGTTTCACAGTGTGCATGTTTTCAGTTTAGATTTTGATCAAAAATAAATCCATTTTGGGGGAAAACCCAAATGAATAGAATAGCCTATTTTGAGTATAATTGAAATGAAAAGATTTACTTTGAAATGTTGTCTTGAAAAAGCTGTGATGTACTTTGAAGGAGAAAAGGTTTTGCATTTTTTCACAGTTCTTGTCCAAAACACTTCTGCTTTTTGACTAGCCATAACTAGAAGGTTTTTAGGGCTCAGTTTCCTTTTGTTTGAAAATGGTAGCATTTTTATCATACAGTAGAATGACAGGCTGGTTCCATTGCTTTAGACATTCTGTTTGAACACAATCATTATTGTGTGAATTAAAGGAAACAATTGCAAAATCAATCTTCTATTTTTTAATAATTCCAGATTTGCACCTAGCATAAAGAATGGTGCTTATATCAGAGACATAACTGTTCTGCATCAATATGCAACTTATTGAACTTTTGGTCCATTTGAAATTGTAAGACCACTAGAAAACCTCTTCTGGCATAATAAGTCCAGTGCTGAAGGCAGAGTTATGAGCAAAAGGGTGGCAAACTGTTCCACAGTTAGATATGAATCTGACAAGGGAATCTTCGACTTACAGCTTAAGTGATAATCATTAGATTTAGGCATTACTGTCCTTTCTGTCACTGCTTCCAATCTGTATCAGCTCTTGCTGATCCCTCTTCCAGCCACATTAATTAATGGGAGTGGAGATTGCTGGTAATGATTTCTCAGGTACAGCCAAGAGAAAGGACAATCCAAATCATCAGTAGGTTGTATTCTGGACATCTTGGATGTTCAAAAACTATATGGCTCTACTGCAAAGCATTTGATGTTTATTTTTGCACTGTGGAATTCATCCTGTATCTGCAGCTGTAGTCTGTATTCTTTTTTTTGGTTTAGTACCAATTTTGTTGGTATATTTTGAAAATGAATGGGCAGATTGAGGACAAGATTCTCAAGAGAGACTATAGCTTTTGTTGGTCTTGAATTTTTGGTTGTTCGTTGCATGTGAATGGAAGGAGCCTGACTTTCAGAAAAATTCAAATTGCCAGCCTCTGAAATTCATATTCCTTTTATGCCATGCCATTTCATGCACCCAAAATAGCCTTTAACAGTCATGTTTGAAACTCTTGCTGAAGGAGGTACTAACCAACACTTTGCCTTATCTTTGCCTACGGATTTGCTTTTGCACCATAAAAAGCGTAAGTGTACATATGTATGTGTGTGTGCGTGTATGCTTATGTGTTTTTCTCCTTTTAGCCATAGCAACGAGTGAAATAGTTGTAATATTCATTTTAGAAAACTAGCCGGCTCCTCTTTCAATCTATCTTATTAGTTGATGCTTTTTAAACAACAGTTTTCCCCTGTCCAAATGTTAAAAATGTGTAGAAGTGTCACTTCTTGCCTTGAATCATAGGACTTCTTTTCCTGTAAGGCCTTCTACTGAAATACCAGAAACCACTTGAAGCAAAGCAGAGCTCCAAGAATAGAGGCAGCTTTACATTCCTTCTTTTAACTTACTCTTCCATTGATGTGTTTCTTAAAATAATTCTCTTGCTTCTGCACTAAAGATGAAGGCAGTAGGTATGAAAGAAGTCTTCGCAAGGCAGAAATAGAAAGCTTTCATTCTGAATACTTTTGCTTCTCCACATTTTCCAGAATCCAACTTAATCCATTTTGCACTTGATTCTTTTCCCTGCTCTGATAATAGGAATCAGACTGTTTAGTTTTGAGTCATTTTCACAATTGCTAACTGCAGCAGCCAGTTGAAGTGTTGTACAAGAAAAAAGGGATTATACCCACCAAATTCCTTATTACTAGCCCCCATATTAAAATTCCAGCCCAGTTCATGGGTCTTTTATGATTCTCCCGTGAAGGCATGATTGGTCATTGGATTATTCAGTAACCTAGCAGTTCTGAGATATGAGGAATTTATCTAAAGTAAAAGAATTGGTGCTGCATGCCTTTCTGGAGAATTGCTTTGAAGTGTGTTGTGCAAGTTACTTTGCTAGAAATCTCTTACTGGAGATACAGACCACAAATGTAAATAAAAAACACTTTCAAGGAAAATGCATGGGAAAGAGTCTGCATTAGATTAGATTAGCAGTGATTTCCTTTGTAAGACATTTTCCAGAGAGATGGCTTTTTCTTTGGAAGTCAGAGCTAAGTTTAGGATGATGAATTGCTGTTACTTCATGCTGTCTCTCATCACAGTAGACCACTTTTAAGTTATACTTGCTGAGTTACAGTGTTTGGCTGTTTGCCTCCCATGTTCATGACATTGAGCACTTTTAAAAACTTCAGTACAAACAGGACTAGAAAAAGAAGAATACATGTAAATATTCAGATAAGAGGTCTCTTGTTCTTTTCTCCTAGGAAAGCTAATAGGAATAAGACTTAATCATTGAACTGTATCTAAGCGAGAAAGCTCTCTAAGGGAGAAATTAGAACTTCACAAAATAAATTAGATACAAAAAGAAAAAAGAACCAGTTGGCTGTTTTTCTAAATGAAACGTGATTTTCCTTTGGTTTTGAGCATGACAACCTTTTCTATTTCAAGATGCCATAAAGAAATTAGCTTCGTAATAAAGAAGTATTAATCCTTAAGTGCATGCAGCTCATTCATGTCTTGGTCCTTTTAGATGCTCTGTGTGTGAAGCTCCTGCTATGGTAATAGCTGTTCACAGTCAAACAATTCAAATACCACCATGTCCTGAAGGCTGGAGTTCTCTTTGGATTGGTTACTCCTTTGTCATGGTAAGTGCACTGGGACATACTCTGAGCTGAGGAAAGCATTTGTTTCAGGGTTTTGATCTACAGAAAGTTAATATCTGACTCTGTCACTTCAGGTTTTAGGAGGGCATTAGACCTCCACCCTTGGTAGTGACTTCAAAAAGAATGATCATTTTCCCAGGCAAGGCCTGGTCATGGTCTGAGACACAGCATAGATCCAGAGCTGTTAGCATCTGGCAGTGGGAGAGAGGCCACTGTGATGTGGGGTGGGAATGGAGTTAAGCTATTCAGATGAAAGCCATACCAGACCTTATGCCTTCTGGGCCAAGAGCTAGCCCTGACATGTTGCTTACCTAGAGATAGCTTGGGTCCTACCGTCTCTCCTGAAGGACTTCTGTGCATACAGCTGCCCCAAAGCTGACATTGCTGATGTGTCATGCTGCTGTTGAGTGGGACAACCCAATGCCATCTCTGGATCCTTGTTCCTCCTTGAGCTAAGCAACAGAACAGCAGACGGACAGAACAGAGGGCAAGGAGAGAAGCATGTAGAAATATTTGAGAGAATTCATCAAAGTTGTAGCAGAAGAGGTAAAGAGTCCCTGTCTGACCAATGCTCTTGCATTTTCCTAGCACACAAGCGCTGGTGCAGAGGGCTCTGGCCAGGCCCTGGCGTCCCCTGGTTCCTGCCTAGAGGAATTCCGCAGCGCTCCCTTCATCGAATGCCATGGCCGGGGCACCTGCAATTATTATGCAAATGCTTACAGCTTCTGGCTTGCCACTATAGAAAGGAATGAGATGTTCAAGTAAGTTCATGACTTATTTATCACTCTCTGAGACTCAGCCTTATCACTGAATAAAAGAATTTTTTTTTAATGTAATACAGGTTCAAGTATTGGCTGTCCACCTGCACAGTTAATTTATGTACTTAATTATTTTTGTAACTGAAAGAAAAAAATTACTAGCTTCTAGGGGAATTAATGAATGTATCATCAGTTAGTGTTTGCAATGTGTCATTTGTACCATGTATTTTGCTTTCAGAATAATCTAACAATGTTCACAATTTCGCTATGTTTTTGATTGTATTCACCAGGTGGTAACTGGGATAGGTTGGCATACTGATTGAAATTAAATTAGAATATAAAATTTCCTGTAATGGATGTTAACATATAATAGAGCCACTTGCAATTTGTACAGGTGTTAAACTAAGTGAGTTGAACAATTATTTACCTTCCCCTAATGTTAGAGGAAGTATGTTTGAGTAAAATGCAGCTGGTTTTGCAGCTGGTTTTGCATAGGCTTTGTTCTGGTTTCCTGCACATAAGTATTTTTCAACACAGGCTAATTTGCTCTATATGAGTGTTATTAATATGTTAGTATGTAAATCAGTTCCCATGTTTGCACAAGTTAACTGGTCAGCAGACATTCCTCTGGAGTGCAAGTAATCTCCCTCTTCCACCACAGTCCTGACTGCTGCTTCTGTTACCCTTCATCTCTTCTAGATCTGTGAATGCTGCCTTGTCTGTCTCAGAATGAAGCAGGTTGTTTAGCCAGTTTTCACTGTTTATCAGGTAGTTGTCAATGGAGTAGGTAAAAAAATTGAGCACTGGGACTGAGTATCACTGGGGCTGTGATTATCTCAACCAGAAAAACTACTACCAAAACCACCTCACCACTGGGGTAAGACCTGGATCTTTCCCCTGGAAAGAGGGAAGCTGGTCAGAAGAAAATTTAGAATGAGCACTACAGTTGTTTCCATTCCTTGAGTCCTACCCAGAGACCTCTCAACTTCACATGCTTTTCTGGCTACAAACTATGCTTCAGATTAATAAAATAATCCCAGATCAGGGGACCTGCCCTGCTATCATAAATCACAAATACTCCTAAATCCCCTATAAACTCACAATCCTTTTTAATGAAAAGCATTAAATGCAAGCACACTTTTGTCTGAAAATTATTTATTTCTGGTTGCTAGGAGTAATACTTTAGGACAGGCTAGAGACTAAAGGCTTTGGTTTGTGTTTCTATATGACATCATATAATTTCCTTTGCCAGCTTTTCATTTGTCTTTAAAGTCACAAAAGTTAGCAGAAACTCGTAAACAGTCAAATTTCAGCTTCTTTGCCCACTTTTGTTTTATTACCCAAATTCTAGATTGTTTTCAAACTGCTGCTTTAACAGATGGTGTTCTAGGTTAAGGAAATGTTATACCTCATGAAAGAACTGAATTCTTCAGTAACTGTAAATGTGTGATGTTTAAAACTAGTCTTACAATAGTTTGTGACCAAACTTGGAAGCTGTTACACACTGGAGAACTTAGGAACACCTTGATTCAGCAGAGGCTGGAAGGGAGACTTGCATACAAAGTTGGTGTTGTCAATTATAAACCTGAAAACTGTTAATGGGTGTTTTAATTTCTTTCTTTTCAATAGGAAACCGACTCCCTCAACTTTGAAGGCCGGGGATCTACGCTCAAACGTTAGCCGTTGTCAAGTCTGTATGAGGAAAACATAATGACTTTTGAATTTCAACTAATTTCACACAATATGGTGCTATTCGTTTAACAGCAATGAAGCCTAGACATATATCATATGTACCTCATTGTTGTCCAATATGAAAACAGTAAAGTGCCTTTTAGGAACTTGCATAACTAACACACACTGCTTTACTGGCCCTGTCCTTGCTAAAGAAGAAAAGAGACAACAAAGATAAGCTTCAAATGTTGACATGCCAAATGGCACTTTTGATCAAAGTATATGTATTTTTTATATAAATGCAATGCACTGATAGAATAAAAAGTCAGCATTTATCCAGAAAAAAAAAATGCAAAGGTGCTAGGAGGTATGCAGTTCTGCCTTATACTGTTTGACCCCCCTTTCTCATTCTTGTATTATATATTTAGATTCATTTTTCTTCCCCAGATAAGTTTGTTACCGTTATCTAGGTGTCTTAAAATCCCAGACTCTTGGGTATGTACTTATTGTTCTTGTACAAAGAAATACTAATGTAAAAAAGGTTTGGGATTACAGACTGTGGTTAAGTGTCATGTAACCATCTTCTCACAACATAGAGTGCCATCCTGCAAACCTTTGCTTCTGTTTGTAGCCTTTAGTGCTGTCAGTATTAATGGGTCTACACCTGGAAGAGATTGCCAAATTGGCTTCACAAATAGGCAAGTAAATGTTTCTGCTATGTTGGTACTATGCAGCTTCTTTATGCAGTAGAACAAACTTTCCTGTGGAATAAAGAATGATCCAGCAATGGTCAAGAAAAAAATATATAAATATTTTAGTAATTTATATAGATATCAACCATTAGGCAAATCAAGCTATGAGTTTATAATTTCAAAAAGAAACTTAAAAAAATTTTCTTCTTTTCAGTGTCATGAATTAGGTGTTAAATGCCAAAATATGATGTGAAATGTTCATTTTACATAGTCATTTCAATGCTGAAGTTGCAGAGACTGAACCCAGGTTAATAGTTATTTGTGTTTATAATAGTAAATCCTGCTTTGAGCTTATAGTCTTTATTCTGTATTTAATATTTTTCAGGGTTTTAAACATTACTCACACACTGAATGACTTGATTTTGAAAAGTATAAGGCCTTAATTTTGTTAATATTGTGCCAAAAAAGTTCTTCAAAGTGTCCTCAGAAGTATTTCTAAAGAATTTCTATGCAATGATACCATTGTTTGAGCACGTCTGTGTCCAGAAATGTTTTATGGACTATTACCATGCAAATACCAAAAGATTTTTGCAAATGCCAAGGCCTTTGTGTAATTTCTTACATGTGTATTTCTTAAAAATTCAAGTTTGTAATAAAACTATTTGTGTAAAAAAAAAAAACAGAAGAAAGGAAGAAGTTTTTACTAATTTGCTATTAGTATTCATTTACAGCAATGAATTAATTTTTAATAAGCCACCAATAAATGCACAAGCTTGATGCAATCCTAGATGATTTTTGTTTTGCACATCTTGCAGATGTACAAAGCATCTTCTAAAGGGGGAAACAGGGCACTGTACTGACACCTCTGTTGTTATGTTATAAGAACTGAAACTGATAGAACATGAGAAACTTATCACTGAAATGTATTTGATAGAACACACTACAAAAATCTTCTAACTTCATCTCAGTTCATGGGAATCGATCAAACTTTGCACATTTTTCACTTTTCCTTTGAATTTTTCATGAACAAACAGAACTGAATTATACAGGATAAAAATTAAAATATCTTATATAACTTTGCTTGTAAATGAGCAAGGTGACTCTTGACTCTGGTTGAAGAGGAAATGGGCCATGCTATCATTTTCCTTGGCAAAAGCACATAATTTGCTAAAGTTTCATGTTGTTTTCCAAAATTTGAGAGGACAGTGCAGCTGCTGCTGCTGTTTTGAACTTGGCTTTCACTTAAAATCCTTCAGGACATTCTCTGACCAAATGGCTGAAGGCTCCTGCATAGAAATTGGCTATTTCATTTAGTAATGATTCTTAGCTCTCATGGAAGTTCTGACACTTGATAATTTTATTTATAAAAGACCAGTCCTCATGAAAGTTCCTTCCTAGTGTATAAAATAAAAGAGTCTGATTATGCCTGAGCAACCTCATGTAGGATTTTCCCAAGGGACACTTAATATCCACAAGAAGAAGAGAAAACTGTAAGGTGATTCCTTGTGGCATCTAGGAAAAATTATGCAAAAATTCAGTCTTCACTGACTCAGAGCATCCAAACTGCTGCTCACACTCTACAGTTTATCTCCTAGTCAGCTAGGGGTTTAATTTGCTATAGTGAAATTGTCTTAGAACTGCCAGACAGTTGGGTTTATGAAGTCCTTCATGTATGTTTAAATCAGATGGGTGTGCATGAACCCTTGTCTTCTCAGTTGGGAGCATTTGGAAACAAGGTCCTTTGAAAATTTTTGGAAACTGCTTGAACTGTAGTTTGATGTCTTATCTATTAGTAATTATTTATTCCATAAATTCCAGCTCATATAATGACCTAAACCATTGTCATGCTAAAGATGCTATTTCTTCTTAAATCAGTCGCTAAACATTTTGGTGCTTATTGAATATCAGTCAGTTCTCCTGAAAATGTGTGAACACTATATTTTGATGCCCTGGGTAAGGAAGAGCCCACGTGAAACACTGCCTTGCTTTCAAAAACCTCTTAAGTACCCCATATTCAGGCATTTATGGGCAGTGTTTGGCTACAATACAGTTCATTGTGTGAACAGGCAACTGCTAACTCATCAGTTATTCAAATCTTCTTGCAGAAGCTTCAATTTCAGGAGAAAATTTTTGAGTGCAGTACTTGAAGAGTCTCTGTTATGTTCTAAATAAATACATTTCTAAAACAGCAGGTGGTGCCCTTGCTCTCTTTGTGGTAACCCTGGGATGGACAACTTCACACTAATACCTTGGTCTCTAATCTACTAATATGACCCTGTTGAATATATGAGTATTTTCCCATGCCTCCATCTCTATTTTGACATGTTCTAGTCACCAGCAATTTTCCTTTTGAAATAGGAATGGATCAGTTTTCAATTTAAAAAAATTCTATACATATTGCAAAATAAAAAATATAATATAATTAAATGACCCAGTATATATTTTGAAGCAAATGATGTCTTAGCCTGTGTGTCTTTTCTGATAAATATACATTCAATTTTATAAGTATATTTCCTATCCATTTCATAATGGTAACTTCCTTGATGAAATACACGTTTTTCTGTGTAACAGGACTCCTGAGAACAATATCCCCATACTAGGCTCCCAGAAAAGTGTATTTTCAAGACTGAAATTGTAAAGCTGAATGACTTTTTTGAGAATTCCTTTCCTATCTTCCATGTTTTACAAATCTGTAATAATCTGCACTAACAGCATAAAGTGAAACATAAACCCGGAGCCAGCCAGGCTTGTGGATCTCAGAGCACCAACTAAATAGAAAATACATCACCTGGCACAAAGAAAGACCACTGACTAGTTGGAAGGGCAGCTATCTCAGTACCTGCCTGTATCTCCATCCCTTACTCTGTAAGGGTTGTTGGCCATGCCTGCACTGTGACCTCTGAAGAAGACTGACAGCATTTTTTCAGAGCCTGCAGTGGAGCTTCTCTCTCTCTGCTGGTCACGTCGTGGCAGCAATGTGCTGCCCACTGCATTTCAACCTCTTCATGTAGAAATTATCTTTCTTATGTTCTTCACATCCTGAATTAGATAACAGTGAGAACATGAGAGGCCAGGGTGGATCTTTAAATGTGTATTTCAAGCTCAGGCAAATGCTGAAACCAGTGATGGTTTCAGTCTGGGATATAATTAGTCATTATTAAGAAAAGAAGTATCCAGTGGCTTCACGGAAGTGCTCAGCCTGTCAGTTTCAGAGGTAAGGTGGTAGAGAGAAGGAAATAATTCCACCCATCCATTAGTATAAGTAGAGTATGAAATGGATAATTATGAATTTGTAATATTGATTATGTCTCTACAGCATAATTATAAACAAAAAATAATACACAAACTTACTTTTAGCACTAACAGCTAAACAAGAAGTGCATGTTCTTTGTGAAAGATGTACTAACAAAGCAACCTCAAAAAAATTTCCTGGAAGTATAATCTTTAAACTGTTCTCTTTCTTCAGAGTGTCAGAGGAAAGTCCTTCAAAAAATGCAGAGGAGAGGGTGTGGGTTTTGGCTATTTCTCTTTGGGAAATAGTAAGCTAGTTGTGTTGCTTGAGGTGTTAATACCTGTGGGAGGATAAATCACTACCACTTCTCATGAACACAGGAATGCTTCTATTGTAAGATATTTTACCCAGTCAGGCTTACTGGCACCGCCTTGTCTCTTCAGCTCCCACTGTAAAAGAGGATGATACTCAGAGCTGAATATTCTTACTTTTCAGTGTTGATTTTTAAAGGTACATTCCTTCCCAGCTTTTTATTGTCTTCAAACCAGAGAAGAGAGTATAAACATTGAAAATATTTTAAAATGTCTGAATCTTTTACATATGTTTGAGAACTGCCTTTTTCTTTTTCCCCTCTGGCTATATGCAGTCAGCTATATTTGTTATAATTGCTGTGCAGAGGACAGAAGACTTGACAGAGTGAAAGTTATAAATGGAACATGATCATTTGATGCTCTGTCAACTCCTGTCTCGCCTAAGAAAACATGTTAGATTTCATGCAGAATTGTGGCAGGATTCATTTGTCATCTCAACCCCATGAGGTACGATTTACACTGTAGTAAATAAACATGTAATATTGGCTTGGGTAGGGGAAAAAGTCCTTGTAAAGCATTCTAAAGAGCTTTGATCAATGCTTTTTGTTATGCTTAGTGCACAGCTTTTAGACCAGTGTAACCCATGGTGTGTTTTTGCTAGAATGTTCCTCTCAGTCTTACACCAGACTGCTCATTTCTAAGCATTGGTTCCTGGAAGAGGGTCAAAGTGAAGAGTGCAAGAACATGCCCGATGTTACTTTCTGCCAAAGCTTTTGTTATCTTTGTGGGCATAGTAGCTGGCAGTGGAAGATGTTCTCATCTTCCTATTTCCTCTAAATAATTAGAGCGGCATTTTTTCCAGCCTAATTTTGGACATGAACTTGTCTGAGAGATGTGATCAAAGTGTCAGCAAAGTCACAGGGAATTGAAATCCAGCCACATGAATCCCATGACAAGAATTGCTTCTGTACCACTTTCAATAATGTATCTGGGAATCCCCACAGAAACACGGACTCCCAGGGCAGTCTCAGTATGGATTGTTTTATGGTGATGTTGAGATCTACTTCCTACTTCCCTGGCCTGGATGTGTTGCAGTGTCTTTGGCAACTCAGAGCGGTAAGAAGGTGAGTACCAGACAAGAGTGAATGAAGATTCCTGTTAGCTCAGCATCTGCAAGCAAATTTGCCATTTGCTCTCATTTCTACCTTGATGGACTACAACTTTTTCACAGATTATTTTTTGCTACCTTTGATCAGTTGGAAACTGTCAACTGTCTCTGTTCAAAACCAATATTATCCAGGCCTTTTGGTGTGGCCCCTGAACTGAGGAAAGGACCTAGCCTGGGACAGTGAAACATACACCCTAATTCTCAGCCTTTCTTTTCCCAATAATAATAATAATAACAACAACAAAACCAAACCCCAAACAAGCAACCAAACCAAACCCCCCAAAAAACAAACAAAAAACCCCCACAAACAAAAACCATAGAAAAGAAGTTCTGGTGTCCAAAAAAAAACCCCCAAAGAAACCTCCAATGCATTTCTCCTTCCCGTCTCTTCAAAGGCAAAGCTTACTTCAGGGCAAGATGTTGACCTCTTTAAAATAGGAAAGGAAAAGTTGGAAATGGAAATTTGAGAAATTATTCCCTAGATTATATATTCACTTTATAACAACAGCTGCTCACAGTAAGAAAGACAATATCTGAAATAGTGTGATCACCTATAGTTATGTGAGAATTTGAGGGATTTCCTGTAGAGATCGGCATTTCTTAGCAGGAAAGCTACAGAAGTTGTGAAAGCTGAACTGAAAAAAAGAGTCTTCTGAACACAGCCGTGTAAATTTGAAATAAAAAATTGTATTTAGATTGCAAAGATTACTGGGATTGCCAGTGGTGCAAACCAGAAGCACATTTCCTAGAGGAAGTCTCTGCACCCTGGGAATCACAGGTACGAACAACTGGGACAATAGTTGGGAATCTGCTCAGATGAGGTGCTTTGGAGCTCCTGCAAAGTGGCACTTAACAACCACTTGCTTTTTTGGAAAACTGACCTAAAAAATTGAGTAGGTCCTACTTGTCAAAGGGCAAGATTGTCTTGAGAGGACATTTGTGACGAGGATCTGAGAGCAACAGCCAAGTGTGTGAACCACCACTATAAAAATTATGGCTCTTCCATGTAGCCTTGGTACCAAAGCATTTTTTGGGTATCTTCTGTACTCTCCTATTGTAATCAGAGAAATCTTGCCAACACAGGTATATTAATAACTACTTTCAAGAAGTAGTTTTCTTCCCAGAAATACACAATAGAGAGGAAATTTTTAAAGTTTTTCTCCTCTATCAAGCAAATTGCAGAGAATTACAGAGAGAGAGAGAGGGGAAAAAATTGTAGTTGTTTGTTTGCTCTTGCAAGGCACTGAACATGACCCCTCAGGAATGTGTAGGAGAGGAAATGAAAAGCAGACGTGGGAAGCTGAAAAAGCAGCGCTTCTCCTCTATCATTAAGTATATAATAAGGTAGATTACATCAGTTGTTGTCCTAGTCTCCCTGGTGAACAGGTGTCATAGATACAGCACTGTCTAATCAAATATTAACTCATCCTGTGGCAGCAGTGGGGAGGGAATGTGTAAGATCATCTCCCTCCTTTCACATGTGGCCAAGTCTTCAGCACCAAGGTTCAGCAAAGGACATTATTGTCATTCCTATGGGTTCTTATGAATCTAATTTTATATAGTTGCACAGACTCGTGACAACTGATTTTTTTCTGCTTCCTGAACAAAAATATGTTAGATACAAACATAAGAATGTGACAAACTCGGGCAAAATTTATGTTTGTGTACACTGCTATACAATAAACCCACAGGAGCTCAGTACTCATTGTCTTCAACCTTTACTTAGAATAACCTGATATACAAGATTTTTGTTTCATGTATTTCTAGGTTGCTTACAATCACAAATAAATGCCATTTCTCCTGTGAAAGTGAAATGACTCGCGGTAAGAGAGGAAGTCAGTTCTAAACTCCTGGACCAGGTCTATCCCTGCTGGGTCATGGTCCCCCTGAGTGTCTGGCACTCCTGAATGAAAACTTGTTTAGTTTTTGATTATTCCATTGCACTTGCTATACTTTTCAATGTAAACAACTTTACATAGACTCTAAAGTGTTGTAGTGGTTTTTAAATGACAGGTGAATCAGATATGTGGGTATTGTACATAAGATGTCAGATAACCTGAGGAAAGGTGCCTGAGAGCTGCTTTCTGTCTTCTCAGTCAATTTCCTGGAGGAGGAAAAGCTCAGTAACATGGTGTTCAAAGCAGAGCCTCCAAAGCAAACTAATGATAAGTGAAATGAGGCAAGGTATTTTTTCAGGAAATATAGCCTATCACTTTCTTTTTCTCTGGGCTCCAGGAAGAGTCAGTATAAAAGGAGAAACAATCACTAGGAGAGGTTATTCTGCATAACCAGGTATTCTGACATGGACTTCTATAAAAGTTCTCTTTGATCCAGCCTAGCTGTTCTTTTTCCAAGATGAGAAGCCGAAAACTCCTTCACAGAGTTTCAAAGAGGGGATTAGAAACTCTTGTTGTTTAATAGAGAAAAGACTTAGCAAACTGGATGTAAATTGGTCTTAAAAAAATCAGCCAGGGGAGTCCTTTGTAAACATCACAAAAGGGAGATTTGGATATATTTTTTTCAGTAAGAATGTAGGTACAAAAAATGTTAAGCATTAAGGCCTGACTAATTTTCATACCTATTTGGTGGGATTGACTGGGCTGGCAGGGCTGGAGTACTAAAATGGTTCTGAGTACTAAGATGGTGTGGGGGGGGCGGGGTGTGTGGAGTGAGCAGCTTAATGGTGTTTATTTCTATCTGGGCCTAAACCAGCACACCACCCCAGGCTGTGTTATCACCTACTGAGAAGAAATGCACAGCTCTTGTCCATATCTGTAGTTTCTTATTATCAGATACTACTACTCTTCTATGTTCTGGTGAGTTTCTTATTATGGATTATATCTCTAAATATATGTATTAAAATAATAAATACAATGCATAACACATTAAATCAACAGTTATATATATTTTACCTCTAAGGACTCTTACCCCATCATCTGTACTACTTGTCAGAAACATTGAAATTCATCTGACACAAGGGTGAACCTAATCTGTAATAAGAATTCTTGCTCAGTTGTTTTTAATTATTCATTTAAGGTGGAAGATGTGCCAAGAGCTGGAGAGCTCTAGGTGCAAAATATGATGTCTGGCTCAGCTCCACCTTGAAGGGAGGTACAGGTGCAGACTGTTCCCTCTCCAACCTGTTTGCTTTTGGGAAGACGCCCAGCACAAAAAAGAACCAACGGGGGGGGGGAACAAACAATCTGGTCAGGAGCTCCGAGCTGTTCATGGTGTGGGCAGTGAGTGTGTTAGGACTGATGATATATTGTGGGGTAAATTTTCTCTGTGGCTGGGATATGATCAAGGTCCTTGACTTAAAAACACAACACCTGCACTACCCTGCAAATACAGCTGGTGTTATCCTACTCTGCTTCCACTCAAGTCAGTATTAGTCCGTGGGAGGAGAGATGGTGAGGCTTGAGCACCTTGTGATGTATTTCAAAAGAGGCATTCAAAACAAGCACTTCTGGGCCACCTGTTGACAATAAAGCCTTGTCAATTTATTTGAGATTAACTGGGGATGTCTCCATGGGCTCTGTATTGTATCACCTTCAATATCTTTCAGATACCTTAATGTGACAGAGGCAGTGAAAGGAGGCAATCTTCTTGAACTCTCACTTCTGGAAAGGAGACCAGTAAAGGCTTGTCATCAGTTTCTATTAACACTAAATATTTTAACAAGCACTTGCCTTTTTAAGTATTGTGGGGAAAACAAAGTAATCATCTGCCTCCTCTAGCAATTTTCATAGCTCATGAGACTAATAGTTCCTGTCAGGTAGCTGGAGAGCTTTTTCATTAAACACAGCTCACAGGCTTTTTGCATTTGGTATTGAAAGCACAGGCCCCAGGCTTATGCTACCCAGAACATGCTACATATTTTAATAACTTCCTAGAATCACTCACCTTTTGAAAGAGGCACAGCACTGTGCTGCAAAGCACAGAAAAACAGCAGTGAGTCTACAGGATTCATAATCTTTGTACAATTTGGGCAGAAGTGTAATACTCTCATTGAAAGGCATTGAGATCAGGCTCTGGTATGATCTTGGTGAACTTGTGATCCTTGCTTTTATGTCATCCTCAGCATGTGCTGTGACTTGATCTACATTTTAATTTTTTTAAATAGCCGTATTATTGGTGGGTCATAAAGGGTTTGTTACAGAAGAAAAGAAACACAGAATAGAAATAGTCTCTTGTTTTTGTAAGAAGTATAGACTCATTACCAACTGAGAGATTCTACTCCAATAAACTTGTATGATGGGACAGGTTTAAGCACTTAATCCTTTTTCTGCTCCTGTTATAACAATTCCTAGAATATGGCTATGCTAACAGGATGTTTTTCATAGAGATTAAAAAGGATTATTCATTTTAGTGACTCATCTCTAGCAAGTCCATTGTTGAAAGCTGTGGTTGTTTGTACAAACAGTGTGTTTTCCTGATGAAATGAAAGCAAACTGAAGAGACCTGGTCCTTTTCAGCCACCACCTATTCTGACCTTTGTTTGCTGTCTCTTATCAGTATAACAGTTAAAAATCCCAGCAAAGTCTAGTTCTCTTTAATGTGTCCCATGTGTTAGCCCAAATACCTGTCTCTCCCTGTCCTCTACCTCTACAGGCTATTCAGAGATAAACACCACCGCAGCTGTAGTGTCCACTCTGTTTTATTTCAGAGTGGTGTAACCTCTGTGTGTCAGTGTTAGGGACACATACTCATCTGGTCCTGATTAGAACTTCTGGGAACAATGGATCTGAGAAAATTCTCTGTAACAAAAGAAATTCTCTTTTGACAAGGTAAAACGTACAGCTGGGTGGGAACACAAGAATGAGTAAAATGCTTCACAAAAAAGATGCAAAAATGTCTTGCTTTTTACAGAAAGGCAGGAATTGTGCTGCTGAGTAGGGCTCTCAACTTGCATCTTCCTCTGCTGTATATAGACACAGTCTGTCCCTTTCGTAAGGGCAAACTATAAACTCCTGGTTGAATTAATTTTGTGTCCTTTTAGTCTGCTTGAAAAAAATTTAAATAGTGAGAACAAACAACAAAAGCCTTTACTTTAAAAAATACAGCCTAGCTTGGAATACGTCTTTTAACATTAACTTTCCCAGTGCAATTGAAGAGCTTCTTACTTTATCTCCAGGGGGTTATCAGCAAAAAGCCTCTCACTGAATTTTTTTTTTTTTCATATGTCGGGAAGTGATTTGCTTTCTAAGAACTACTTTTAATCTTTCAGTTTTTTAGATCTTCTTCTGGCTTGTTACTTACTACTTTATGGTCAAGAATTGCCAGAAGTCTTTTGAAGTATAACAAATGCACACATTCAAGATAGCTTTTTGGGTTATGTTCTCTAAATAATTACTTTTACCCAGTAATAAAAGTAATTTTCTTACATTGTAAAGAAACTGGTCTTCAATTAAACATCATGAAGCAGAAGGTGCCTGGAAGAATGATTCTCCTGTTAAACAGGAAATATATGTTCTCTTGGCATCTTGACATGTCACATACTGCCATCTGGGGTGTTCTGAGAAAGCACCTGGCTTGCTTCCTTACCTGCTGCTCTTGTCCTTTCTCAGTGGCCACATCAAAATGCACTACAAATGCAGAAATGTCATCAAATGTCAGCCTTGCAACCCTACCTAATGCCATCTGCTCCAGGCTTTTGCAATCTGATTGATCATCCCCATTTCTTGCAGGCAGAGGAGTTGAAGGAAAGATGCCCCAGAACCATGGGCTGGGAGTAGAGCTGGAGCCCAGATTCTTCACACAGTGTGCCTACTCTGAGGCCATGTCCACAAGGCACTGCTGCCTTTGTGCCCACAGTTCCTGCCAATTACTGCCAGCACTTTACAGCTGTATAAAACCATTACTGCTGAACTCTTCACAGAATCACTGAATGGTTGGGGTTGGAAGGGCCCTCTGGAGAGCATGCAGTCCAACACTCCTGCTAAAGCAGACTCACTGAGGGCAGGCTGTCCAGGATTGTGTCCAGGTGGGCTTTGAGTGTCTCCAGAGAAGAAGAATCCACAACCTCTCTGAGCAATCTGTTAAAGCATCTTAAGAGACCATATGATAATACTAATACTACATTTATAGACTATTTTGTGCTGCAGTACCTACCCCAAATCCATCATAGATAATATTAAATGCACTTTTTCTGCTCCACTTTCTTTCTCTGTCCCCAGGTGATTGAATGCTGGTGAAGTGCCTAATCTGACACGTTATTAGATATGTGTCTATGTGTAGGTCACTAAGAGTACCTTGGGAATGCAGTGACATTTGTCATTCAAACTATCACATTGACCAAGCCACTGTGATTGCTAATGATTTTACAACAGGCTGCACGCTGTTATGTCTCAAGTTGGCATATTGCCAAAGAGTGTTGTTTTTTTAATAAATAAAAATTTCCTTTTCTTCCACATGTGTATCCTCTTAGATGGTATTGTAGTCCTTAAATACTTTCAAAGGAATGTGAAGACACATTGAGTAAGAAACAAAAAAAGAGGTTAAATTGCAATCTACTCCCTGTCCTATGTTTTCTTTCTCTGTGGCAGATGGCTGAGGTTCCTATTACGCCGTGCCATCTTCCAGGGACTGGAAGGAAGGTATTTCATTGCCCTCAGGAACTCAAGGGGGTTTACATTATAGTGAAGTAGCAAGAACTTGTTTCAATTGGTGCAGTTGCCAGGATAAATCTTTATCATGAATCTGGTTTCTTCCTACCATAGGCTGAAGCAAGAATGGTAAACTGTATTAAAAACTGATATCATTTAGTAATATATGATGGAGACAAAAAGCAGGATTTTTCTAGAATTTAGAAACAAATTGTCCATTAACTACTGCGGATGGCTTAATCTCCTCTTCATTCTGTGAACATTAAGATATATGGCCAGCTGGGGTTTACAAGATACTTCCATAACATCGTTATTCCAGCTGGAAATGCTATCTGCTGTGAAGTCAAATCCCCGCAGTGGAGGGAGGCTGCTGAGTCTTTGCACTCTGCCAGAGCACAGGCACTGCCCTGATCAAGTGTAGCCCAACTGGAGCCACAGCTATGACAGGACACTGAGCAGAGACGTGGCAGCCTGGAAACTCTGTCCCTGGTCATTATGTTCATTGCTGCTATAAAAAGACTTCAGTCAATTATAAATTTTGTCAGAACGGATGGAAGGAGAAGGTCACTTTGAAAATAGCTCATATTTATTTGTCTGTCAATGCTCATAAGAAATTATACACATACAGCAGATGCTAGACTGGCTGCACCCTTTGTTCATAACTCTGACAATTAAAACAAAACCAAGAATGTCCAAGTGGTATAGTTTCAATAATCCCAAAGATTAGCAACTAATCCCAAACAATAATGAATTTTCCATCAGCATGACTTGTAGGTCACTGTCACTATAAATCTAGTCCAATAATGTTCATTACCCAGAGGAATGCTCATAGAGTGCAGAAGAAGAGAACAGAAGCCAGGGTCAGTGATGGAAAAAGTAAAAACAATAAAACATTGCCTGGAAGGCACTGTATTAACAATCCGTAGATAAAAAAGCACTGAATTCAACTAATACTCATATATTCCACAAAGAAAATACCTTTAAAGAGGTAAAGGTACCCATCATCTCCATTTACATCACTCTCTGTTCCATTCCATCTTAATAGTACCAAGTCTTTGTGTCATTAGTAGAGTCCTTGATTTTATCATGAGTGTTCTTTGAATGATTGCTAGGCACATTGGGTGAAAAGACTGGGACTTTTGCTCAAGTGATTTAATTCTGGACAAAATGGTTTCAAATCAATAATGCTCTACAGAGAAAAAGATGTGTGAGGAGAGGCAAATCCTTGGCAAAATGGGAAAAAACTACTCTGGTCACATCATGCCTTTGCTGATATGTCATAGGAATACTACCAGTGTACCATAAAGTTCCAAAAACTCAGCCCTAATTGTGACCAAATTGCCTTTGTGACCCACACATACCTGAGGCCATGGCCTATGGAAGTGTAAAGTTCTGGTGCAGATTAAATATCTTAAGACCAAAACTGTGAACCAGAAGCCTTCTGTTCAGAAGCCAGGTTATGTGGCAGGAAAGGGAAGTTCTTGGGATTACCTTAAACTCGGATGTGGCTAAACATTGACGTGACACCATGACCCGAGTGAATTTCTGAAATGGTATCAAAAATATATCCATGTGAACAAATGAACATTTGACACTGTCTCCTGCAATGTTGCAGTTTGGATGGGTGGACAATAAGAGCAATAATGAACCAGTTGGACAGTCAGGCTCAGAGTCTCAGGGTCAGGGGATCATTTTTCTGCCTGGAACATGCTACAAGGTAGAGTCTATCCCAGGACCTGTCCTGCCTGTTATCTGAAAGAGGTTCTAGAGCACACTCTCACCAGGTTTGCAGATTATGCAAATTGCTGGTGGCCAGCCAATACTCTCCATGGAAGGGCTGTCTTTCAGAGACAGGCTGGAGGGATGGGCCAACAGGAACCTTAGAAATTTCAAGAAACCAAATGCAATGAGCTGGGAAGGAAGACTCTCTTACAATCATACAGGCTGGGGACAGCTCTGGGGAAGGGGCTCTGGGGCAGGGAGCTGGGCAGGAGCTGGGAGCAAAGACAGGCAGCAGCATGTGGGGCTGCAACAGCAGGGGCACAGTGAGGAGCGCAGGCAGGAGCCCTGTGCCCAGCACTTGCTGTCAGAGCACATCTGGGCAGCACCAGTTTGGTGCCCCAGAGCAGAGAGAGGCAGATAACCAGAGCCAGGTCACCCTGCAGGGCTCAGGGCTGGAGCCTGTCCCTGTGAGGAGAGGCTGGGGCTGGGCCAGCCTGGGCAGGGACAGCTTTGGGGGCACCTCACACACACCCCGAGCCCGTGGGGAGGGGAGGGAGAGGAGGCAGCCGAGCCCTCGACAGCAGGAACTGGAATGAGAGGGCCTCAGGCTGGGCACTGGAACCTTTTCCATGAGGACAGGCAGGTCCTGCACAGGGAGGCTGGGCAGGCTCCATCCTCTGGGGATTATGAAACCTGGCTGGGCAAAGCCCTGAGCAACCTGGTCTGACCTCGCTGCTGGCCCTGCTTGGAGGAGTGGTCCACGGGGCACTGCCTCTGGTCCCTTCCAACACAAACTACTTTATGATTCCATTATTCTAATCAACAGTATTAGATGTAGGAGCATGAAGGGTATTATTCCTGTTGTAACACTATTCCCATCTAAATGTGCACTGGTGATAAATCCTGGCTGGGGACAGTCACCTGGACCCCATGCGTCTTGACCACTGACCTAAAGCAACCTGCACTTTATTGACTCAAAAACATTTAAAAACAGCAGACACTTTTGCTCATTTTTTTAGTGAGAATGGCAAATTTGTCAACAGAATATTTCAATGTTTTTTTTCCCAATATTAAGAGTTCTAATTAAGAGTTCTTTTTTTTCTGTTACTGTTTACAGTTCATCACCAATATCCTGTGATGGACCTGAAACTTGGCGAGGGTTTTTCTTTTTCAATTTGTTCTCTTTTTGAAGAACTCTGTTATAATTTTGAATTCCAGTGTCGTTCACTGTGACTGGTGACATTTCCTGATCATTCACTAATGACTGGTGAATGATTCCTTCAGGTCATCTCTCTCTCCTTCCTTTTTAAAGTTAAAACTTATGACAACTGACTTTTAAAAATTTCTTCTTCTCAGATTCTAAATCTTTGTTTTGAGGATTTAATTGTCATCTCTTTGCATCTTTTTCTTTATAATCCATTACATTTCTTATGGTTTCTCAATCACAGTACTTTATTTAGGATCCAAGAACTGGTTCTTAAGCATTTCCTCATGTGCTTTTTTAAAGCATTTCTTGTTCTATATATATATTCCAGTCTATAATGTTGCCAATTAGTTTAAACATTAAAAAATTGCTATTTAAAGCTTGATAAAATATAATGCTGATTAGTAGCAGTACTGTGGTTGAATATATTTAACCATCATGATCATTGATAGACAGGCAAGCATAAGTATTCTAAATCTGCAGTGAATATTTGCTTGTCCAGCAAAATGAACTCTAACATGACAACTCTCTTATTGTCATGTTCAATGAATATTTTAGTATTTATCTTAGCTAACTCTTCTCCTACATGAAACCACTTTTCAGACTCCCATGAAAAGCATCTAATGTCATTTATTTGTTGCCACCAGCTAAAAAAGTGAGGCTCTTTTTGTAAAGGCTCCTAAATTATTTCCTATAATACAGATGAAACATAGACAAGGTGAACTCCAGAGATCCCTTCCAACCTCAGCATGCTATTTGTACATGTAATTTCTCCTGATGTACCTTCGGTATGTCCTTCTGTGCTCACTTCCAATTTTTTGAACATCTACCCTGTCATTTTTATATGCTTCTCACTGAATACATAATGAATGGGATACAAAAGCCTGTATACTTCAAAAACCCTTGGATCTGGACAGCATCACAGAAATGGGCTTCAGGATCAGAAGCAATATCTGATATCTTAGCCAGTGGGATCCATGGACTCACTGCTTTAGATCACAATGCTGGTGCCACAGCGTTTCTGGACCTGTAATTACCAAGATACCTTCCTTGTTAACTGGCAAAGCCCTGGGTTCTAGTAGGGCCAGAGCCATGGCAAGAGTAATTCAAAAACACACAGGAATGGAGAATATAGCGCTCTGAAAAATCAAAATATTCCATGAAGACCTTCAAGGTTCATCTCACTCTTCTAGGATGCCCTTGGTTTGAACAGTGACGTTGCACAATTGGTCATTCCTTCCTCAGCCTGATTTTCTTTTTCTTACAGAACTGGGGTCCAGATTGCAAAACCCAGAACTTCTTCTCTCATTAACTTGCCAGGAAACACATTGAGAGACAGTATCCATTTTTCCTGTATGAAGGCACGTTGTGCTCTGATAGCTCAGGGTGTCTCTGCCACACACCTGAGCCATCCCTTTCCCACCAGAGTATCAAAAGCCCTTGCTAGCGTCCATCTTCACCCTGAAAATGAGAAAACCTACAAAGCAGAGCTGCCTGAATTGAATTTGAACACTTATGAATCCAGCCAGTCGAAAAGGATCATGAATGAAAATTATGAAAAATTTATGTATTTAATGAAATAAATCCAGCTTAGTAGGAAAATGTCCTAGGTAATAAAATGCTGATTAGAAGAGACAGGATGATCAGGGCCAATACAAACCCACAGTAAAATTATACTGATAAATTCTGGACTGTTCCCTCTGGCTTCTTTGAGAGACACTGGAAAAGTTGAGACATGAAAACCAGATCTCCACATCACAGTGAAACTATAGCTATGTGTAGAAAGAGCTGACTTAAAACCAAAGATCAGTTGAAACTCCCACACTGATGTTTGAACATGACTATAACTATGTAGTGAGCCCCACACTGCTTCATATTCAGAATGTGGGTTGAAGGAAAGCTGGGGAAGTGGGGGGTGCTTAGGCTTGGATTAACTTTGAGTTTACTTTTCACCAAACCCATTCTACTTGAAAGGCAGGCTTTAGTCCCAGCCTGGGAAACAGGTTGGAAGTGTGCAAGAACCACATAAATTGAGGCTGCTCTTTAGATTAGTTAATAGGCTGGTTATAAATATCTCATTGACATCATGTAGTCATCATTACTTCTGTTACCCTTAGCTGGGAAAAGAAAGCATTTGGAGTGGTTTTTTTCAAGGTACTTTCCTGCAGGCCAGCTGAAGCCAGTTAAGTTACAGGCAGGCTGGTGTAATGTGCTGCTGTCGGGAGGTTTGGTTTGGGAGTCAAAAAGCCTTTGTCAAGCCCTTGGCTGTGATGGGGAAGTGAGGAGCAAGCAGGTTATTTCTGACTTGAGCAGCTAGCCTGAGTTAGATCCCTTCTACGTGCAGCCTGGACACTACTGAAATGTCTGTCAGAGGACATAAACATTTATGATTTCTTTAATGCCAAATCCTTGGGCTCAGAACCAGTTAAGGTCAAATGAATACCTGCCATTCTTCACTATTGCAGCTTAAACCAAAATCTGTGTGCTTAGCTGTTCAGTAGTCTGCTACTTCATGTTTTTAATGAGTGTAGGACAGTCATGGCTGTCTTACTGGTTCAAAACACCATGCAGACAGTCTCAGTTTTTCAATGCAAGAGAGTGCACAGGGCCACCCACAATTGCGGGAGTGCCACTGACTTCTATTGAAGTGAACAAAAAAACCCCTTCATAAAGCTAAAAAAAACCACACTGAAATAAGGGAGGGCTGGATGAGACTCCCATCATCTGACTGATTCTTGGACTTTGAGTGTAGCTCCCTGCTCCACCCACTTGTCTTTCTCAGTCCTTTATCCTGGTTTCACTCCTCTGCTTCACTTCCTGCTTCTGCAGTACACAATCATGTCACACAGGCCCACTGTAAATTAGTTATATGCAGTTATATGATCAATATAACTGCGTATATCAGACAATAAGCAGCAGCCTTTTATTTGAATAGAGATTATAGATTTTCTTCTCATGGGTCTTGAGACTTCTAAGGAAATAGCTTTGCTTAATAGTTTTGCAGTTTCAAGTCAGAAAAACTCCCAAGATAGTTGTAAGATCTTAAGAAGCCCTCTTTGCCTTTCTGTTTGCATTGGTATATTCACACACATAGAATTATCTGTGAGAGGTTTGGTTTGGGTTTTTAAATCTTTTTGCCAGAATTCTTTTCTTCATGACTTGTTTCGTACCGAACTAAACTTCAGTAGTATAGCATCAGTGATTTTACCCACAGTAAATACCATCTATTTTTCTTTTCTGAGAGTTTTCAGACTGTAACCCTACCCTTCAGATCTGAGTTATGATCACACCACTCTCTCACAAGACACATCAGGTTGCAGCACTCACTAGATTAACCAAACATAAAACATGAATGCAACAGATCACAATCACATTGAATAAATGTCCTTGAGAAGCAAGAGTTCCAATTCAGTGGAACAACAACAAATTAGCTTGTTATGAATAACATTTACAATAACTTCACAAGTGAAGCTGCCATTCTGTTAACTATATAAGTCACAAAGTCACAAGGTAAAAGTGCCAAATGCTAGGAAAGGGAATAAAATTCATACCTCCACAACAGGGCTGATTAGAAATAACAACTATTGCGTCTCAATTTGTTTTCATTTTAACCTGTTATTGCTCAGCTAAATGTACTTTTCACTGATGACAGTTTTGTAAGATAAATCTTGCAGGCACTGAACTACTTTCAAAATGCACGTAGAACACTGAAGACTAGTAAGAGGGAGAACCTATTAAAGAATGATTTTATGGGTCTTTTCCAACCTAAGTGATTATAACTACCTAAGTAGTTCTATAAGAAGTTGGAAACTGTAATCTTGCAAACACATCAATGATCTCTGATTTCAAATGAAAGCTGTGATATGATTAGTTTTTCATGCACATATGCATTTGCAAGATTAGGTCTGAAGCATGGAACTTTTTGCATGATTTAAAAAAGAAAAAGGGAAAAAATCTGGCGAAAGAACAGAGGAAGTAATGCCTTTCTAGACTTTACTGACAATGTGTCTTTCTACTTCAACTATGTAGATGAGTTAGTAGTTTTTAATATATATACAGTGGAAAGGAGCTCAGAGTTGAAAAACCATGTAATAAACAAAAGTAAGAAAGAATACTTTTTTATCAGGTGAGAGAATAGTGAGGGAAGTGCAGTCTGGTGCTGAGAAGAAGCCAGAAGGCAAGACAACAGCAAAACTTTGTCTCTGCTGATTTTAGGGTAGGCAGGTGAAGCAACAGGTTTTGAAATTAAGATGTAACAGCTGTTCCATGAAAAATCCTAAGCAAAAACACGTGGAAGAAAGTGGCTAACAACACATTTGTCCCCCAGTTCTTCCCATTATGATTTACTTCTGACAGCTTAGTTCAGAAAAGTTTAATATTTTCCCTGATTTTGGATGGCATGATTATGTAGTGAAAGCCATACTTTTGTATCAACAGCAAAATATCTGCCTAGAGGCCAGACCTCACCACAATTTCTACATCTGTGGGCCTAGACCCCCGCCTAGTCAGTGAGACTGAGACCATGTCCTGATGCTATTACACACCTATGCAGATTTTCTTTATTCTTGAAGAACCTATTTGAACCATATCACAGAAACTGGGAGGACAAAGGTTTTCTGAGATATGACAAAAAAGAAGGGTAAGAAACACTCATTTAAGCAGCAGCATGTCATGGTCAAGGTAGGAAATATGCAGAGACATCAGGGAAAGCAATTAGATCCACGGACATATATATATATAATCAAGATGATCTTAGTATTTGAGATCAAATTGAGGAATGGACGGAATTTCACGCAGAGGTGGTAGATGGGAATCAATTTGAGTGTAAGATGGCCAAATTGTGGTTACATTATGTAGATGTCACCCATGGGGCTCCCACTACTCTCAACAGAGGTTTAGTCAATGGGATGCAGAGAGAAATACAGCAGACACGTTGCTTGGGGCATGATTCAGCATCTAAATATAGACATTTAAAGCCAGTAGAGATGTCCTAGCCTGTGCCATCTGCCCTACAACTGCCTCTCCTGACACAAGCAGGACAAACAGGTCTGTTTTATATCTGCCTGTTGCAGGTAACTCATGCATCTGAAAAGGATGCTGGACATTTTTGTCCAAGGGTACATATGAAGTAGCTGAATTGAGTCTTAGTTTGAGTCTTTAGCTGAAAAGAGTCTTGAGAGTGTTTGAGAATGAGCCTCTAGTATGGTCTAAATTTAGGTGGTTTAAATCTGGTCTATTTCCCATACTGATGCTAGTTCCAAGTTAGAGAGTATCACTTCCCTCACAGGTGTACCTATAAACAGGCTCCCAGTCTGAAGATGAGCCATGTAATCTGAAAATGCTACTCGAGCTGATCCTAGGGGATAATTGCTAGTTCTCTCTGACATCTTTTTTTTTTTTTTAATAAACTATAAAGGGAGCTAAGTCTGTGTAACTTGCACTTTAATATCTGACTCCTAAACATCTAAAACCACGTGAAGTAAAACCCACAGTAGGGTACTGGTTCCAGAAGAAGAATTGAAAAAAATTAGGTCTGGTCAAGAGAAGAAAAACAAATTGTCTCTGGAATTCTGGGTGCAACTTTATCTGAATGATTTCATACTGGTATGAACACTTTTATTCCAGGATCATTTTCCAGTTTTGCCTGTGAGGAGGCTGGTGAAAACCAGTTCCAGGGTAAGTGTGCCTTTGTGGCGTAACTTACAATATTTCACTCCAAAGACAAAGGCCTGGGGACAGATGAAGAGGAAGGAGAAAAGGCTGGTAAAACCATTGTCAGGGGAGGTTAGTCAAGTCATGGACAATTGTAGTGAAAGGAAGCACTCATTTAAGTTCCTTCTGATTGTCTAATAGTGATGATAAAACATTGGCTCCATTGATTTTGTTTTTAAATGGTTTGTGTTTTTATACTTACTTGCATTTTATTTCATTGTGAGTCTTTTGTTTGCTTCAAATTGCTTCAATGTGTCTTTGAACTGCCTGTTTGAACACATGGCTTAATTCACTTCTATTTTCAAGAATAAAATATCTCAAGCCCTTTAAAATCTTTAGAAATAGCTCCACACTCATAAAACTTTAAAATATTTGCAAGTGCCTGGAGTAGGAAATGCTGCTGGTTTGAAAGATGTTCAGTCTGTTTGAAAACCAATTGGATGTTTCATTTAAAATGAAATTATGTAAAAATGATTTGTTGGCTTAAAGCAATTTTAATTTAAGATGTCCCTTGAAATTGCTTTCATCCTCAAAACGTCTCATTTTTGCTGCCCTTATCAGCAGCCTTCAATCCTGCAACCACTTGTGCACAACAAGACAATTGTCATGGTCTAATTGACTCCAACAGAACAACACCTATGAATAACACTATGCTTGGCAGTTTTTTTGCAGAAACAACGTCTGGATAGAGTATTCCCACTTCCCACTTGAGGGACCTAACCTCACTTGCATGGTATGTAGGAACCATACTAGAAAGTTTCTTTACAGGAAAGCATAAAGATCTTATCAACAGATCTTACTGTGAATTTTCTGAACAGAATTAAATTTTCATCCTATTAAAACGTCTGTCACAGTCGCCAGTTGTGCTCACAGTGATGTAGCCTTTTTTCTGAAGACAGCAGGGATTATGGTCAAGGTTACAAATATGCTGCAAGTCTGTAGTGATGCTCAAACAGGATAGTTATCAAGGACCTAATGCACAATTATGTATAAGGCTTTTGTGAAAGGTATTATAAAGGAAGCAGAGAAAACAATCTTTCAATTTCTAGTTTGCTCTGCCTTGTTTCATGAGCCCTTTAACTTTGGAACTTTAAAATAAAAAAGTAAAATTGCTTTGTATAAGGCTTTTTATTGTTTCCTTTCTTTTTAACATTTCAATTTGTCAACATAAAGCTAATAGAATTATTCTCTCATAGGAAATGTCTGACTCACAGTCTTCAATGTGGAAACATGGGAAGCCTAAGCCACCTTTAGCAAGGAATCCCTTCTGTGGAAAGTCTGGAAACTTCAGAGTGTTATTTGCTATACTGGCAGAGGTATTTTTGTTCCATTAAAAACAGATGCTCCCCCTGAGTATTAAGACAGATTAATTTCACAGATACAATGGGATCCCATTATAACAATCTGGTTTTGTTTTTAATCAAAACAATTTCATCATATGCATGACGCCTGGCTATAATATAACCGTTTTGATGTGTAAATGGAAATCTGGAATTCTGACTTTCTTATAGTGTATGTAAAAGGTGGCTATATTTGTAGACTCTAAAAGTGGATTCAACTGTACAAATTAAATGTTTGAATACATACCATCTGTGTTAAACATATGTTCTTTTAAGGCCTGAATTTGCCACTGCCATTATTTCTTTGAGATTACTTCAGCACACTTTGAACTGACTGGACATCTCAGAATCCAAGATTAATTGGCATCTGTCTTGCTAAAACTTGGCGCATATTAATAGCAAGTTGCTCCACAATTAACAAAAAAAAAAAAAAAAAAAAAAAAAAAAAAAAAAAAAAAAAATTTTTATTCAGTTGTGAGATAAGGCACTTCTCAATGCTGTGAGAAGTACTTACTGTGGTCCTGGCATGGAGCCAGTCATGCACAAATTTGAGCTTCAGAAGTGACAAGGCAGGACCCTGGGAGCATGAGCACGAAAGGCAAAGAGCCAACAGCAAGCAGCCTGTGGTATTGTTGTCACATCTGGTCCCAGACATGGAAGTGAATGGAGGGCTGCTTGTAAACAACTGAGCTGTGGCACAGTTCTCCTGATGCCTTTCCAAGTGAGGTATGCTTTCAGTGAGTAGAGGCTTAGTTACGGAATTTAATGCTCTTTCAAGAACATCTGTGGCTTGTTTTTCTAATTAGAAGGGCAATCCACAAACAAACTGCTTTCTATTCTATGAGAAGAAATGACATCTTAGAAAGAAGCTCAAGGCTTTTGAAAGATGCAACAACTCACAAGGGGAAAAAATAATCAAGCAGCTACGCTTTTCAGAAGTCACATCACTTTTCGATAGTGTCATGTCACTGAGCCCTGACAATTACATGTGTGTCTTAAAATGAAATGTCACTGGGTCTTCCATTTATTATTATACTTCATCATAATTGATAGCCTGAGCCTTTCCAGCACTGGCTTTGATCTTGTTTGAGTTATGAGAGCTGACTCTAGACCCTTGGAAAACCTCAGCTGAAATCAGTGGTGTTGTACAAGGGTGTATAATGAAGTCCTGCAGCTCAGGTTGCAGGATAGGAAGGCGATTCTATAACACTTAAAATTGCTTTTTGAATTTGCTACTATGAAATATGCTCAAAATTTTCACAAATGCACCTGTTGGTACATGACTGGAAAGTATGAATTTCCAGAAGGCTGGGTTGAATCACTGTGCACCATCTGGTCAGTACTGCCCCAACTCACTAGGTGTTGAGCCTAATGGGTGTATAGGGAACTCTGTATCTAGTCCATGGAAATGAATGAAGGAAAGGAAAGCTGATTGTAGCAACAACAAAAGATTTTTTTTCTCTTTCATGTCAAGTGGTTGAAAAAGTTCTCATTGTTTTGGCAGAGCAGGAAAACTCAGATCTTCAGCCTACTCATCTCTTCAGAATTTTCCCCTGATGCTTCTTTGAGGCTTTTGGCAGCCCACCTCTTAGTGATTCCTTACTCAACAGAAAACCTAATCTCAATCCCCCTGCCAAGATATTGGATAAAGTAGATAACTTTAATAAAAAATAACTACCTCTATACCTTTATGTATCTAGCCAATATTCATTATAAAGAAACGTTATATATATGTGTGCTTGTGTATTTGTTTACATAATGAAAAATAAATAATAGTAGAATATCTCAGTCACCTGAAAGCAGTGGGAAAATATGTAACAGGAAAGACTTTCTCTTGGTGAAGTAGAATCCTGTTAGAGAATGCTTAAACAAACCAGACATCCTGAAGTCAATACGGCCTGAGATATTGTATACACAAGTGCTGAAGGAGCTGGCTGATGTCACTGTAAAACCACTCTTTATTATGTTTGCAAGGTAATGGAATGTTCAAGAGGTGAAAGAAGGAGGATCTGTGGATCTGTAGATTGGTCAACCTTAGCTCAATCCCTGGGTAGATGATGTAGCAACTGATCCTGAAAACCTCTTCCAGACATGTGAAAGAGAAAAAGGTGATCAGGATTGGCCAGCAGAGATTTACAAATGGGGAATTGTGTGTAACCAACCAACCAGTCTTCTTCCATGAGGGGATTAACTTGGTGCATGAGGGTAAAATGGAGAATGTTGTTTAACTTGACCTTAGTAAAGCTTTTGGCACAGTGCATCACAACATCCTCACAGACAAGCTGATAAGATGCAGCTTAGATGGTACCATTAGATGGTACACAGTGAGGTGCATCAAAAACTGGCAGAATGGTCAGACTCAGAGCACTGCAGTCATTGGGGTAAAGCCCAGTTTGAGGCAAATCAGTTGAAATGTACTCCAGGAGTCAATACTGACAACAATAATATTCAACTAATGACCCCACTAGTGACTGTGGAGCAGAGTGCCCCCCATAATGAGATTGCAAGCAACAGAAGACTGGGAAGAGTGGTGGATATGCCAGATGGTGTGCTCACATTAAGAGGAATCTAGATAGGCTGAAGAATTGGGCAAAGATGATTTGTTTAGTTCAACAAAGGAAATGCCAAGTCCCAGACCTGCAGACAAAAACCACTGAATATCAGTATGTGCTGGGGGCACCAAGCTGGAAAGCAGCTCTGCAGGAAAGTATGTGGGGATCAGCTGAATATGAGCCAGAAATGTGCCTCTGTGGCAAAGGCCAAGAGGACAGCATTAGCATTGCCCTCAGGTTGATAGAAATGGTCCTCCCTCTCAGCACTGATAGGGAAATATCTAAAGTACTGGGTCCAGTTCTGGGCTTTCCAGTACAGGAGACATAGAGGCACTGGAAAATGTCCAGCAAACAGTCACAAAGGTGATGAAAAGAGTGGAGCATCTCTCCTATGGGGAAAGGCTGAGGGAGCTGCTACTACAGACTGGAGAAGGCTGAGTGGGATTTTATCAGTGTGTATAAATAAATGCCCATGAACAAAAGGGAGACAAGATATTCTCAGCAGTGCTTAGGGACAGAACAAGAGGCAATGCGCACAAA